>BDSI01000168.1:114942-221413 GCA_003117195.1 Eudorina sp. 2006-703-Eu-15 | reverse complement strand
CGGCCCCACCCCCACCCCCGCCCTCCCCTCCCCATCACAGGGCCGTGAGAACGGCGCCATCTACTTTTTGGTCAGTGGCGAGGTGCAGATCTTCGTGGACCTGCCCGACACCGCCGACCCGGCGGCGCTGGCGGCGGCCATGGCGGCGCTCTCCGGCGCGAAGCTGACGGCGGCGCAGCAGCAGGCGCTGGCGGCACACGCGGCGGCGGCGGCGGCGGCGGCGGGGTCGACGCCGGCGGGCGGGGAGCAACGGGAGGGGCGGCACCCTGGGACCCGCAGGTGAGGTGGTGCCCACATCACCCGGTCAACGGTAACGGTAACGGTAACGACAACGGTAACGGTTGCCCCCGCACCCGTCGACCCGTGCCCCCCTGATGTCTCATGCGACCTGCTCCTTGGCTGCAGGTCACGACGCGACTCGCTCCCCCTGGGGCTGCTGCCCTCGACGGACGTGACGGCGACGGCGGCGGCGGCGGCGGCGGCGGCGCTGGGGGCCGCCGGGCCGGCGCCCGCCGCCGCCGCCGCCGCTACGACGCCGCCCTCGGGTCCGGGCTCCAGCAGCTCCCAGCAGCTGCCCAGCTTCGGCGTCACGCGGCGTGTCGTACTGGGGCGGAGGGGCGCCGGAGTGGTGCTGGGGGACGACCTGCTGAGGGTGTGTGGCGTGTGGGGGGTTGGCGTGTGGGGGATGGCGTGTGGGGTTTGGCGTGTGGGGGGTGGCGTGTGGGGGAAGGCTTGTGGGAGGTTTGGCGTGTGGGGGGTTGGCGTGTGGGGGGTTGGCGTGTGGGGGTGGCGTGTGGGGGGGTGGCGTGTGGGGGGTGGCGTGTGGGGGGGTGGCTTGTGGGGGGTTGGCGTGTGTGGGGTTGGCGTGTGGGGGTTGGCGTGTGGGGGTTGGCGTGTGGGGGTTTGGCGTGTGGGGTTTGGCGTGTGGGGGTTTGGGTGTGGGGGTTTGGCGTGGGGGTTGGCGTGTGGGGGGTTGGCGTGTGGGGGGTGGCGTGTGGGGGTTGGCGTGTGGGGGTTGGCGTGTGTGGGGTGACGTGTGGGGGTGGCGTGTGTGGGAGGGGGGAAGAAGATATAGGAAATTCGGGCGGCAAGAAGGGGCAAGGGGCACAGGGCAAAATGCAGGGCAAAGCGCAAGGGGGGTGGCGAAGAAGAGGATAGGGTCAGGGTTCGGGTTTGCGTGTGGGTACGCGGCCCACGACCCCGGAGTGTCCACCCATACGTGCGCCCAATCAGTCCTACCTCTGCCCTCTACCTCTGCCCTCTACCTCTGCCCTCTACCTCTGCCCTCTACCTCTGCCCTCTTGGCCTCTCTCGACTTCTTCGCGGTCCGTGTATCCTACCTGCGACCCGGTGTTCATGCCCTCCCTCCCCTTCCCTCCCCTTCCCTCCCCTCCCTTTCCCTCCCCGCCTTCCCCGCCCTTTCCTGGACCCCGGGCCGCGAACCCCGGACTCCCGGACAGGAGAAGCGGCTGACGGTGGGTGTGGTGGCCACCACTCGCTGCGTGTGCCTGGCCGTCAGCCCGCAGCGCTTCACCATGTGCTGCGACCCTCTCACGCTGCGCCTGTTCCACAAGCTGAGGGTGCAGCACTCGGCCACGGCGGTGTTCACGGACTCGCTGATGCACACGGAGGAGAGGGCGGCGCTGGGGCAGATGTTCAAGGAGGTGTGTGTGTGTGTGGGGGGGGGGACGGCGGGAGGGGGAGGGGAGGGTATAGGAAATTGGTGGACATATGTGTGGGTGGGGGGAGGGGGGAAGACGGCGGGAAGAAGGGGGGGCGGGAGTGGAGGGGGGGAGTGTGGGGTCGGTTCAGGGCACGGGTTGGGTCGGGGGTCGGGGTCGCGGAGTCCGCCCCTCAGACCTTCATCCTCATCTGCAGCCGTCGCGGGCCGCCTCCTGCCCCGCCTCCTGCCTCCTGCCGCATGGTTACGCCCTGCCCTTCATCGGCCGAGGTGCCCTCCGTCTCAGGGCCCATACCCGGGGCCCCCCTGCCCACCACTTCCCTATACACCCGCCGACCTCCAGCCCTTCCCCGCAGTTTGTATATGTCTACCAATTTCCACTTCCCCCCTTCCCCCCGTCATTTGAGTTCACCTCCCCCCACACCACCCGATGCCCCCCCGCCCCACATCCCCCGGGGAGCAGGCGGTGCTCAACACGGCGTACGGCCCCACGGCCCTGAAGCGCGACGACATGGAGGAGCCGCGGGCGTGGAAGGCCCCCAGCGTGGTACGGCAGGGTGCCGTGCAGTGTGTGTGTGTGTGTTATCAAGGAGAAAAGCTGAGCCGCGAATAAGCAGACCCGTGTCCAGCAATGCAACCGACGACGGAGACCGAGACCAGAGTTACCAATATGCCAGGGCGAAGTATGTCGTCCATAAGTAGTCCCAAGTGTGTGTGTGTGTGTGTGTGTGTGTGTGTGTGTGTGTGTGTCTCGGGGAGGGGGAGATTTGATGTGACCCGCACTAACGAAGAGCGCCTGCAAGCGGATGCTACAGATCTCGGATCACTTCAGGACCACTACAGCTATCAGGCGTGATGGGAGTGGCCTTTCCTTGACTGAACCAGCGATGGGAGAGAGCTGTCCTCTCCTGTCAGCTCAGCTCTTCCCCTTTCCTTCGTCCAGCAATTTCTGTGTCTTGTGGCCTGGGGCGGAGGCGCAGGGCGCCGATCCGTCTGACCATGAGTGTGTGCTGTTCCGCCGCCCGCCACCTCTTGCCGTACACAGCGCCCGGACGAGATCAGCGTCTCCGCGGACCATCTCTACCAACAGCGCGTCGCCAATATGTCGGCGGGGGGCGTCGCTGGCGGCGCCGCCGCCAGCGGCGGCGCCGCCGCGGCCGCCGGCGCCCTGTCTGGCCCCGCGTCGTCACTGACGCCGGCGGCGGCGGCAACGACGGCGGCGGCGCACGGCGGGGCCCTCGGCGGCGCGAGCCGCCACTCGCTGGCTTCCTCCGCGGGACCCGGAGCGAAGACCCATGGGTCAGTGGGGAGGGCCGCGGCGGGCTCCGGTGGCGGCGCCGCCCCAGCCGGGGCGGCCGCGGCGGCGGCGGCGGCCGACAGCGCTGCTCCGAAGCTGTACGGCGGTCTGACGGTGGCGCTGGTGCAGGGCCTGGTGGGGCGAGGCGTGGACAGCGGCTCCATGGCCACTTTCCTGCAGGCGGGTGCGGGTAGGGGTGGGGGAAAGGGAGGGGATGGTGGGGGTATAGGAAATTGGTAGACATATTCGGGAGTTGGGGGCGCGCGCTGGTGGTGGCCGTGCCGGGTGCGGCGGAGGTTGACGTGGAGGGTGAGGAAGGGGGGATGGAGAGCTGGGGGCGGAGAGAGCTGGGGGCGGGTCAGCGCGGAGGGGGCCGGCCCCTGGCAGGTGCCCGTTGGTCGCGGCTCGTTTGCTCGCGGTTCCGTATACCTACCCAACCACCTCAACCGTCGATGCCCAACCACCCCCACAGCGCATCAAGGCCGCCGAGTCGGACCCGGGGACCCACGGGTCGCTCTCCGGCGGCCGCGACGGCCAGCTGGGCCCCCGCGACCTGGACCTGTCGGGGCAGATGGGCGGCATCACGGCTCAGCCCCAGAAGGTGTACACCGACATGCACGAGGCGGCCTGCATGGCGGTCATCAAGGTGGGGCCGCCGGGGAGGGGTAGGGCGGCCTGGGGGGGGTGTAGGGGGCGGGTGGGCGGGTAGGGTGGGGTGGGTAGGGTGGGGTGGGTGAGGGGTATAGGAAATTGGTTGACATGGGCGGGGGCGTGTAGGATGGGGTGGGAGGGTGGGTGGGGGCCTAGGTGCGTTTGTGTGTGTGTGTATGGGCCGGGGCCGTGGATGGGGTCCGGTGGGTGGCGGTGGATTGGGGGGGAGGGATCGGGGGCGGGGGACGGCAAGAGGCAACGGCCAACGCCTGTCGGCAGGTGGGGTCTGCGGGCACTGTCATCCGCTGCAGCACTGCAACACTCCAGCTTTATGGTACTGAGTGCGTCGTCTGCCTGGGGGACCTGCTTTGGCACCGGCAGCATGGCGCGGCGGACCCAGGCGGTGGCGGCTCCGAGGGCCCAGATGGGCGGGGTCACCGGGGACATACTGCTGGCGGCGGCGGCGGCGCAGAGGGTCTATCGGGCCAGAGAGGAGGCCGCCTGGCCATGTGAGGTCCTGTAATAACTGCCCCGCTCCAACCCGTCTCTGGGCCTCTTTTTTCTTCTTTTCCAATTTTCCAATTTGATCCTCCTCACGCTGGCCCCACCTGCCCAACGACACCGCACAGGTGGAGCTCGCGCCCGGGCAGTTGGATGTACGGCTGGATCCGATGGCACAGGTACGGGCGTACGACATGATCTAATAATGCGAACCGCAAGGTCCCGTCCGGTCCCGTCCGGTACGGTACGGTCCGAGGGGTGCGGTCCTTCCCCGCCCCCTGCCGTACATTGGTACCGGCCGCTCGAACCGCATTGCCGCATATCGCCCTTGGCTGTTTACCCTCGCCCTTCCCCTTCTCCTCCCCTCCCCTCCTCCTCCCCCTGCCTTCCCCTCCCCCTCCCCCTCCCTCTCCCCCTTCAAAATGTCCACCAATTTCCTAAGTCCCCTCCCCCTGGCCCCTCCCCCTCCCCCCTATGCTGAGTTATACTGGGTGTGCCCGGGTTCGTTCTTCGGGTTTATTTCTTTTCTCAATATAACCCTCCCCCTCCCCCTCCCCCCCTCCCCAGGTCCTGGACGACATCGTGGTTCAGTGGAGCGACCTGGCGCACCGCTTCGGTCTGCAGCTGGTGCGGTGGCGCACCCACGACTACTTCCTCATCACCCCCTTGGACACCGCCAGCTCCAGGGGGGCAGGAGGTCCCGGGTGAGGGTCATGGCGGACACGCTGCTGTCCATGGCGGCGGAGTTCAGGTGAGGACGGGGGTCGTGAGGGGGATGGGGGATGGAGAGGGGAGGGGAGGAGGGGAGGGGAGGAGGGGGAGGAGGAGGGGAGGGGAGGGGAGGTGGGGAGGGGGAAGGAGAGGGGGAGATTGAGGGGCTGCACGGCAGGACCCGCAGGGCCTGGGTATCCGCGAGCTCCTCCCGGTCCGTCTGGGGAATCCCAGCATGCACCCCGCCCAACTGCCTATCACACCCGCCCTCAACCAACGCCCCCTCCTTCCCTCCCCTCCCTCCCCTCCCCTCCCTCCCCTCCCCCTCCCCTGGCCCCCAAAGGCGCATCATCGCCCAGAACGAGATCCCCCACCTGACCATGTGCGCCGGCATGGCCATCGGCGGCCTCTTCTCCTCCTACGACTCGGGCCACTTCCTGGTGCACTGCTCGGGGCAGGCGCACGTGGCGGCGCAGCACCTGTGCAAGATGGTGGGCGGGGCGGGGCGGGGCGGGGCGGGGCGGGGCGGGGGAGGGGGGTGGAGCGGAGGGAGCGGAGCGGTGCGGGGACGGAGGCTGGAGGCCTGGGGTGGCGGGGAGCTGGGTGGGTTAGGGCCGGGAATCCGAAGCGTTCGGGGGTCGGGGAACCCGAAGCGTTAGGTTGAGGGAACGGGGGCTGATGAACCGTACTGTAGTCGACCGACTCACGATCCAGCCCCTAGGCCCCCTGGCCCCTGCCCCGCCGGCCCCCTGCCCCGTCCAACCCCTCCCCCTACCATTTTCTGTCCCGACCCCCCCCCCAACCATCCCCCGCCCAGGCCTGCGAGGAGTCCCAGTGGCAGGGCAGCCTGCTGGTGGCCGACTCGGTGGCGCAGGCGCTGGCCTGCACCCACAACGTGGCCTTCGCGGCGGGCGGCAGCGTGCTGGTGGGGGCGGTGGGGGCCAGCCCCGGCTGCCCGCGGGCGCTGGCGCACCAGCCCACGGGTCGCAGCATGGCCACCACGGCGGTGCTGGAGGGCGAGGAGGAGGAGGAGCCCATGTCGCAGGGTGCGGGGGGGGGGCGCCGTGGGGGGAAGAGGCCGCGGGGGCGGGGGCACTCACTGGGGGGGCCAACAGGGCATACGGCATACGGTGCACGGCATACGGCATACGGCATACGGCACAGGGTGCACGGCACAGGGCACAGGGTACAGGGTGGCAAAGAGGCAGGGACGAGGGATCCTGGGAGGCAGGGCGGTTCTTGGCGCCGGGTTGGGTGCTGGCGGTGTGGAGTGGCTGCGGTAGCGTCTGTGGGTCGGCGTCGTTGCGTGTCGTTGGGCGTTGTGGTTCGTTTCGTTTCGTTGGGCGTTGCGTTTCGTTTCCGCAAACCCACTCCCTTCCTTTCCTCGCCCGGCCCCGCCTGCCCCCCCCCCCCGCCCTCAGGCACGCGTCCGTACTTCCGGCGCCGCGGCGGCGGCGGCAACGACCGCCTGCGACTGAGCGTCACCTCGGGGGGGGGCTCCTCCCGCCGCCTGCGTGTCGTACACGGGGACGAGGCCTACCTGGACGATGGGGATCCGTACGACGGTGGCGTCGACGGCGTAGCGTCGTACGGCAACGGCAACGGCGCACACATCGGCGGCAGGAACCTGCACACCGTGCTGTCGTCCAACCACCGTGCCGTACCGGGGTTGGCGCGGTCCATGGGTGCGTCCCTGGGGGGAACTCCAGGGGGGATTGGGGAGTAGGAAGAGGGGGGGAGTACGAGATGCCGTGCCTCCGCACGCCAGAGGCGCACCTACCGTTGTCGCACCCCCCCCCACACACACATCTCGACCGCCGCCACCCAGGTTCGCCGTACGTACGCCTCCTGTACGACAGCGAAAGCGCCTCTCACCCCTTGTGCGCCCTTTGACGGATGACCGTTGTGGGGCAACACATGTTTATAGCCGTAAGGCCTGTACAACATGTAACAACCAACCAACCAACCAACCTCTCACCCCCATCGCATCCGTAGCAACCACGAAGGCCCCGACCCCGAAACCCTGACGGCACCCGCCCCACGTGGATCGCCACGTGGGTTGCGGTCCCGCGCTCTGATTGTCGCCTTTCCGTACCTTGCTCCCCTCCCGGGCATCCCACCCCGCGGATGGGACCACTCTCGAGGCTTCCCGATGCAGTCCAACCCACACGTCGGGCCCCCCCTTCGTTCCGCGTTCCGCTTCCCTCCGCCCGAGTGTCGTTTTTCTTTTCCTTTTGATTCCCCGCCCGCTCCTCCCCGCCCGCTCCTCCCCGCCCGCTCCTCCCCGCCCGCCCCTCCCCGCCCGCACCCGCACCCGCAGCCTGCCCGCTGCCCCACCTGTCCAAGCTCCCCTCCATGGGTCAGGCCGACTCTCAACTGGGGCATCACCAGCTGCAGCAGCACCAGCGGGGTAGCCGTCGCAGCCTCTCCACGTCCATATCACTGCATGTCATCGTACCCACGCCGGCGACAGGCGTCGCTGCCGATGACGGCGGCGGCGCCGGGAGCCCCCATCGGGTGGGTGGGTTGTCACTGACGGACCGACCGACCGACCGACCGACCGACCGACCGACCGATGGGGTGGTTCGAGGTTCGCCGCACGACGGCTGCGGTGTTGCGGGGCCGGGTTCAATGACCCATGGGTCGCGATGGCGTGGGGTCTGTGTGGGCCGGGCGGGGCATTTGTGTCGTACACGTAGGCCATCCGTGTTGGTTGGGAGCCGCTCGTTTATCGAATCTCCGTACCTGATATCGCCTCCGTATCCGACATCGCCTCCGTACCTGACATCCCTCCGTACCTGACATCCCTCCGTACCTGACATCTCTCCGTACTCGGCATCTCTCCCCGTCGTGCAGTTGGCACCTCTCGACGGCGCGACTGTCGGCAGCCCGGAGTCGCTCGTCCTCGCCGCCGCGAGCAACGGCGTCAGTGGCGACGGCGGTGGCGGCGCCAACCCCGATGAGCTGCCCCCTCACCGCCCGCAGCACCTGGCCCGCAGGCCCTCCGACCCACGGGTCACGTTCCAGCCCCGACACTCACTCGCGCACGGCAGCGCCGGCGCCGGCGGCGGCGGCGGCTCCGTACTGTACCGCTCCCTCAGTACGACATCGCCGCTGCAGCTGCAGGCGAGTCGGCTGGAAGAGACCGGCGGGTCGGTTGTGGTGGCGGCGGCCGGCGGCGGCGGCGGGCCGGGTGCGTCAGTGGCGGCATCCGTGGCGATGGCGACGGTGGCGACGGGGCCTGGCTCCATGATTCTGGGCCACGCGGAGACGTTGTACGACAACCCGCGCGGCAGTTGGCGTGTCGTACCGCGCGATAGCCAGCGACCCGCGGGGTCGGTCGGTCGGCTCACGGCCAACTCCCAGCGTCGCGAGCGGATCGCCGCCGGCAGCGCCATGACCTACCGGCAGCAGCTGCTGCACGAGATCTCCGAGCTGCGGCAGCGGCAGCAGAACGAGCTGCTGCAGCAGCACCACCAATACCACCAGCACCGCCAGCAGCACCACCACCAGCATCAACAGCATCCGGCGCTAAGCGGCGGCGGCGGCGGCGACGCGCGGCGGCTGCCGCCGCCGGTCCCCGCGGGCCTCCCTGGACACGGCTTTCTGGAATCAGGGTACGGCTCGGACACGGACGGCGTGGGCGGCCGGGGCCTCTGGCGAGGCGTCACCGCCGCCGTCAACGGCGGCGGCGCGCCAGCGGCTGGCGACGGCGGCGGCGGCGACGGCGACGCGCCGCCGCCGCCGCTGGTCAGTAGGAACTCCGCACCGGAAGCTGTGTCGGGGCTGCCGCCGCCGTCGTCGTCGGTGACGGCGGCGGTGCTGCTGCCGCCGCCGTCGCCGGGGGTGCAGCTGCAGCCGCCGCCGCCGACGCCAGCGCACCAGGAGCTGCTACTGCCGGTACAGCAGCAGCAGCAGCAGCAACAGCAACCGCATCCACCAGGTCAACGACAACACCAACCAGATCAACAACCGCAGCAACAACCGCAACAAAACCAACCAGGACAGCAACAGCAGCAACATGGCCAGCTGGCGACGGACAGTGCGGAGGCGCCCCTTGGCAGCGCACCCTCGGGGACGGCCGACGCCGCCTCGGGGGCCATCGAGCTCCGACCCTCCGGCCCCTGGCCTGTGCTCGACGACGTCGGCCGAATCGGCGCCGCCGCCGCCGCCGCCGCCGCCGGTACGGCAGCACAGGACCGGCAGGCCGACGCCGGCGAGCCGCCTCCGCCGGCCGCGGCGGCCGCCGCCGCGACTCCAGCAAAGACGCCGCTGGGCACGAAGGCATGCGCCAGCCCGGCCCAGGTGCTCGGTGACCTCCCTGCCCCGTCAATAAACACGGCCGACCCTAGCCTTTCGGGAGCGGTAAGCTCGCCCCTCATGCGCATCCCCTCGCAACCGCACAGCCCCAGCCGAGTGAGGGTGGTCGCGCCCCTGGACCGGCACCACGCGGTTTCGGAGCTGGGAGAGGCGGGCGCGCCACCGGCGCCGCCGCTGTACGGCGACGGCAGGCTGCAGCGGACCGCGTCGGCGCCGCGGGCGGGCGCTGCGGCGGCGGAAGGCGCCGCGGCGGCGGCGGCGGCGGCGGCGGCGGCAGCGGCCAACGGTACGGCTCTGATGGCGCTGCCGGCACGCCCCGCCGGCGTGCCGTCCCGCCGCGCGCCTCTTGGCGTCCAGCGGCCGGCATCGCCGTACATTCCCTTCTCCGCCGTCGACCCCACGTCCAACGCGGCCGTGGTGGCGCGCGGCGGCAGCCCGCCGCCTCATCCGGGGCCCCCAGGCACCGCCGGCACCATCAGCAACATCCCCAAACTCGTCGCCTGCAACTACGGCTACCTGCGCATCCAATCCAAGTCGCGTGCGAGGTCGCGCCACGGCAGCCCCAAACACGCGGACGGCGCCGACGGCGCCGGTGCCGGCGGCGGAGGTGGCGGCGGCGGCGGCGCCGTAGCCGTCCCCGAGATCACCGTTCTGCGCAACCTCGGCGGCGGCGTCGGCGGCCACAGCCGCAACCTCAGCGCAAGCGGCTACCTGGAGTCATCCGTGGGCGTGATGCACTTCACGTCGCGGCCGTCGTCGGTTACGCCGGCGGCGGCGGCGGCGGCGGCGGCCGCGCAGACGCCGACCGACGCCGCGGAGTCGGGCGCCGGCGGCTGGGGCGGCTTCTCCTGGGCCCCCGGCGGCGGCCCCGGCGCCGACGCCAGCAGTCCCCCGAAGACGCCCAAGACCCCAAAGGGCCTTACGGCACGTGGCGGCCGCGGCGGTCCCCTCGTCATCAACGCTGCGCTGGCCAGCCGCCAGAGCTCGCCGCCGCCGCCGCCGCCGCCGGCCACGGCCGCCACCTCCATCGGCGGCGGTGGCGGCAGCACCACCGTCGGCGGCGGCGGCGGCGCCGCCACCAGCAGCTCCCCCGGGCGGCGGCGCGGCGGCACCTGGCAGGACCTGGGCAGCCAGCGCGCCGCGGAGCAGTACGCCGCCAGCCTTCCACTGGGCCTTATGAGCGTGTCCTTCTCCACCGCGGGGCTCAGCCGCGTGCCGCCGCTGCAGCGGCTGCTGTACCTGGAGTCCCTGGCGTTGTCGTACAACCACCTCGTGGGCTTGGCTTCGGAGCAGATCATGGGCCTCAGTCAGAACCTCAAGGTACGGTACGGTACGGTACGGTACGGTACGGAGATGTGCTGGCGGGGATGAGTTGGGATGGGGTGCGGTTTGAAGGGGCCGCAGCGACGGATTTGGGCGGGGCGCACATCTGTGGAGGTTTGGTGTGGTGGCCGCTGCCATTGGAGGTGTGGAGTGTGGAAAAAGAGAACTGAGCCGCGAGTGTGGAGTGTGGGGTGTGGAGTGTGGAGTGTGGAGTGTGGAGTGTGGAGTGTGGTGGCTGTTGGAGAGGCAACCGAGGGAGACCGCTCCGCCACGACGTGTGTGGCCACCGAGCCCGCGCTCCTTGGACATTTTCATACTGCCGTCCAGTTCTCCAGTAGCAATGGCATAAGATTAGTTCACTCCAGTCACTGAAAAGACGACTTCGAGCGCCGCTCAGAGAGCCCTCACAGCCCCGCGCCGCCTGATTCTCTCCCACCCCCCTTTTTGTCAATAGACAGCGAAATCGCGAAACAATCACCGATTGCGTAGTAGTGACCGACGCCGTCGTCGAAGTAGGACGTAGTAATTATATTTGCAGATGTATATATAGAGAGCAACGTAGAACTGCGTAAGGTTATACGAGAGCTGCTGTAGTGGCGGCTGAAGGCGCAGTAGCGAATGGCGGGCGTCCAAGGAAGAATTGCCAGCTAGCCCGCGGACAACTGGCTGGCCTAAGCTGGCGTATCTAAAAGAGATCCCCCCGCCCCGCCCCGCGCCGCCGTACGGCCGTACGGCCCCTCAGATCTTGATGCTGGTGTCGGCCGACCTGGACGAGCTGCCCCCCGACCTGGGGGCCCTGCTGCCGGGGCTGGTGGAGCTCAACCTGTGCAGGTACGGCCGTACGACGGCAGGTACGGCGCATTTTTGCGCCGGAGGGCGTCTTACGGTTCCTGTCGGTTTCATTCTGTCGGTTTCATTCTGTCCGTTTCATTCGCTTGCCCTCATGTTCAACTCAGTTGGTAAGAAGGTCACGCTCTGACCTCCGCCCGACCCGACACCGCCCTGCCGACACCGCCCTGCCCCGACCCGAGCACCCGACCCGCCCCGCCCTGCCCCCCACCCCAACCCCCCTCCCCACAGCAACCGCCTGGTCAGCCTGCCCCCCACCCTGGGCGCCATGACCCGCCTGCGCTCCCTGTCCGTGGCGCACAACCAGCTGACCAGCCTGCCGCCCAGCCTCTACAGCCTGGCCACCCTGGAGCACCTGCTGCTGCAGTACAACCGACTAACGGTCATCGACGAGGCGCTGGGCAACCTGCGCGCGCTGCAGGTACGGCAATGAATGTACGGAACCGTACGGTGCGGTCTGCGGTATGGTATGGTACGGCGCGGTGTGTTGCCTCCAAATGTGCCTCCTTAAAAATGGGGAAGGACAGCGCCCGCCGTCATTCCCGCCGCTTTGCAGAAATCTTGTTGGCTCATTTCTGCCGCCACGCATGACATCCTGGACCTTACCTCTATATTTAACGGCTTAACGACCTAACGACCTCGCAACCTAACAATCTAACAACCTAACGACCTCTGGCCTGCATTCCCCTCCCTCTCGCAGGCGCTGGATCTGGGCTTCAATCGCGTGGCGCACCTGCCCAACGAGACCACCGCTCTGGGCGGCTGCCTCACGCGCCTGTCGATGCCGTACAACCAGCTCCAGTCGCTGCCGCCGGGCTTCCTGTCGTCCATGACGCATCTTGCCGTACTCGTACTGGACTTCAATCCGCACCTGGCGGCGGACCCCCAGCTGGGGGGCGGCCGTACGAGCTCCAAATCGCTCTTCGCCGGCGGCGGCGGCGGCGGTTTGCGGTCCCGCACCCCTACTCGGTTGAGCGTCGCCGTGACGCCGGCGGATCAGGTGCGCGCCGCCGCCGCCGCCGCCGCCGGAGGGACCGCCGCGTCGGCGGGCGGCGGCGCGGAGCAGCCGCAGCAGCAGCCGCTTGGCGTGGAGTTGTCCTTCGCGCAGCCGCCGCCGGACCCCACTGCCGCGCCCACATTCACGGCGGGCGGCGGCGGCGGCGGCGGCGGCGCCGTGACCCCTGGCGGCGCCTCCAGCCGCAGCCCGAGCCCGCTCATGGACAGCTCCTTCGCGACGACGCCGACGCCCTCATCGCCGCCCAGCGTCCTGTCACAGCTGTTGGCGGTGTCATCGGCGGCGGGCCCCGGCGCGACGCTGCCGACGCTGCCGCCGACGCCGTCGTCGCCGGCGGTGGTGCCGGGGGGGCTCGGCGGCGGCGGGCTGCAGCAGCAGCTGCCCGCGCTGAGGGTCCTGTCGCTGTCATCGGTGCAGCTGGTGCAGGTGCCATCGTGGCTGCCCGCGGGGTTACAGGTACGGCATATCTTGACCGGGGTGTACGGCAATATTGACTGCTAGACTGTATGTGCCCGTGTCCTCCGCGCACCCACCCGCCCGATAAGCTTGCACGTCCCCCTTGCACGTCCCCCTTGCACGTCCCCCTTGCACGTCCCCCTTGCACGTCCCCCTTGCACGTCCCCCTTGCCTGGGTGAGACCTTCGGACACACCTACGTCCCGTGGGTCGGACTGCGCCGGTCGCCGAAATCGCCGCTGCCACCGGTCAGCGGGTGGCCACCGGCGCCGGTTCCCCTCTCCCCTCACCCCTCTCACCCCCAATGTCATGTCCCCGCCCAACGTGACGTCCCCACGCCACCACCACCTCGCCCTTCCCTTTCCGTCCACCAATGCGGTTGTCCTCCTCTTCCTCCTCCTCCGCTGCAGGTGCTGGACCTGAGCCGCAACAACCTCCGGCGACTGCCCTCGTGGCTGTGTCGCCGCCTGGGCCCCAGCCTGGCGGTGCTGAGGCTGCACACCAACCGGATCGAGTCGCTGCCCGCCGACCTCAAGAACCTGTCGCAGCTGCAGGTGCTGTCGCTGGAGGAGAACCCAGTGGCCAGCCCCGAGCGCATCGCGACGCCGCAGGGGGCGGGCTGGGCAGCCGAGTGGTTGTACCGCAAGAAGTACCGCAGCAGGTGGGTAATGGGCGCGGGGTGGCGGGCGCCGCCCTTGCATGGGAAACAAAACTGAGCCGCGGGACGAGGTGGCCAGCGTGACGGACGATGGCGATGGAAACACGCCCCCCGCCCCCGTGTTGTGTTTAGCAGTGAGAAACCGCGTGTCGTGTGCGTAAGCCTGCCAGGGTGTGTGTATATCCGTGTCAATCCCGGGGACGTCCATCGTGCGCACGGCGTGTTTTTTTTTACGGAGTGGTTTGATTTGATGCCTTGACAGCCGTCTGCGATCTGGGTCGATGCCGTACGTGCATGTCCATGTACCAGCAGTTCCGTGCCCCGAAGCGTGGTGTTTTTCCTGACGCCCTCCTTCCCCCCCTCTGGACGATTGTCGTACAGGCCTGAGATCATGGCCAGCCTGGGCACTGAGCACACGGGTCTGACGGCTGCGCCGTCGGCGCTCAACGGCGGCGTCTCGGCGGCCACGGTGCCCGCAGCTGCGAGCTCGGAGGGTTCCGTCGCGACAACGGTGGGGGGCGGCAGCGTCGCCGCGAGCAGCAAGGCGGGCTCGGCGGCCGCCGTCGCCGCCGCCGCGGCGGCGGCCGCCGCGGCGGGCTCGTCGGGCGCGATGAGCTCGTCAAGGAATATGAGGAGAGGCCCCACAAACGGGACCAATGCCGCGGCATGAACGAGTTGTATGGGTTTAGGTTTAAGGATTTAGGTATGAGCGCTGTTGTCGGGCTCGAGAGTCAATCGGGGCATTGCGCAGCGATGTTGGTTGTGGGGTTGGATCGTGATGCACGGAGGCTACTGATTTCGTGCGGTGACAAGTTCGACAGCCAGGAGCCAGGAGCCTGTTCATGTTGAATTTCTTTGCGAGTTGATTGCATGAAGCGCGCAGGTGGATAAATCGGCCGTGAAGTACCTACCGTGCAGTTCCAACGAACTGCCTAACATTTAGAACATGTGCCGCCGTGAGGCGGAAAGTCGGAGTTGGCCGGCCACGCATCTGTGCAACGCTCTTTTTTTTAACATATCATCTGTAGCCACAACCTTACAGCAGCACTATCCATTAGGGCAGCCGGCGCCAGTACGGTCGCAAAACATGAGTCGCCCCAGGAAGAAGACCGCAGCTCAAGCTGCGGAGCCCGACGCCTTCTGTCAGGATGGCGAGGACGGTATGCAGGGCCGCGACCAGGACCTGCAGCGGAACCTGTCAAATTTCCTAGCGGCCGCGGGCGCCAAGTCCAAACCAGCGGCGGGCCCGAGTTCCAAACCCGCAAGGGCTCCTGGAGCAGCAGCAGCAGCTGCTGCTGGTGGGGATCTTCAGGACTTCACGTTACCGCCGTTGGTGGCCGGCGATAGATCCGCTGCGACAGCCGGTGGCGGCAAGCGCAAGGCGGACACTTCATTCGCAGCGCCCGGCGCGAGAAAACAGTCCCGGTAATAATGTTGTTCGGGGGAATAGCCGCAACTTGGCACCGTAGTGGGTTGGGCTCTTGGGTTGCGGAACGCGCCACCTGATATGACTGCGCATTTTCGATTTCGCAAGTGACCCGAGGGTCGAGCACAGCTGTAAACCGTTTTGTTTTATTGTTGAATCCATTATAGAACGTAATTTGGTGTGCAATTTGGGTCGCCTCGAATTGGAGCCCGCAGACACGAAATGGGCCGAACCCACCGTCGCGCCGCGGTACATGACCGACAAACCATATCTCTTCTCATGACTGCCTGCCCTGACTGCATCTGTGTATGTCTGGCTTGCTGCTTGCTCTGGCCTGCCGGAAGGACTGCCTGCCTGGCTGACGGCATGACTGAACGCCTGTCTGACTGCCTGTCTGACTGGGTTTCGGCCTGCAGGGCTGCCGGCGGCAGCGCGGGCGCCGCCGCCGCCGCCGCCGCCGGCGGGGGTCTGGCAGCGGCGTCGGACCCGCCCATTCCCACGGACCGAGACGGCATACCCACTGTGGAGGGGCTGCGCGGCTGGGCTGCAGCCCGCATGGCGGCGCTCCAGGAGAGGGTATCTGCGACCTTAAACCTGCAGTGCACCAAGGTCCTCGAGGTGCGGGACGGACCTGCCGGGTGACACCGCGGGGCAGGAAGACGCGGGGCAGGGGGCCGCGGGGCAGGGGGCCGCGGGGCAGGGAGATTGAGACGCGGCACAGGGTTGACAGCCTAGGGCAGCGGAGGGGTTTATGTGGGTTGCAGCGCACCTCGTACGCGCTTCCCCTCCAACCCCCCGTGCCATGCTGAGCGCGGCAGTACAGCATATGCCGGAAAGACAAATTACAGTACGGCAATGGCCGTGAGCTTGTGTATCAACGGATAGTGCCGGTAAGTGGCGGGTTTACATGCGTGGGGCCGAGCCACGGGCGATACCGTATCCCATTGCGGCCTCGCCACCTGCCGGTTGCTTTCAAGGGGGATCCCACGGGTCGTCGGTGACAGCCGAAACCTCCTCACCAACCAAACACTGCGGGAAGGGATGCAGGACCCTGTTGCGTCGTGCGCTGACATGCCGCCGCCCATGTGACAGTTAGCATGTCGTGGCAATCCGAAGGCGACCGGTAGCGTGCATGTCACCAGGCGTCTGTTTGCAGCGGTGCCAGTAACACAGCAGCTCTCCGTGCGATGCGCACAACCCATTTACAGTACATGACAGCGAGGCAGCCCGCAACAAGGCATGCACTGCTTGACTGCCCGGCTGACCCCCCTCGCCGCGCACCATCACGAACCGCATCCTCCGCCAGGACGGCTACAACCGTGTAAACGAGACGGCCAACCAGCACTACGAAAAGGTGTCGGCGATGGTGCAGGAAAGCTCGGATGCGCTGGAGATGGCGCGCAGCCAGCACGCCGCCGCCGTGGGGGACATCGAGGGGTTGCGGAACGGGGTGAGAAGGGTGTGTCTGTGTGTGTGTGTCTGTGTGTTTAGAATTGCAACCCGCCCGCCCGCCCGATCCCAGGTATCAATATACTTACCATAGAACCTGCGAGGAAAAAACTTACCATATGCAGGCGCGCGGACAAGGCAGCCGCGCCACCACCGCAAGGCAAATCATACCGCAAATACTAAATACGGAGACGCACGACGCACGCGAACGGATTTTGTACCGACCTGTGAAATGTATGACGAATATATGGTGATGGCCCCCACGGAAGCAGCGTCGGTCGTCCATCATGCGGGAACGCGGAAGGAAGCAAGTTGTGAGGCAAAGTGGAAGGGAGCAAGAAAGAATATAGTAACTAAACAAGGTGAAAGCAAACAGGTGTGTGTGTGTGTGTTTGCTGTACCGTGTGTCCGTGCCGGTGGATGAGGGTTTGCTGCATCGAGATGCATCAAGGACGGGGAGTTCGGGCGGTGTGCTGGGGCGGTGATCTCTTCGGGGCACGTCGTGCCGTACCATACGTCCATACCGTACCGTTACCGTTACCTTACCGTTGTCGACTCTCAACCTTACACGGACTGCGGCGCTGCCATGGACCACCGCCGACCATTGAAATCGCGATTATGAATTCCACCCCTGGCCAGACGCACAATTTTACTCCTCTCGTGCGAAGTCACACCCAGGGGCCGCAGGCGGGCAGCTCCGGGACTTGCACAGATAAATACAGAAGGAAAGAGGCTACGGAAACTGGTTCGGCGACCTACGCAACGGAGCCCCGTTTCCGCTGCGCCCGCCTGCGGGGTTTAGCATCACGCATGGTTTAGCACATCGCTCTGGTCATCACGCACAGCTCAGCACGCGCACACCAGCATGCGCACACCAGCACGCGCACACCTTCCCCTTTCCAAACCCCCATTCCGTACGCCTCCTCCCGCCAGGTCCTTGAAGAGCTGGACTCCACTACGCGTGAGCTTCTAAAGAAGCTGCACGACGACGTCAAGGCGCCCGTGGAATCGGCGGTGGCGGAAATGAAGGCCAAGTACAAGATTGGCTGATGCGCTGAGGAGATTTCAACGGCCTCTAGGGCCTCCGGGATCTTTCTTCCTTTCTTTCCTTCACGGGTCCCGTGCGGTGTCGAGGGGATAGGGGTGCACGTGGGTTGCTTGGGGGCTGGGACGGCATGTCGGGGCCTGGCACGGGGTATGGGCTATGGGGGCCTGGCACGGCATCTGGGGGCCTGGCACGGGTGTGGGGGCGTGTGGGGGCCTGGAACGGGGTGTGGGGGTCTGGCATGGCGTGTGGGGGCCTGGGACGGTGAGCTTCTCATACAAATGCCAGAAGCATGCGGAAGGGAAGCATGTCAGCAAGTGCGGGGTGCAGAATACTTGGCTGTAGCAAGGATGCAGAGACAGCCGCCGGGGCCCCAGGCCGCCCGGCAAGGGCTCCCACGACGATTTTCGAATGCATGTCGGTATTGCCATGCCGCAAATGTAGTATGCATTGATTGTCTGCTCAACGGTAATATTGCCGTGGTTTTGACGATGAAGGCTAGCAGACGCGGTATTGCCGCGCCAAAAGCAACGGTGGGGGCCATTCACTTGGGGGCGTCCAGTTTCATGGCGAACCATAAAACTAAACTACGGAAATATGAGCTGCTCTGTAACGGAAACCTTTCTGGAGGTTTTGTTGTGCGCCGCTGTAGCTCCTGCATCGCATAAAATCACCAAACATATAACAGGCATCAGCACAACTGCTTGCCAATTGCGTCGCAAATTTGTAGAGGGCGAGTTCATCCGCAAATGAATGATTCGAAAAGCATTATAGTAAGCACGCAAACGTAGGGCCGCTACATCCCAAGTCGACTCAACGTCATGCCGATGGACACGAGCGGCCCAGCCCCAGCCGAAGCAGACACAACGGGAAAGGGAAACGGTCGTGTAAACCCTGCATGCAAGCAGCTTGTAGCTATGCCACGCAGAGCACCAGCGCTCAAAATGTATCAATCAAGGTTCACGGCAATTGGCTCCCATCCACAAAAATCGTACGACACTCCGTACAGATATTTTCCTTCTGTGTCAGAGGCAGTATCTTACCTGTCAGCATTAGATTCTGCTCCTCCAGAATGCCTCTAACACTATCCGAACACCTTCAATATGTGCCTATCTATATGAATACCACAGTTTCCTTTACCGAGGAAATGTACATAATGCCGCGACGCTCCATGGCATAAGTTGGCCAAACGATGATGGTTAGAATGTTTATGCTTCGCTCATACTTTCACCTGCTTGTGGTCAAAGGCTGAGGGCGTAGTTTCACCGTCGCCTGGGCCCTTGCCCCTCGCCCGGTGCTCTTGGGCATGGAGTTCCATGTGTTGCTTGTAGAGGACGATAGGGTGACACTGAAGACAGTTGAGCAGTTGCTGCGGAAATGTAACTACAAGGTCACAACCGCGGCGAATGGACGAGAAGCAATGAAGGTCTTGACATTCTGCCGGCAAAATGGCGAAAAAGTGGACCTTATCTTGACGGACATATTGATGCCAGAGGTGAGTATCCGTTGGTGTGAGTGGTTGCGTTTGGAGCCGCTGGTCAGGGATGCGTTGGTGAAACCGTCATTCCATCCTGCGGTGTATCGATTCCTTGCCCTAAATGTTTATATTTCCTTGGTCTATAACATTTTGCGTAGTTTACGATGTACCTGTCGGCGGAGCGGGGAAAGCGCGGGACGAGTCGTCGCCCGCGCAACTTGCATACGAGGCCTGCTCAGGACCACCGATTCCGTGACCTGTACATGTGCTGCACTAGGACTTCTTTGTACTTTCCACCTGTTTGAGCCATGTATATATTCTACACGCGACCCAACCGCCTCGCGCACCGCTTGGACGAATATTCCCCTGCCGTCCCCCTCCTCTTCCTCCCCAGGTCACCGGCTTCGATCTGATTCACGAGGTCGTTCACGGCGACGTCTTCTGCGACGTGCCGGTTGTGGTCATGTCCTCGCAAGACTCCCAGGAGAGCGTCCTGCAGGCCTTCCAGGCCGGCGCCGCCGACTACCTCATCAAACCCATCCGCAAAAACGAGCTCGCCACGCTGTGGCAGCACGTGTGGCGGGCCAACAAAGCAAAGGGCTCTGGCAGCGGCAGCGGCACCATTAACACCGCCACCGGCGGACATCACCTCGCGGGGGCCCGGGGCGGGCCGTCCCCCCTCGTCAAGGCCGCCAACGAGAACCTGAAGGACAGCAGCGGCGCCAGCAGCGGTGCGGCGGCGTCCGTACTGCAGTCCACCGGCGGGACCATGCTGCCCACCCGCGCCGCCACTGTACGGCAGCCAGTGGCGGCGACGCCGCACTTGCCCGGCGCCAGCGAGCTTTCCGGCGAGCTGACAGTACCGGACACCCTGGACCGATCCGCGCAGCGGCAGCAGCAGACTAGCGGCGCGGCTGATCCAGCGGGGCCGCTGGCTACGACCCAGGGCAGCAGCGCGGGCGGCGCACTCGGCGGCGGCGTCGCCGCCGCCGCTGCGGCCCTGGACAGTGGACCACATGCGGTGTTGGGTGCTCGGGCGGCCTTTGCGCCCTTCGGCACCTCAGTCGCTGTGCACTTCGATTTGAATCCCGCGCTCGGTGCGGCGCGGCGGCGGCAAGCGGACGCCAGCGCAGACGCGGCGTCGGGGCCGCTCTGCCGTTGTGAGTGCGCTGATGCCGCCGACGATGCGGCGGCGTCGCGCCGCGCCGCGGGCACGTCCGCCACCGTTATCAGTTGGTCTCACGTGGAGCCGGCGGAGGCGGACGCCGCGATGCGGGATCCGGATGACGGCGTCAACGGTGACGGCGACACTGACGTCGCCGCCGCCGCCGCTGCCGCCGCGGCGACAGCCGGCGACGACGAGGAGGTCGACATCGACGGCGATGACCTCCAGCTCGCGGGCCCGCCGCGTAAACGACCTCGCTTGCAGGACGGCCGTACAAAGGGTGCGTCACAGCTCAACGGTCACACCGCCGCCGCCGCCGGCGCCGCCAGGTCCGGCGGCCCCTCGACAGGCCGACCACCGGCGGCGCGCGCGCTGCCCACTGGCGGGTTCGCCGGCTGCCGGCTCGCGGCGGCGGAGGGCTCACAGGGCTCGCGCGCGGCGTCCGCTTCCGCCGGGCTCGACGTCGGCGCGCGGGAGAGCACTGCCACGCCCAGCGGCGACACGTTTGCGGAGAGCCCGTCAGCGTACACGGCAACCGCCACAACCACCACGACAACGACCACAACCACCACGGGCTCTGGCAGTGAAACCGATGAACAGCAGCAACAAAAACCGCAACATTGCCAGCAGCAGCAGCAGCTAGATGATCCCATGGCTGTGGAAGAGGGCCGGGTGGCCGATCCGGAGGGATTCCCCTTCGACGGGAGCGGCCAGGGGCGGCGGCCGTCCTCCGCAGAGTACGGCAGTGCACCGAATGGTACGGCACCCGAGCCGTGCGCGGCCGCGCGCCGCACAGCGACGTCCGCCGGTCCTGCCCCCAACTCGGGACCGTCTGCTGCGGCTCAGGGCGCTGTACGACACTCTGGTGGTGGTGGGGCAGGACCGGGTCCGCCGTCGACGTCAGCCCCTGCCTCCGGCCCCGCCGCCGCCGCGTCCGCCGCCGCCTTGCCGCCGCTGTCCGCGCCCCACGCCCTTCCGCACCCCGCGGCGACCGCGCCTGGCGCTGCGTCGCCGGGCGGCGCTGTGACGTTGCCACAGGGCCTACAGGAGCTGGCCGCGCTGGGGGCGGCGAGGCACCAGGAGCTGTGGACGCAGCGCGCGCTCATGCACCAGCAGCAGCACCAACAGCAGCACCAACAGCAGCAGCAGCAGCACCAACAGCAGCAGCGGCAGAGACTGGAGGCCGCCGCACGTGGGACGTCAGAGTCGTACTCGGGGGCGTTGGGGGCGGCGCCGTCGGCGAAACGCGGAAGCGATACGGGACCTGGGGTGGCGCTGCCGTACGGCGGCGCTGGCGGCGGAACGAGCGCTGCGGGAGGTGGCAGCAGCAGTGGCGCCGCGAGGATGCCGTCCGGGCAGATCGCGGCGCGAGAGCCGTCGGGCGTCGAGACGACGGCGGCGGCGGCGGCGGCGTCGACGGGGGGCAGTGCTGCTGTGCGGCAGGAAGCGGCGGCGAGGGCGGTGACAGCGGCAACGACGGCGGCCTCGGATAGTACGGCAGGAGGGCAGCAGCAGCGCCGCAACGGAACGGTGGCGGGCGGGGAGGCCGGCGGGCAGGCGGACGGTGGCGGCAGCAGCAGCGGCGGCGCCATGGAGCCTCGGAAAGCTCCGAACGTGGCGATGTCGGTGCTGCGCCACAGTGACCGATCCGCCTTCACGGCCTTCACCGTCTTCCTGCCCAGCAAAGTCGCCGCTGCCGCCGCCACCGTGGCGCCGCGGCCTCCGCCGCCGCCGCAGGCACCACCAGCGCCACACGGGGCGCCTGTGTTCGGTCACCCTGCCTCTGCCGCGGCGGCTGCTGCCGTCGCCGCCGCCGCGGGCAGCGGCGGCAATGTTCTGTACCCGCACCCCCAGTTCGCACAGGCGCACGCCTCGGCGTTGCCGCCGGGACCGTCCGGCGCTGTGGCCATCCTCCCGCCCGTACTGCCGCTCCACATGGGCCCGACGGCGGCGGCGCCGCCGCCGTCGCTTCCGAGGCCCGCGGGTCCGAAGCCGCAGGACGGCGGGCCGCCGCCGGGCGGCGCCAACGGCGGCGCGATGGGGTCGGCCGCGGCGGCGGCCGCCGCTGCTGCCGCCATGGCCGCGGCGGCCGCAGCTCAGATGCCGTACGCCAGCATGCAGCAGCGCGTGGGTGCGACAGCGCTGGCCTACGGACCTCCGCCGCCGCAACCCTCGGCGGCACCGCCGCCGCCGCCGGTGTGTATCCCCGAGTCGGTGCTGCAGCTCATCGCGCACCTGTCAGGGCGCGCGGCGGCGGAGCTGCCGGTGCCGGAGTCCGTCACGGCGGCGCCGGTTGTCGTACAGAAGGCGCCGTCGGCGGCGCGGCTCGCGGCGGTCGCCAAGTACCTGGAGAAACGGAAGCACCGAAATTTCCAAAAGAAGGTGAGTTCACCGGGTCAGGAAGGGCAGGCCAGGCCGAGGGGTAAAACCTGCCGCAGCCCCGCCAGGGTAACGGGCACTCAGCGAGCATGCCATGTACGGCGCTTAACCCAGGATTATCTATGAGTGGACGAGCGCTTTGCTGTTTTCCCACGGTACAAGGTGCGTTGCTTCTGTGGACGGAAGGAGATCCACATCTGGTTGACCGTTCTTGTTGTTGATGATGACGGTTGTGGTGGTTGTGGTGGTTGCAGGTTCGGTACGAGAGCCGCAAACGGCTGGCGGAAGCGCGACCCCGCGTGCGCGGCCAGTTCGTCAAGGCCAGCGCCGCCGCCGCCCCGACTGGCGGCGGCGCCCCCCGGGGCGCCAGCGGCGGCGCCGCCGCTGCCACGGCGTTGGTGGCCGCGGCAGAAGCAACAACAGCAGAGATGACGACCGGCCCGGTGCTGCACAGCCCGGATGCCGCTCGAACCGCAGCGGCGGCGGCGGCGGCGGCGGCCGCCGGGCTGGCCGCGGCGGGGCCGCGCTTTGGGGCCGGACTGCTCCCGCCTCGCGGCGGAGCCTTGGGAGGCCCGGGCGCGGGCGCGGCGGGGCTGTTGCCTAACCAGGACCTCGATGGCGACCCGGATGAGGACGGACCGGAGCCTGATGAGGATTCGGACGAGTCGGCGGCGGAGACCTAGGCGGTGTAAATCCCGGGGCGACATAGTCCCTCCTCACGTGTACAGGGTCGACTCAGCAGAACCTCTCTCTCTGACTTGATTGAGTTCGTTCAGCTGCTGCGCCTTTTCTTATCATGCTGTGCTGTGCTGTGCTGTGCTGAGGGTATTCGATGGAAGGCGGAGGTGCGCCTGAACGGACACGCTGCGAAGTACGGCCAGGCCCAGGCCCGTGAACTTTTGTCGTGTTGTGTTTTTACCATTTGTGGGCCTTCGCTTGCCCGCCCGCCCGGTGGGCTGAGTCGGAAGGCGAGGTGAAGGCGTACGGTAGCAGCAGGGCTGCGGTGAGTCTCTCCTCCTTATCCTGTGGTCGTACGTACTGTCGCCGTACCTATGCTGTCGTATCGCTAACCCTATCCGCCGCAATTGCGCGGGTGGGCCCGGTGTATCTTTCCCTGTGTGGTGTCCCGGGCGTGCAGCGAAGAGCCGATGCGTGCTCCCCGCCCCCAGGTTCTGCATCGTTAGGGCAGCGGCGGGTCCTCCAGGGGGGGATACGCTCCGGTCCAAAAGGGGCCTGGACTGGTACCGCTATTGCATTGGGTGGTGGTGTGTTGTCCCTCTAACAGGGGGCGCCTCGCATGCGCTGCATCTTTGATTTCATTCCGTGCTGCAGGCGGCGGCGGGGCCGGGGTGGTTGTGGTTTCGGAGGCAGGCACTAATGATGGGAACCATGTTGTTCGGCGCGCCTCCGGAGCGTAGGAGACGTTGCGGGGCTGTGTATCGGCAGGAGGCGGGGGGGGGGGTTCGCTGGCTTTTTCGAGGTGGCCTACCGGCCTCCGCTGCTCCGTGTGGCGTCAATCAAGTACTGCACCAACAAACCCAAACGACGACTGCTAGTGCGCACGCTTTTGTTCCCGCAAACAGCTGCAGTTGATGATGCAGTCGATGATGCCGTCCTTTGCCACTGCAGCATTTGGTGTGATGATGGCCGACGATCGGAAACACTCGGTACATTTCAAATGAGAATACACTACTGGGGGTTTGGTTTTTGTTTTGGCGTGGGGGACCTGTGGGCGATGTCCGTGAGGGCGATAAGAGCCAGCCGGATTTGGATTTCCGTCGCTGGTTCGGCGTCCGGTCGATAGGGCCTTATGGCTCTTCTTGGTCGTCATCTCGCCCGAGTCTGTCGGTTTGACCGAAGCTGGGGGCCGAGGTAAGGCTGAAGCGAGGGGGCCGAAGGGTCGAGGGTTGGAAAGAGCCGATTCTCCGCGCCCCGGACGCGGCCCTTGCCCCAGCAGGTGACGTTGGGTTTTATAAGGAACCTGGCGGTGTTACCTCCCGGGCCTTATTGGGGTCATGGCCGTGGGTGGCTGACCGCGGTGATGTCGTACACCACCTACATAGGCATACTCTCTTGACGGGCGCCTTCCCGGGGGGGGAGGGGGGTTTGGGAAGCAGTGCGGCTGCTGTATGTGGCGTGTGGTCCGGTATGTGGAGACGATGACGGGCGCGCGGAGGAGTGCCCCCGCGACACCGCAACGCCGCGCGCCGCTGGGACCTCTGTTAAGGTCCCAGGTGGCTGGTGGGCTTGTGGACATGGAAGCTGTTTGGGATTTGTTTCCGCTGCTGGGCGAGCCGCACGTGGGTTGATTCATTGCGGGGTGAAGGCAGGTGCTGAAACGCATGCGCATATACATGGCCGTGTGTGTTCTGATGTGTTCTGTGTCATTGTGTGTGTGTGCGTGTGTGTGTGTGTGTATGTGTGTTTTGGGAACGGGTACCTGTCGTTGTGTGCGCGATTGCGTGAATTTATGCCATATGAAGTGCTGCCATGCGAAGTGAAGAGACATCCCGACGCCGGCGGCCCCGTGGGGATTCAGGTCTGATCGTTTCTGATCGGACCTGACCTGACCTGATCTGATCTGATCTAGGATCTGATCTAGGATCTGATCTGATCTGGGGTCACCGGGGTCTGACGTCATCGGGTGGCTTGACGGCGGGCAACTAACCCCACCCAGCGCCGCCCCATCGCACCCAACCCCCGAGATGCGGAGCGGTGACGGGCAGACAGCAGCTGGCGGCGCGGGCTGTACCCTTGAGGGGGTTCTACCGCACAGCGGTATGCCGTGACGCCGGGCCTGTCGTCCGGCCTGCCTGCCAGCCAGGCGGCTGCTGCGCCTCTCTCGGGCAGTACGCTCACTGCCGCTGTCCACCCCCGGTGTCGCTGCGGGTCCCCTACCCTCTACCCCGTATCGAGCGGGCCCCGCCGGGCGGGGGCGCGCCCCACCACACCAAACGCTGGAGCCAACAACCCGCTCTATCTGGTGCACCTGGCCTGGAGCCTCGTGCCGTTTTCGTATCTTATCCCGCCAAGACACTGCGCCTATTGGCGTTCGTGGCTGAGGCCGCCAGGTTCGCGGCAGAGGACGCCGGCTCTCTCTGGGTGTCTGTCCCTAGGTGCGAGGGCCCTGGAGGTGCCTGCTGCCCGGATGTGCCGGGGGGTGCAGTGCGGCGGCGCCGTTCCTTTGCAATGCCGATTTCATCACCACGTGCGTTTGTACGATCTGCGGGGGTGGCGGCGGTGGCCGTGGCCACGTGCGCGGCGGGGGATGTGAGGAACGCGGAGATGGCCATGTGGGAGGACGGGTGCCTCGACAGAATTCGGGCGCCGATGTGTGTGTGGGGGGGGGGGGCGGGGGGGCTATGTGGCTGTGTGGCTATGTGCGAGTTTTTTGTGCGGTGCTTGCTCGTATGCTGTGTAGGCGTGGTGCCCTGTGCAGGCGCTGCGCGGGCGTGACTGTGGGTCCCACGTGGGGGGGCCCACGTCAGCGCCGGGACGGACGGGTCGCGGGGATGCAACGCGGAGCGACGGGTTCCTGGTTTCCGGCCGGGCTGGGGATCTCTCGACGGAACGCCGGCGGGGGGCCGGGGCCGGCGGGGCCGTATCGTCGCAGACGCGGCCATGTACCTGACGGTGCGGCGGGAGAGGCGGGAGACGGGGCCCCCATGGGTCGCTGCTGCCGGGGTCGCTGTTTGTGCGTGTGGGCTGCTGCAGCGCGTGGCGCGTCCGGCCGACTGCCGCCTCTCCTGCGTTCCTCTCTCTAGGGTCTCTCTGGGGTCGGGGCCCTTTCAGTTCGGACGTCCGTGTATGTTTATGTGTAAGTGCTAGGCCAGGCGTGGCGTGCCACGCCTCGCCCACGTGCCCGCGGGTATTGTGTGGGTGTGTATATGTATGTGCGTGTTTGTGTGTGTGTGTGTGTGTGTGTGTGTGTGTGTGTGTGTGTGTGCCTCTGAACCAACCACGTGAGGTGCCTCGGTGTGTTTCTGCGGGTGCGTGTGCGGCTGAGAACGCGCGTGCTCGCCGTCCCCCTATTTGATTTTTATTTGGTGGCATGACGCCGCCGCTGTGCTGCCTACCCACCCGTTACCTGTGCTACCTACCCACCGAGCCTACCCAGGGCACGACTACCTTCGTCGCGAAACCTGACGGGGGCTGTCTCTCGTGGTGCGTGGGAGGGATTGGACTGAGTGGTCGTGAGCTGGCGGCGGGTATGCGTGTTTGTTTGTATGCGTGTGTGTGTGTTTGTGTGTGCGTGGGGCCCCGCCTACCGCACGTACCCTCCGTCCGCTGGAAGACTTCCTCGGTCCGTCGTTCGCGGTTTCGCTGCGTGGTCCGTCTGGAGACGAGCCTCCGGTATCACGGAGCGCATCAGGGCGGTTTTGTTGTTTCGGTCCTGGACACCGTAGCTAGGTAAATTTGACGTTTCGTCACACTGGACGACGGACGGCCCACCCAATCGTGGTCGGTGTCGGGACGGCCTCTCGGCGGGAAACGACCACGCAGTCAGTCAGTCAGTCAGTCGAGCGCGCCGCCCCGCGTTCGTCCTCCAGCAGGTAGCAGCGAACTGCCAAGCATGTTGATTTTATGGCTCCAGCGTTTTTTCTGTCTTTTTGGTGTCTTTGAGATACCTATTGCCGTCCGTAATTTTTTGAGCGCGTCGAACGAAGTACTGCTCGCAGGTGTGTGTGTCCGGGATGGTCCAGTGTCGCTGCTGGGCGCGCATGCTGTGTATGTACGTACGGCATGGGTGGGTGGGTGTGTGCCAGTGCGGCGTACGTACATATGTACGAACCTGCCTACGTGTCGTGCCGGGTCGTCGCTTTTTGTGGCGTGGCGCCTCAACCTGCGCCGTACCTCCGCCGTACCTCCGCCGTCGCTTCCATGAAATCGATGAATGCGTCAGATGTTGAACATTAAACGTGAAATGAGCACATCTTGTGCAGCAGCAAACCGTGAGGCAGATGCCGCTTCGACGATTGCAGGGGTGCCCGTAACTGCAGCAACGTTCCTTTGTTCTTCGTTTCTTTCTTGCAGTGCCCGCTGGAGAGGCTACCCTTAGGATATACTGCGATGCCAGCTAGCTGGACTCGCTGTGGCACCCGCAGGGCTGTCCGGCCGCTGAATGTGTATCCGCGACGCCGACTGGACGTTTTACAACGTTAGCAGCATTAGCTCGGTGATAACGGGCGAACGAATGTGCACAGTGCCGCATTACTTCACGCCAGTCGCCGGGGGTTCCTAAAAAACGAACCTCGAACGAAATAATATTGTCACAGCTGACGCTCGAAGGCGCGCGATGACCACCCGACATGCAGATAATGTAGTTAAGGGCCCAAACACAGCAGTGGACTCCTTAAAGCATGTGGGTGCAGCAGTCGATCGACTCCACGTTCCCCAGGGGCCATGCATGTCAGCGGGCGAGCCTGATGACCAAGCTACCGAGCTCAGGCGGGTCATTTCGAGCTACACGCACACACGTGATTGAGGAGCGTGCGCGCGCGCTGTCAACCATCAATCCACGCAGCAACGAGCGAGGCGGCGCCCACAGCCCGGCCCCCCCCCCGAAATAACCACGCCCATCGCCAACCATGTATCCATCCATCCATCCATCCATCCATCCATCACTCGGCGCTGATATCACACACAAAGCAATCAACCTGACAACCTGACACCTACCTGAGCATGCATGCGCCCCCGCACGGCAGCGCATGTACGGCAGCCCCGTACATGCCGGCCCCGTCACGGCGTGCTCTGCGCTTGCTTGCGTGCTCTTTCTAACCCAGTCGAGAGAGCAGAGCTGTGGTTGATACAGCGAGCCATCCCCGCATCTATCCGTCCACTCATCATCAGCAGCGGCAGGCCCCTTCACCCAGATCTGATCCGATCTACCCAGGTCATCCATCTGTACGCCTGCCGCGTGCTTCATCTGTGACGAGACAGAAGCACCACAAGTCTGCCCACCACACCTGCAGCTGCACCCACACATACACAGACACAGACACATATGGCGTGCAACAGAATGCTTGATGCCACCACTACCGCACACACGCACGCACGCACGCAAGCACGCAAGGAATCGAGATGCGAAGTCCGACAATACTGTAACATCCTAATAATAACGCTCCAGATACATAGGACGCCCCGATGCGTGGCTTAGTAACATTGTCACTCTCGACTGTGCTAGCCAGCAGCAGCTGGGCTGGCTGGCTGGACTCGTTCCTGACCATCCGTCCAGTCATCATCATCGACGGATAGATAGACAGACAGATAGATAGACAGCTAAATCGAGAGGTAGATAGATAGGTAGGCAAATAGGTAGATATGTAGACGCAACGAAGACATACGTACGTACCTACGCACGTTAACAACACGCAGACAGGCAAACGCAATACGCACCTAGCGCGCGGGGACAAAAATCATCAGCAAGTGAGCAAGCTCAGGTGGTGGGCGTGCGTGGCCGCCAACCAATTAACATCGATCCATCCTACGTACGTACGAGACCGAGCGAACAAAAAAAGCAACATTCGAAGTGCCGTGTCAGATATATCGGCTATCGATACCGAAATCTATCGCTCTATCTTCGCACATAACCCCACAGTCGTACCGTATGACTCACATCCTGATGAGGTAAGCCAGCCAACAGCGAACGCACGCCGCGTGATGACGTACGTACGTCGTGGTGAGCAAGTTCGCCCGTACATACACGTACGCACACACGCCCGCCGTACACACGCGCCCCATAATGAAGACCGTCGGTTGATCCGCTTAGGCCGGCGGGGTGCATGTGCTATTTGGTCTATCTAATGGTCTATGTATGTTTTATTGGGTCGTGACTGGCTGCGAAAGGCAGGAGCGAGCCGTACATAAACCACATAAACCACATAAACCACCATACACCAGATTGATATCACCATCCGGCGTGTGTGTGAATGTGTGTGTGTGTATGCGTGTTTGCACGTGTATACGTGCCACTAAGACCGCTGTCGACAGACGCGCGGGCCCGCACTCCCACACATACGCACGTATATATATTTAGAGAACCAAGCTTGCTTCAAAGGAAACGATGCGCGTCCAACTTGCTTGTTGCGCACCTAAGTCATGGCGGCGGCATGTATGCAGACCGACACGATTTTCAGCAGTAGCAGCCACAGTGAGTGATCCAACGACCGACCGAACGAACCAACCAACCAACCAACGAACGAGCGGGCAAGTCAGCTATGATGATTTGATGCGCGGGTTCACGTCGTCGGCGGCGCACGTACATGCCTACCTGCGTTCAGCAGGCAGCAGCGAGCGCGGTTGGCACCAATGCCATGCATGCCCGCACCGACGGCGATCGATGACACCCCTAAACCCTAAAATCCTACGTAACAAATGCTCGCTCTCGTCCATCCACGGTACATGCGTACATCGATCTAGCTAAATAAAACCCGTCGTCTGTAGCAGCGTCAGCGAGCGAGTCTCAACGCTATCCTAAATGATGAGGCCCCGCCGTTCTGCTGCTTACTCGCATGTAGATAGTAAGAATGGTGGAGAGGGATACATAACCATAGCAGGTGCGGTGGCAGCAGGCACTCAAGCAATCAGCAAGCAAACGAGTTGCGCCGCGGACGGCCAGCCGGACGGACGCGGGGACGGCCGCCTGCCTTGCTAGCTCGCTAGCTAGCATCCCCATGCCGAATCAGCAGTGCCGTCGTCGACGTCGTCGTTGCGCCGGCTGCTGCTGGCGGCGGCCGCCGGACCCTCCGCCATCTCCACCGCGACCACCGGCACCTTGCTGCCGGGTGGCGTGGCCGCCGCCGCCGCCGCCGCTGATGGTGATGACGAGGCCAGGACCCAGGGGCGGGAGCTGAGGCCACGGCGCCCCGACACGTTTGTGCCGGAGCGGCCGCCGCGTGACACGTTCACGAAGGCGTTGGCGGCGGCGGCGGCGGCGGAGGCGGCCGCCTCCGGGTCTCCGGCCGCCGCCGTGTAGCTGCTCTGGCGGCTGGCTGGGTTGGGCGACTGCCAACCCGTGAAGCTCTTGTTGCAGGCCCGCTGGCTGATCGAGAACCGAGACGCCAGGTGCTCGTGGAGGAGGCTGATGCTGCGCGCGGGAAGGCAGCAGCCGGTAGGGACAGGTAGGGGGCCGTTTATATGTGCAGGTGAACTGTGAGGTAGGCTGATTGGTTGTATGTGGAGCGAGGGACGTGAAGCGAGGAAATAAATGCGGCGTGCGTGCAGGCTGCATGTACGTGTGGTGTAATGTATATAACAATTTGTTCGTGCCCAGGCGGCATCTATGAATGGGTGTGCAGGCGGGGGCGGCGGCGGCTCCGTGCGTGACTGGGTGGCGGCGGGGCACAGGCGGAAGGGAATACAGCAGGACACTGAAGTGGATCGAAGGAATCATATGCGTGCGTGTATGTATGTCAGCCCGTTGGATGGGGGCCGGTGGCACCCGCGGGTTACGTAGGCCTCCTGCCTTACTTCTTCAGGCCTTACAATGTGATACACCGTCGGCTAAACGTGCACGTTGCACCCTATTGACGAGCGAAGCAAACGATATCGATCGCACACATGATTCGTTCTGTGCGAGTGATTCCACTGCTGGTTGCGGTTGCGTTTGCCGGTTCGTTAAAAGCTGTTCATTACATGCCAAAAGGTGCATCTCAATCAGAAATGATCAACGCACTCCCAAAATTTATTTAAAAAATTCCAACCTGTTGTATCACGCCATAAAGAATGGACCGATCGGCAGATGTCCATGTTGGATATGTCATGGTACATGTCCCAGGATGCCCCACAACCCCTAAGTATGCGTGCTTCGCCCCCAAACATGCGGTAATTCAGCCCTTTTTAATCGGTCTCATATCCCCGCCGGCTTACTTGCGTGCTGCACGCCTGACCCCGTGCCGCCATCGGCTGCCCGAAGCACCGCCGTTGCTGCCGTCCGCCGGCTGCCGTACCGCGCCCCGGCTCACGAGCTTGTCCGACAGCTGCGCGACATGACGCATCCAGGCGGCCTGGTGGTACTGCTTCCAGGCGCAGCGCAGCGACGCCAGCCTTGCTCGCCGCTCAGCCTTCTTCTGCTTCGTACCGCTGTCGTGGCCGCCGCCGCCGCTGATCGCCTCATAGGTCGCAGCGTCGCCATCTCCACCTCTGCCGCCGTGACCGCCGCCGCCGCCGCAGCCTAAGAGATCAGCCTCCGTGGCGCACGAGCCGAGGCGCTCCGTCACCGCCGTGTCCACATCCGCCGGCGGTGAGCCCAGGTGGCAGCACGGCGGCAACAGACCGTCCAGGGCGATGCGGATCCGGGTCCAGCACATCCGCGCCCAGAACGCCGAGTAGAGCAACCCGATCCGCAGGATGAAAGTCAGGGGGAGGTCTCCTTGCACGGAGCTGACCCGGAGGAGCTTGTAAATGGCGGCGCGGTGCAGCTCCCTGGGGTCGCGTGTGTGTGCGTGTGTGTGCGTGTGTGTGCGTTACATATGCGACCGCGGCCTGGCACTGGCCAAGTGTGTTTGTGTGTACAGGTCCAATGATTCTTAATGACATTATTAGAGCCTTTTCAGAATTGTTACTAGTGTACGCTAGTGTACGTAAACCATTATAACACGTGGCCGCAGTAGTAGTGCCCCCCCAAGACAACCAAGCACTAGTAGCTGGAGTTCCCTACGTAGCAGGTATCGACCGGATTCGAATAATGCCACGCCCGCCGCCCCGTGCGTACCTCAGGATTGCGACCACCAGGATGAAGACGGTGAGGACGTTCAGGACGAGAATGGTGAGGCTCAGGCCGACCTGGGGGCACGCGCGCACGACCACACATCAATTAATAAGTGCGCACGTACGTACGTATGCAGGGCCGGCAGCAGACATTGACATGCGTACGCACGTGAGCGTTCGTTCGTACGTACGTACGTAGCAGCCGTACATAAGCCTTCATCCTGACCTGATAAAAACTCTAGCCGTTATCGCCTGCCCAGATAAAAAAAACAGGTGGCGCAAACACAACACCGACGACTGATGAGATAAAATAAAGTATTAAGTCATAGCAATTGACAATTTGAAAAATCAACAAAGCTCGTTACTGTGTTAAATTATAATAATGCATTGCGATTGGACGGAGCCCTGCCAATAGGTTGCAGAGTCTTAGGCCAGCAGTCGGGGCAGGGCCGTCGTCTGAGTAGTCACCTTAAGCCCAAACGTATGCCGCTGCTGCCCCAATCACCAGTAGTCATGCGTGTAGGAACATTATGATTATAACTCTAGAAATCTCCAGGTATGCACACGGGCAACGAATCAGCAGCCTTGCCTGGCATTGACCTCTTTGACCTTTTGCTTGGCGGAAACGAACTCGCCTTTGCCCCCAGTAGTAGGTGAGACCTGGTAAAGGCTTCTCGAGATGCTGGGACAGTGCTTCGCACCGTATTCGAGGAGCAGGACCGACCATTGTACGACACCTACTACACCCCAGCGAGTTATGTTACCAGTGTTACTCACCCTTGCAGACTGCCCCACCGTCGTCCCAATGAAATAGGTGGCCAAGTAAAATGTTATCAGAGTGGTAACAAGCCCCAAGCGCTCCAGCTCATCCATCGCATCGCTCTCAAACGGCCTGCGAAAGAATATATTTATAATTAAGGAGCCATCAACTGACTAGATAGAAAATGCGCGACTGCAAATAGAAGACATAGCATACAGCACCTCTCCCGCCAGCCAGCAGTGGGACAACGGCAGTGGGACAACGGACCTAGTTGCGTGTCAAAATGCGGGTATGCGAGTGTACGTGCAGCACGTACGTATATATGGCGGCATGCGGGAACGCGTGCGGAAACCATCAGGTACATACATACGGACCAATCCACCGTACGTATGCACTCATTTCGATGTACGTTAGGCATGTGTATTTGGAATAACTACACCCCTAACAAGTACAACTAAAAACAATAATGATAACAAGCACATTAATACTAAATAACAATAAACAGTCAAGTAACATCACTAATGTATGACAATAGTAGTGAGCATACGGCTGGATATATCCTGATCTATGAATAATAAATGCTAAAACCTAATAAAAATGAATAAGAACAGTAAATCAATTGTAAATGACAGAATAATCAATTATTAAATGATTATAATGATAATGGTAATACTATTACTAATAACAAAAATAATGAGACAACAACAACGGCGACCACGGCGACCTCTCACCTGAACGCCACTTGTGCGATCAAGGCCAGGGCAATCACCCCCAGCGCCAGCAGCAGCGTCAGCTGCCACCGGTAGGTGCCCGCAAACACGATGACGCCCGTAATAGCCAGCTTCCGAAGCATCACTGCAGACACACATTTCGCGTGTGTCCCACAGACCCATGGGACATCGTCACAATATTTGCGAAGGCAATCAGCGTAATCCCCGACGCAACATGCGAGCGATCGACATACGTAATCGACAGTGCACGCACGCCGCCACTGACCCCTCCTACAATAATTACACGTTGTTCACAAATATTTGCTGGCTGGAGCAATACATCGGCGCCGCCCATATGCACATACACGTCAGTGACTGCGAGGCGAGGTGCACGCGGAAGATGTATGCCGTACATACACATGTGCACACGACACATGTGCCGATCACGAATACGCGTTGTATGCGTGTATGTATGCATCTCCTCGGTAGTTAGCCAGCTGCTGTTCACAGCAGTAGTCAGCCAAGGAACACATTCATCACGACCACCACTGCTGCTGCTGTTGCTCAATCGATGCTCACCAATGCTCTCCCAGTAGTAGTACTCGTCCTCATATTCCTTCATTCATTGGGGAGGCAGCGTTCAGCAGCGAGGAAAATGTGACGGACGCAACGAACCGTCCGAAGGCAGCAGATGTTGTTAATTTATCTAAGTTTGCATCAAGAACGACGAGGAACTAACATGCATGGCGCCAACCAACCAACCAACCAACATGTATGGTGACACACGCACATTAGCGCACAGGTACGTATATTATATATATATATTATATATATATTATATTATATTATATTATATTATATTATATTATATTATATTATATTATATTATATTATATTATATTATATTATATTATATTATATTATATTATATTATATTATATTATATTATATTATATTATATTATATTATATTATATTATATTATATTATATTATATTATATTATATTATATTATATTATATTATATATATATATATATATATATATATATATGCACGTGGTGACCACGTGTATGTGTGAATCGATTGTGTATGTGTGCGTCTACGTGCGCGCGCGTGGTAATAACCAGTCGATCGATAGACCATCTATCCACCGGACTGCTGGCTGCTGGTCGTGCGTCGTATGCCAGACGGATGCATGTATGCGTGCGTGTGTGGGGCTGGGCGTCTCGCTCGTTGGCCAGTAAGTAAGCAAGTATGTATTGCGTGCAGACCAGTGCAGACAGATAGAACGGTCGCACGAACGAAATGGCACCGACCACGCAGCGAGCTCGAACCAGCAGCAGCATGTTTCAGTGGATTGCACGCACGCGCGCACACGCACAGCAGCAGCTAGCAGCATGTGTATATATGTACGTAAGTACTCACCTGGTACAGCGTGCCGTACAAAGCGGAGAAATCGCTCTCCCTTAGCCGCGTCCGGTTGCGGTACAGCCACCAGGCGCTCAGCAGCGGCATCCCCGCCGCGAAGAGCAGCACCCCGGGCATCCCCACGGCCAGGCACAAGAGGAGGTGGACGCCCTCGTAGCAGCGCTGCTCCATGTCCTGGGTCCAAAACAGACCCACGGACAGCCTGCGAGCGAGAGATAGAGCGAAAGGGTACATACCCAACGTACGTACGTCGCATGTAAATCCGTCATCAGGTGGAGGTAGGTGCAAGTTTATTATTGTTGTTATTACCTACCTGTCGGCGCTGCAGGTGGACGGGTCCCAGGGCTCTACGCAAACGAGCTTTGCCGGGCCGGTGTCGATTTGCATGCAGGAGAACAAATTGAAAAGCTGCGACACGACACTTGGGTACCTGGGGACAGGCGGCCGGGGCGGGGGAGATCAGGCAGGGGGGACCGTCGCTCGGGACACGAGACAGCAGTAGTTGGCTTGCAGGGCATAGCAAGCTTTTTCTAGCCAGCTTGCATCTGCGTGCGTGGCGCCTGCTGGGCGTACATACCTAGTTCCTTGCAAGCTACGTATGCTAGCGCGACGACAGCGACGGCGCGCGGAACGGATGCACATTCGCACGCGCTTCATCAGATTATTTTGCTTGAGATTTACGGGATCGGTAGGGCAGGCTGCGGTAGAATCACATCGGCGGTATTCACCATGTAAGGTACGTGAACATGCTGGGCGGCGTACGTAGAGGTTTCGCGAGCCTCACCATCCACGTCCCGATAATACGGGCGAGGGCTTGCCCGGCGGATAATGATTTACCTATTGAAAATATTCATTATTACGATGCTGTTATATGATATCATGATCATAATCTTATTAATATAATTTATTATAATAATATTATTATTATTATATATTTTTGTCCCTAATGGTGACTCGCGAGCCCCTGCTGTGGCCCTCCAAGACTACGGGCCAGAAGTGGCCCCGCCTTGGTTGGGGTGGTGGTTCGCTAATAGGGGCGCCCTGGTGCACTTGTGGATGGAGCCTGTCCGGAGCGCCATGGTGGCGCCAGTTCGTTTACGCAGTGTATGGTGAGGAAACCTCGGCTGTCGCCGTTGGCTGTCACCGATGACCCGCGGGGTCCGCTGTAACATCCTAATAATACCTCTTCCGTGGTGGTGGTATCTGAGATCGATTTCGATGTTCATCCACCAATCCAGATTCGGGATGTAAATAAGCTCGCCGCCATTCGTTGCTTACTTGAGTCCTTGCTAATATCTTGGCGCACATACATACAGCAAAATCCTTAATAATAATACATTTGTCGTTACCATGCTATTGCTGTTGCTGTTCTTAGTATAATTATTATTGTGAATGTAACACGGCGCGGCCAAAGGCTTCTCGAGATGCTGTGGAGGGTCTTTTGCAGGGACTTGTGCTGTAACCCTCCGGCGTTAGTTACGTACAGTTATGATGATGCTGGCTCCACAAACTCACTGTATGAAGATGATGCAGTTGATGGTGATGATGCAGCGTGTCCGCAGGTACGACCGGACGGCGTCGGGGCCCGAGAGCCGCCCAGAATAGCGGAGCCACATTGCGCGCGCCATCCAAAATAGGCACAGCGCGACTGACCAGTATATCGGAGATAAAACAGCAATGATAAACGTCTGTAATAACAGATTAATGCGTGCGGCAAACACACAGGGAATCAGGAAGCTGACGAATAAAGGGCGTGGTACATACATTCACACGTACTTGCTGCTTGTTACTTCGGATCGTCAGTAATTTTATTTACGTTTGTGAGCAATGCGTTCAGATATGGTACGGGCCAAAGCAAAAAAATGGGGAAATTCTGAAACATCTCTGATCAGGATACATTCCATTTTTTGCCATGCGGCAGCCAACAGCGAGCACGGACGTCCGCACCTGCACCGACTTAGGCAGCCTGTTGCTTTGCATGATGCAGTCCAGTGTGCCAAAACTGGAGGCGGCGGAGGAGGCCTGCGCCGCCACATTGAAGTAGTTGACCAATACCGGCGGCCACGTCACGGGAGTGTTCTTGATCAGGCTAACCACCTGGAGGTACGACACCAGGATCTTGATCACCTGAGGAACGAACGAAGGGCGCGCGGGAAGCAGCGGGCAGCAGCGGAAGTTGCAGGCGCACGTACGTGGCTGGGTGAGTCGGTGAACGCCATGTATGTTATGTATATTATGTCGGCATCGGGGACCATGGGCAGGACACGGCAATGCACGTAATGGAGCATGATCAACAATATAATAATTGCGTGTTAAATTATAATAAAATAATAAACAATAATAAAAATAAATATAACAATAATTGCATCTCCTGCCTGTATATATCTCCGCCCTGTCCTCCACGCACACACACACACACACACACACACACACACACACACACACACACACACACACACACACACACACACACACACACACACACACACACACACACACACACACACACACACACACACACACACACACACACACACAACGCCCACCCCGAGGCGTGCGGGTGTGGCGAGTACGGCGGTGCGGGGCCCCACCCGTGTTCACCACGGGCACACCATTTCTGGGCATGCCCGGTCGCTCAGGCAGTGATACAGCAGATCGGGGTACACGTTCCGGGCCCCATCACCCGAGCCAACGTGTGGCTGGCTGAGCCGCCACAGGGGGTACAGCAAGGGGTTTGGGACATCGTTGCCCTGGCGGCGCTGACGGCCATGGAGCGGGCGAGGGTGGGGTTACGTGCAGCGACCCTCCACGGCGGCGCACAGCCCGTGCCGGGGGCGCCGGCTGCCCCGTCGCCGGTTGATGTAGCTAAGGCGCGCGCAGTCATGGAGTTCTTGCAGCGGGTGGCCAGTTTCGCAGAACTGGGCCGACCGCGACGGGGATGGGAGGGGGTGGGACCGGACCACCCAATCCTATCGGTGGTGGACGGCCGGATCCGCTGCGTGCAGCCAGTAGACGTAGACTCGTGATGGATAGATAGCAGCGCGAGACGCTAGGGGGTAGGGATTGGGACTAGGGAAGCCCACTTCCGGGCACGATGGGGATCCGTGGGTGCCCGAGGAGGGTCGGGCCAGACCAGTGGGAGTTGGCAGCGAGCGGGACGTGTAGGCGAGGGCCGCTTGCGACGGGAAGGGGTGTACGACAGGGAAGCTTGCGTGGTGATGTGCTGCCTTGTGCAAACCATAGCCCCATCATGGAGCACCCGACTGCATACCCGGACCCAGAAAGGCCTGACGCGTGCGAGCCGCCTCGCTCTGGCTCAGCTGGGCAGGCAGGCCTGCCGGAGGGTGCAACCCTAGCTATTACGATTAGGTTGGGACGCGGGACCAGGCTAGTTTTACCGCACCAAGCAGGGGCGCGCCTCCGAAACGCGCCCTGGGTGCTGCAAGGACTTGAGGAGGTTGAACAGCGGACTGCGAGGCGCAGACCGCCCGGGATGGGCCTTCGCCCACTCCCTTGAGGGGGCACAGCGGTCACCGATCCTCGGGGATCGGGCACGCGCCCTAGATTGAGAGCGAGGGGACAGAGGCCCCTTACGCCCCTTTCCCCCGTATCCGGGGGAAAGTGCTTCGGCGGTCTCCCGTATGGGGCGGGTTAGCGCCCCCGGCCAGTGTCGGCCCGGCAGATATGTAACGATTCACACACACACACACACACACACACACACACACACACACACACACACACACACACACACACACACACACACGCACCCCGCCACCACCGCACCGTGGCGTGCTCGCTGATGACATCGATCCGTTTCTTCCAGCTCCGGCCGGAGGACAGGAAGCTGGTCTGCCGCAGCTTGGAGCGCGTCGACCGCCCGGCCGCCCCCCCTCGCGGCGTCTCACTGCCGTCCTGCGCGCTGCTGTCGCCGTTGTTGGTGGTGTTGTTCTTATTATTCTGATGATCGCCGCCCTGCTGGGAACGCATCAGGGCCTCCGTCGGAGGCGCCTCTGACGATGACGCCTCAGCCAACAAGTCTGCTGCTGCAGGGGCGCCCGCCGGTGATGCGGTAGTAATGCTCGGAATCCGGTTGGCCACCACCAGGGAGCGCCCCATGCGGATGCGTCTCGAGGGGGCATCACCGGCTGCTGCAGCAGTAGCAGCAGCAGTAGCAATAGCAGTAGCAGCACCAGCACCAGCAGGGCTCCTGCTGGTGGTGTCCGCGGAGGTGCCCCCGCCGAGACGACGCGCGGCTCTGAATGGCCGAGCTGCTGTGGCGGACACTTCAGCGCTCGGCAAGCCTTCGGACGAGAGGGGCAGGGATGGCCGGAGCTCGCCCTTCGCTGGGGCGGCGTCCGAGTTGTCTGGTCGGTGGCTTGGGGGGTCGCTCATCCGTTTACGACAAACCTCGATATTATCATCATCAATATTACTACGACTTTTATCAATATTGTAACTGTTGTTGTTGATATCGATGATTGCGTCGGGCGCTTCATCCTCGGTCGTCGTCGTCGCTCCTCCTCCACAGCCGATTTGACGATGATGACCTGCTGCGGCAGCAGCTAACAACGAGCGGTTGTTCACACGCAAGCTCGGCTGCGAAGTGAACGATAAATTGACGCCAGTCATGGAAGGTTTTGAGGCGCAGACGCTGTACTGCCGATCTGCCAGCTCGGATGATGGCTGCTGCTGCAGCTGGGGCGCCAGGGCGGCCCTGATGGTGGCGACGATGGAGACGAAGGTGATGCCAAAGACCAGCAGGCCGTAGCCCACACGGACCGCGGTCCCGCGGCAGGGGGAGCACTGTGCGTGTGAGGTGCGGCCGTAGCCCTGAGGTCGGGCGGGGGTTGAGGACGGACCGGGACGACAGGATGAAACGAACGGGCGGGCACGCAATGCTTACTCTATCATGTGCACACCAACCGGAACGGAGGTAGGTAGGGCCTGGGGCGAGGCTGCGTCGGCTGCTGCGTCGCTTGCTCGGCAGCCCACGCATTACTCCGTGTTAATGTGGCGTTAGTTCCACCTTCGTTCCGCCGCCGTTAGCTATAGCCAAGCTTGCCGAGCGCGCTAGCGTCCCTACCACGCACGCATGCCTAACCACATCATGTGATGTGCGTGTATATATACATATGTGAACATACTTTGTTACCCAGAAACCCAGGATGTGCGCGAGGCAGCTACATACAATCTACAAATCACCCTCCCAACCTCCACTAGGGATTTTGCCCAACGTAAATAATCGAAGTATACGAGTATCGTTCAATTATAATAACAAAATAATAATTCATTATTATACTTAAATTGTAAATAAATATATATTATATTATCTAATTATGTTACATTTATTATATTATAATATGTATTATTATATTATAATATGTATTATTATAATACATATTTCAACACGTATTTCATGCTATTGATCGAGCCAAGCCGAAGCAACCCTCCCTCTCACCTCGGCGCAAGTGGCACAAAGGTTGCCCCGGTAGCCGCGGGCGCATTCGATCCGCCTGTAGTCATCTGCTGCTGCAGTGGCTGCCCTACTACTGCCAGACGACGTGCCCGCAACTCCTTGCAGGAGCTTCTCTTGAAAGGATGCCAACAGACTTGTGCGGTTGCCGTAAGCGCATGCCTCCTCGTAGAGACACCTCTGCAGCAGATAGAGTGAAAATACAAGCAAGTAAGAGGCAGCAGGGGTGATGATGGCGGGCTGAGATATTTGGGGTCCGCTGTAACGTTCATTCATTTAGGTGCGTGTATGTATGTGTGTGTGCATGTGTGTAGAGAATGAACGAGTCAGATCGTCATCCGTATGCAACTCTACCTCTTCCGGGCGGGATCCCGCGGCCCTTAGGGGACGCTGAAGGGCTAGCCGCCCGGCGGGCAGTGGCAGACTTTTGGAGCCGACTCTACGACTTCGCTGAGCTGGGAGACCCAGTGGTGGGGGCTACACACCCCATCCTGAAAGTGCAGGACGGTCGTCTTGTGTGCCGAGGCCCGGTTCCGTCAGGCCAGGATTCTTAAGCCCTGCAGGTATTCTGTCGTAATAGACCGCTGGTGGACAGGGCACTGACGCCCAGTGGAGCTATCGCTAGGTGTGGGCGGGTTTTTCGGCCCGGTGGGACCGTACGGGCAGGCCCCTGATGGTGGCTCGCGAGCCCCCGTGGCCCTCCAAGACTACGGGCCACCGCTGGAGAAGTGACCCCGCCTTGGTGGGGGTGGTGGTTCGCTAATAGGGGCGCCCTGGTGGCTAACTCCCCCTGAGCGGGCTTTATCCCTTGCCATGGTTGGTTCTCAGGAACGGGGTGGTTCCCTGGTAGTGTGGACCCGGCGGGGAGTGTTTCGGTGCACTTGGGGAGCCTGTCCGGAGCGCCATGGTGGCGTTAGTTCATTTAGGCAGTGTATGGTGAGGAAGCCTCGGCTGTCGCCGGGGCTGTCACCGATGACCCGCGGGGTCCGCTGTAACATCCTAATAATACCTCTTCCGTGGTGGTGGTATCTGAGATCGATTTCGATGTTCATCCACCAATCCAGATTCGGGATGTAAATAAGCTCGCCGCCATTCGTTGCTTACTTGAGTCCTTGCTAATATCTTGGCGCACATACATACAGCAGGCTCCTGCCTCCCGCGCGCGCGCAACTGTCCAAGCGTATGTCCATCCGGCGAATAATCGTCTATACGTTACGAATAAGGTGCAAGAATAAAATAAATCAACCCACCATCACATTGTCGCTCCAGGGCGCAGATTGCCAGTAGCCATCCTGCGGCACGATGACGCCGCCCAGATAGGGGGAGCTGCACACCGCGCCATCGGGACACGTGACGCACATCGCGCGGTCGCCCTCACTGCTGCTGCTGTCGCTCTGCGGACTGCTGTCGCTGCTGCTGGCCTGCTCCCTCGCGGCGGTGTTCATCAATTGCGTGGGGTGGCTGCCACTACTGCTGCTGCTGCCGCCAGCAGCACCTTCCCAGGTGTCTGCTGTGATCGCGTTCATTGCGTAGAACCCCTGAGTGCATGGCGCGCACGTGTCCCCTGCGCGTGCGTGGGGCGAGCAAGTAAGGTTGGCGGGGCCATCCATAAAATCAAGCGAACGGACGTCACATTACAATTACAAGAATGTCTTTCTTTTACTAGAATGTGGCGGCTTTAATCAGGCTTAATTTAAAATGGTTTGTCTATCTGATTTGATTATCTCGTATATTAATTTCGTAAAATTAATTTATTAATTAGTTATAAAATGATAACAAACCATTTCATCAGTTTATTAAACATTATAGCAAATACATTTATTAATTGTATGAATATTATTTAGGTAAGGGGGTCTCATTATTGGCCTAGCTACCCGTGCGCGCTGGCGTGGAAGTGCGGATGGAGCATACAGCTCACATGCACGCATGGTCACAGAACGGACAGCATATATATCCGCATTCTTCATCAGATGCGGATGCATGTGGTGACTGACCCACGGAGTGCGTGCGTGGCTGCCGGCGGCCGCCAGCCACGGAACCGCCCTGCTGCAACTACTGCAGCCCCATCCACCCACCCGTCAAGGCCATTTCCTCGTTGATGCGGCAGGCGCGTATTGTCACGTTGATGCTCACAGGCCCCATCTCCCGGATCGCAGTGCGGGTCGTGAAGTCAAGGGCGTAGGTCTGGCCCACCTGCACCATGGCATGCGTGGCATCGAAAAAGCAAACCCTAAACCCAGATCTCAAAATGTCCATTGTTTGGGGAAGGCGACGTTGCTCACCAGCACTAGCATTGTCGAGCGAGCGGCATCGTGTGCTTGCTTGCTTATATATGTATGTATGTATGTATGTGTGATCAGCGCCGCACGCACGCACGCACCTTATCCCGCACGCGCAGCTGCATGAAGTTAGCCACGCCGTTGACGGCTTCGGCCGTCTTATGCCCCAGCGCGTTAAGGGACGTGCAGGTCACCAGCACGGAGGCTTTCGTGTCCACCAGGCTCAGCGTCACCTGCGCGCAGGCAGGCAGGCAGGCAGGCAGTAGTAGTCACGCAGCAGGCACGCACGTACGCACTTTATGTACGTATTGTACATGTCGGTCGGCATTATTATGACATCGATGTATGTAGAGGTGCCGGGCGGGCCGGTGCGGTTGTGGTTGCAGAGCTAACGAAGTTTGCGGCGGTCTACCTCGCTAGCTAGTCGATCGATCTCCATGAGCTGACATGTATGTCACTCCGCGCATGCATCTGATTGATCGATCGATGTGCCAAGCACATGACCTTGCTGTGGCTCATCAGTTGTCCATTGCATGTTGTACGTACCTTCTGGCCGTAGTAGTCAAAGAGGTGCACCGCGACGGGTATTGTGTCGCTGCTGCTGAACACCGACGATCCGCCGGCGGCGACCAGGGACGACGACGACGGCGGCGCAGCGGCGGCGGCCTGCTGCTGTGTAGACCGCCGTCGACTCGGCCGCCACGAGGTCCTTCCCGGAGAAGCTGCAGTGGACCGCAGTCGCCGCCGCCCTTGCTGCCGAACCGCCGTCTCTACCCTGCCGCTCTTGCTGCTGCTGCTTGGGCGGCCCAGCAGAGCCGCCGCCGCTAGCGACCTGGCGGCCACCGGCCGTGCAGCGGTTGCATTGGTCGCAGAACTGCCTTCTGACGTCGAAGAACCTGCTGACACCGACCCACGGGTCATCAGGGACGAGACGCCCTGCTGTTGCTGCTGCTCCTGCTGCCCCACGAGCATGGGCAAGTGGAAGAACGCCGATGTGGCCATGGTCGGGCCGTAGCCGCCCGCGCCCACCGAATTACCCGACCAGGAGGCGCACGAGACGACATAGCGCAGGTAGCGCAGTTTGCTGTCCGGGACGACACCCTCATCATCGCTGTCGGCGGTGGGTGACGGTGGCTGCTGCTGTTGAGGTGGCGGCGGTGGATACAAGTGCGGTGGCGGCGGCGATACCGGCGCTGTGTCGGGGGTATCCGGGTCGTTGCCGTCGCCCTCCACGATCACCTCGGGTACGACTGTCTTGAAGCTCTGCGCCTGGAGCTGCCCCAACAAGCCGGGCCAAGCGGGCCGCACTTGCGACATGTCAGGCGTCTCGCACTGTGTCTGCAAGATGTGTTCGTACAACCAAAAGATGGCGCCCCCAGCCAGATGAGCGTAGTTGCCTACGTGCATAAGTCGGACGGGAAAACACTGATGACGAGGACGATACAAATGGTCCATTTGTCATTATTGTCATCGATCGATTGACCGATGTACTTGCATCTCCGATATCCTACCTATCGCATCGGCCATTCAGGGAATGGGGCCAGCAACTAACACTCAAATAAGTGTCGCTCAGTGAGGCCCGGTATGTAGCGGCAGCCACACTGGCGCCCCAGAAGCAAAGCCAGGCGGCGCTACCTGCTACTAGGTAGCGATAACCAACACACGTCGGGATACGGGTCCACCTTGTAACGGTTACATTACATTACATTACACGCAACTTTTCACAGTGATGGTGATGATGATGATAGAGATGATAAATAATATTCACAATAAATCTATGAAATAAAAAATATTCCGAAATAAAAAATAAATTATAATTTATAAAAACAATATAATAATAAATGAGTATCCATCCATGCATTTCGCTCGACAGTCACGCACGCACTCACCTGTGAAGGTCACTCGGGGGCCCAGCGTGAGGTCGTAGCATCCCTCCGTCTGCTGGCACTGAAACCCCGTGGACGCGTACAGCCCGCCGCCCATCAGGGCCTGGTTGCCAGCGAAGGTCACGTTCTCGAGTGCGATCTGGGTGCGTGGACACGTACGCGGACGGATGCGCCGGCGGGACCGAGCGGAGGAAGTAGCGCGCGAGGAGCGTGCATTGAGTAATACCCCTTTGGAAACAGCCGTTGGTGTCCGTATAACCTGAGCTAGCTAATAACAACAGTAACATTGGTCCACTACTGGACGGAACATCAATAATCGATAAATGGTAAACGCGGAAATAACAATAATATCAGCGTGAGTACGGCCGCCGAAACCGGGCGTGTGTTAAGGGGGTGGCGAACTGGGGAGCGGCGTAGCCACCCCTTCATACGTACATGCCCGCCCGCACCATCGAGTGAGGCAGCACAGATACACAAGAAAAGGCTATGCTATAGATGGACACTGGCTGGGATAACGAACCGGGCCCTCGGTCGATTGTCTGGGAACCAAACAGGTTGATGAGGACTACACTATGCATGAGTGCGTGTCTGTCGGTGCGTATGAACAATCATTCTTCCGCAGCTCATGCATCGATGTAGCTGCACACATGATCCAAGTACGGATTGCAGCAGTACTAACAGTAATCGCAGGAGACGGGCTTCAGTCGTCAACCAAACAAACATGACAAACATGTGTACCTACCTTGACACGCATGGCGCCACGCACGCACACTCCGCCGCCACCGCCGTTACCGCAGCTACCAACTGGCACTCCGAATTTAGGGACGCCGCCGCCGTCGATGTCACCGCCATCACTAAAATCGTTGCCATCATTGCCGTGATCATCGGTGTAGTCTTGCACAGGGCTGCTGCTGTTGCTGCTGCTACTACTACTTGCGCTACTGCCGCTGCTGCTGTTTCCAGCTTCAATGCCGGTGCTGGCATCTCGCAGTCCCCCGAGGGTGACAATGACGCCGTCTTGCCCGTACACCAATGTGCTCACGGCGGCGGCCGTGTTGTTGATGAACACCGAATTGATGACGTTGACGAAGTCCGTGGGCCCCTCCATTTGCATTGCACCGCCACTCACAGCTCGGTTCCTGTATGTATGTAATGTATGTACGTAGGTGCACATACAAGCATTCAGATAGAGCGAGGCGGCGCGGCGGCAGCGCGATGAGCCATCCAGGACTACTTGCGGAACGAATGCATGGCGGGTACGTCGTCGTACCCCGTGTGCGCATCGCCTGCTGCGCGTCGGTGCGCATGAGCCGCGCGCGCGCCGGCGTCACTCTCGCTCGCTCGATACCGCATGGGCAGCAGCGACTGAGCCCGATCTGCGAAGTGCCTTTTTAACAAACCTAGCTGGGAAGCATTTTGTATATATTAGAGTAGCTGTGCATATGTTACATATATACACACATTATGTATGTGCGCACCTGAGAAATGTGCAGTTGTTGAACGTGATCTTCTGGATGTTGTACAGCATGACCGCACCACCCGAGAGCGCCACGTTGTCCTCAAACACCGAGTCCTAGATGTGTGAGGACGGATAGATAATGACGGTATAAGGATGGAATCGGTTGTAACCATTCGTTTGAATCACGCAATTGCAATACCGATTTATGTAGGCGCGCGCCCAGCTTGCCATGAACGCGCGCGCGCAGCCATTTCGCAAACCAAAGAATGCAGACTTGCGAGTAATAAGTACGTTCCATTATCACGCCATAGCAAACTAACTAATACAAACCATGCATGTACCAGCAGCTGTAGCGTATTTATAGGGTTCAAAAATGCAAACGCGCCATTGACCTAACTCTATGCCACACAACAACTGAAGGTCTTTAAACATTGATGACAGTATTCCGTTGATAGTGATGATCATGAAACAAACACAGGTAAGCAGCTGCCTTTCCTTCGTTCTCTCATTGTACCGCATATAATCATGCATAATAGATGATTATAATCAGCTAGCAATTACAGCACCGACAGTGAATTTTTCTCACTGCAACTGTAACGGCGAAGATGGTTGAGCTGTACACCACCAATGCAGCGCCGTACGGAAACGTGAAGCCAGCCACAACGGCATTGTTGCGCCGGAAATGGCAGCCCTGCACAGTCAACGCCGCCTGAAGCACCAGAAATGCATGGACGAGATTGCCCTCGAAGGTACAGTTGCGTATTATGGACCTGCAAGCAGGCAGGAAGGCAAAAACGCGCTTGGGTTCATTCAGGGGGCGAGCACGATCTTGCTTTGTTTCGCCTTGGGGGCCAATCGCCAGCGTTTGCTCGCTCTGACTAAGCAGACGACGTTCTTCGGGCCCCGCCTATCGCGTGCACACATACAGCACGCAGGTACGTAGGTCCCGTCGATCGGACGACGAGTCGGACGTCCTTTCTGGATGTGGCGGCTGTTGGGCCGCCGTTGTCTTGGTTAGCTAACCACGCACGCACCCCCACTGCTGGGGGACGACAACTAATAACCTCCGACGGCAACGAGGGATGGGGTGATAAGGGATACACTGTTCAAACTCCCCGTTGGCAGCGGCGTATGTATAGGCTCATCAGCGAGCATCACCGCCGCCGCTGCCCCCTTCATCCACGCTAGGTAGGGTCTGCCCAGCTTATACGTATATCATTATTATTAAAATATCAGATATTAATTTATTAATTTTTATTATATTTATTCATTATATTTTATTACTTTTATCAATAAGATAAAAGTAATAAAACATAACCCAATAACCTTGCTTACCCGTACGAGTTTGATATGCGCATGGTGGCCGCGTCAAAACGGTCAACGCCCGTGGGTATGTTGTAGAGGAACTCCGTGGAGTCGGCCATCAGGAAGCCACCCCAGGCGAAGAAAGCCGCAAACGTCCGACCCTTGTTGCCAATAAACCTACAAAGGGTACAAAGGGTGATGAAGCGTTCCGGTGATGACGGTCAACGAACACAATTATTCACGCACACCGAGCGCGGAGCGGTATATGTTACTTGCTTGATTGGTTATCTTAACATCATCAGCAGGTCGTCGCCGCTTGCGTAGGTTAGTTGATGCGGTGGGTGGCGACAGGTGCAAAGGCCAGGGGAAACAAACCCTTAACTCTCCACCCCCGGCACATTATAATTTTTATTAATATTATTGCTGTTATATTATTAACTTTATTAACATTACTATTATTATTATACATTATTGTTGCCGATTTTATTACAATTATTATTAATATTGTTATTGCCGTTTTATAACTACTACTGCGATTATTAGGTATAGTAGGGTTCCGAGGTGATGGTGTACCCATATTATTATTTATCCATCCGATTACGGCACAGCAGGCAAAACGAGCGAATTGATTGATCATTCAAGTGTGTGTGTACACACAACGAATTAACCCGTGTACGTACGTACGTACCGGCACCGAGTCAACGTCGTTGCGACCTGCAAAGCGCCGTAGGCTCCGCCGTGGTTGTACGCCATCGTAAGGTTGGTGGCGGTGACGCTCATCCCGAACTCCCGGGCGATGATGACGCCGCCCGTCACCACGTAGCAGTGGTGCACCAGCGTGTCCTCCATGATCAAGGTGCAGGAGCTGCCCTTGACCGTGCAGCTGCAAACAAGTTTATATAATATATAATCACAAGTAACGATCGAGCGAAGGACCAAGGGAAGGCGGATGGATGGCGCAGCTTAGTACGTCAGTACGGTCGGTAGCCTTCACGTACATACATCTATCTCGCCTGAACGGGGCGGGGTGGCTAGCTATGTGGCTAGCTATGCCTAGGCGAGGCCTCGCGATCGAGACGTTAATAATTGTGTACTGCGTACAACACTACGTAACGGTAGGTTCCATTGTAATAATGCAGCAGGTTCAGCAGCGAGGTTCGTTCTTCCTGGGATATATTCCTGATGCATCTGCACGTATCTGCCAGCCAGGGAGGCATTTATTTAGCTACGTACATATCTACACAGCGGTCCCCACTACTACCACTACTACGTACATATGTTCGTGCGTACGTATCGTACATATCCCGATGCACACGGCGCGCACGCGCTGGTACGTACGATGCCTGCATGGCCGCGCTGTGGTGTCCTCGCTGGTTCTCCATGACCACCCGCCGCAGCACGAGGTTGCAACCCTTGGCAATGGTGACGCCCTTCTCGTCGTCATGCAGGTAGATGCCGCCTGTCCGCTTTCCCGAGTTGCTCTGTGTACATGCGTCACGTGCGTGCGTGCGTGCGTGGCGACCGGCAGCAGCAGCAGCAGCAGCAGCAGAAGCAGCAGAAGCAGTAATCCCGCCACAGTCGGTCAAGCAAGCAAGCAACGCACACGCGCGCACGGCGGTAAGTTGTTATTGTAAGCCCGGTGCCTGAGCATCCGCGGGATTAGCCTTTAGGTCTTACATTTGGTATCGAGACAAGTGCATGCCGTACCCTTATGTGGTGGATTAAGGTAGATATGTTTTGAGGGGTTTAGTTCTAACAATGATGTTACAGTATTATGTAGTGGATGGACCTACCCCGCGGGTCATTGCGCGGCGACAGCTACGACAGCTGCAGTCTCCTCACCTACCTCACCACACACTGCAAAAACCGAAACACACCCCACACCCACTCTACCAGGAATCCATCCGACGTATCCACACCGACGCGGTTTAACGCACCAGGGAGGTCTGGCCACCAGGCCATCAGGTCAGGTATGAACGTATGACCTACCTCAAGCAACGAACGAAGCCAGCAACGCACGCACGCACGCACATACCTGGAACACGCTATCCTCGATGAGGAAATTCGCAGGACCTTGCCAGCAGCTCAGTTCCACTGTCGATGTCACCTGATGGGTATGGAGGGAGGGAGGGAGGCATACCTATTATAAATATAATATCATATTACATCATGTTATACTACATTATATTATATTATAATATATATTATAATATTACATAATATTACATTATATATTATATATAATATATTATATTATATTATATATTATATAATATATTATATATTATATTATATTATATTATATTATATTATATTATATTATATTATATTATATTATATTATATTATATTATATTATGTTATATTAGGACTACGGTATATATGGCGTGAGTCAATGGGGCAGGGGTGAGGACTGAGGAGGCTTTAGGTTTCCCCTGCTGGCCCATACACCAACCACGGAGAAAACAGTGATACAGTAGTGCTGCCCCGAACAGTGATACAGTGCTGCTCCGTCCGGACCCACGCATCCTGCCAGCGACGGAACCACCCCGGCCACGGGACCCATCCACGGGTCGGTTCGGACAATAAAGCAATCTCCGTCGTTACATATCTGCGTATAATATTAATAAGGCGCTTTATTTGCACGCACCTGCATGTCAATGAGCGACTCCGACGTTACGTCGGGCGAGTGGTAGCTGAAGTTGCAGCCAATGATGGTGTGGTTGCCCATGCCCAGTGACAATGCTGAAGAGCCGTACCGGGGCACCCTGAGCTCGGGATTGTGGTAATCTGGTGGCATGGACCGGCCGGCGGCGCGGCGTATGGGGTAGGAGGGTGTCACGTACAAGCAAGGCAGGAATGGACTAACATTACTCCTTATTAGCTGCTGGGGATAGCTGCGAGCAATCAAATGCAGCTCGACCGTACCGTAGTCGTACGTGTAGTCCCCGGGAAGGTGCACGCCCGCGTTGTTGGTGAAGGTGCAGCCGCGGAGGGACAAGTTGGCGACACACGCGCTGTCATAGCACACAGCGACGCCGCCTGCGGATGGAGGCGCGCGCGCTCGAGGGATTACGAGTATTAGTGGCATGTATGGCGGTGCGTGGATGGCTAGTTACAGGCAGCAGGTTGCTTCGATTCGCTTGGACGGATCGACTACTGTCCATCTCTCCATCCATACATCAGCGCGGTGCGTGCGTGCCTAAGAATCCTTGAGATCAGAATCATTTAGGGCTTATAATTATACATACATACACATCTGTCTATGTGTATTATATGCACATGTGTATTTCATTACGTGGGAGGGATGTCTCTAGGTGCTTGGGTTCCCCAGGTGCGTGGGGCACCAGACATGTACGACAATTCGGTATGTACTTCATACGGCAGGCTTAGGTTTCGCTGGCGACGACCTAGCTACCGGAAGCACTGCTTGGCAGAAGATAGTGTGTATCTGGAGGTAGGTGCGTAGGTGAATGCATCGGTGCTAGATCGAGGGTAGTTGTGTGTATGACATATATACGTAGCCATGGTGGGAGTCGGTGTACGTAGCATAAGAGGTGTGTTTGACATGTCCCCAGCAGCCTGCGTGCAGTACGTGCAGAAAGCCAGCCTAGCTACCGAAACGCGCGCCTGATCGATCCCGCCGAAGCTACGTTGCCTGCACACATATATACACCCACCCGCGCCAAGTAAGCGCGTCTATCTGCTGGGACATGTATTGTAGCGTTTTTTGGTGGTGGCGAAGGCTACTCGAGATGTTGTGCGAGCTCTTTGATATTTACTTATACTGTGTACGCTATGCCGTACGGATGTTACATGTATGCTTGTTGCTTGACAGCAAGTACGCCGTATCGATCACACACACCCAGTACACCCAGCAGCCAAGCAACTCACCGGCTTGGTACCCCGCATTGCCCTCAAAGCGGCAGTTTACGATCTCCCCGTCGATGCCGCTCGTGCTGTTGCGCAGGTCAATCAGGATGGGCGCCGCGCCTCCGCAATGCCGGAAGGTGATATTCTGCGGGTAGGTAGGAGGGCGTGTGCGTGCGTGCAGCAGGGTGGAACGAGTGGAGGCGTCGGGCATGTCGGTCACCCAGTTCTTAATGTTAGCTAGGCGACCCTGGGCGAGCACCCCCCAGGGCGCCTGCCGAGGTACATACATATGTGGACGACACCGTCGCGTGATGCTGTACAGCACCACGACAGATAGACAGGCGGGGCGCGTGCTATATATCCTTGCCGGGACGGGCGGCAAGAACAACACGCCACACACATGCAAGTATACCGTATGTACATGTGGCATGGTATCCGCCTCTCGTAGTCTGATTGCGTGTGCCAGCGAGCGATTTGCTGCATTTCTGCCGTACCCTTGCACGTATGAACGTGCGTACGTATGGTCGTCATTCGAGCGAACACTCGCTCCATCTGCGGAACCCACGCACCGCGATTTTGAAGCCCCCCGCGAGCAGCTTGAGCGCCTCTTGGTCGAAGCCTCCGCAGTCGATGACGGGCAGGCTGCCATCCAGCCCGACCACGCCGCGGAGGTCCAGCGGCGCTGCTACTTCAAGCGCCAGCCCTTTTAAGTTGTAAGTTCCGGGAGAGAGCTGTAGTGGACCGGTGACGAGGTTGGGCCGAGTAAGAATGTGTCTGAGCTGGTCGGGGTCGCTAATCACCACAGGCGGAGTCGTCCGCGGCGCAACAACGGGGCCTGTGGTGAGCTTTTGCGTTTCGCCAAAAGTCACGGCAGCCAGAAGCAGCAGTAGTACCAAGGTATATAATAACTGTGTCAGGAAAGCGTTGCTTTGCTGCTGACTGCTCATTCTGCAACCTCGTCCGCGAAAAGCGTCGCGCGAGTGTTGCACGAGGTCCTGAAAGGCGCGGTTATTACAATGATTCATTTACATATCATGTTTTATCACGTGTCAGATTTTTGTTTTGCAATAAATAAGTTCGGAGTTTTGGCCAGGCTGTACACGTTGGGATCCTGGCGCTGGCCAAGTAGAGTTATTGCTGAAGTTACGAATGAAATTGTTAAACGATCTAGTATTATGTCAGGTCGCGGCTATGTAACGGCAGAGCACATCCACGAACGAGGACCTGCGTTGGTACGGCCAACCTTACGGCGACATTTAAGCAGAAAGGGACAAATGTGGATACAGTTAAGGAAAAAATTATTTTTGAAAAACTGTTTTTGAAAACTTGGAATTTTCCTTATGTATGATATCCACGTGACCTGATCACGCAGACCGGCGGCAACATTTACAATACGCCGTATTGCGAGTTTATAATCCCCCGTAGGCTGCGTAAGTAATTCATATTATACTTCATTGGTGTCATCAAAATATCATAAATCTCGGCTGCATGAGCATATGTTGCAGAGGGTTGCATGCCCGTTGCTGAGATCTTATACGACGGTGACCACCAAATCGCAACTTTCTGCCATTTTATATTCATATATACAAGAAACATATCTGCTTAAAAGCATTCATAAAGTTTTATGTGATCATGCTGTTCAGCATCGTTGTCATCCTTGGCCCCACCAATGCGGTTGTCGGACGCTGACCACGCACAAAAACTGTCCACGACTGCGAACAACAACAGTGTTTCAGCAATTCCCAGAACTCTTAGTAACGTCACTTCAACGAGTTACTGCCCCCTTCGGTTACATGTACTGCTACCGCAAGCTCACGTACTGAGCTGTACTGCGAAAGATCCTGACCAGAACAGGCCCAAATACGGCGCGGCGCCGTTTGAAGTCAAGAAGAAAGAAAACCAGGAATGCGTGTTGTGCTATAGACATGATAACAAAAAATTGTAAGATTTATCTTTCGCCCAATCTACCTCCAAGGCCGCGAAGAGCGTGATCGAGACTGCTGCTGATAGAATGCTCGGCCTAAATGCAGCGCAATGCGATACTGTGCAGGCTGACAAAAATATCATAATATGCCTGCTTTGTCGCCATCGACGCAGTCGCCTACAGCGAGATTGCGAGCAGCGCATTCTCGGTCGGTCGCGGATCGTTGCAGCCTGCCTGCCTGTCGCACGGACTTTACGAACATGCATCTGTTCAGAACAACTGACGTTCACTTTGGCTTGCTAGGATATCCTACATATCCCTCAGGAATGTTTATCAACGCATACATTTGGCGGACAGCTCAGAACTTGGTGGCAAAGCGGTTGCGATGCGGTGTCGGTCAGGGAAGCCCCGGAAGTCTGACGCAGGCGATAGCCTGATGAGTGATGGTAAATGACGGACGCTTTCTACACATCACGGCGTTTCCAACCCAAGACAGGCGCCTTGGTCACCGAGCTTTCAAGTTTCGAGGTACGTCAGAATCGCGATCCCATGTATGCATGCCCACATAGCAAGCATTTTCTGTTAAGGATGTTACAGTGGACCCCGCGGGTCATCGGTGACAGCCGTCGATGGCCTCCTCACCACACACTGCAAAACGAATCCGCGCCACCGTGGCGCACCGGACAATTAACTTCCACAAGTGCACCGCAAGCTAGAGCACCACAAGTAAGCAGTATTATGAATGAAGTAAGGTACCGTTGACCCCTCGCGCGTAATAAGCAGTGTTACGTGGTGGACCCTGGCGCCTACATACGCACCCGCCGGGAGGCGGGTCTGATGGCGGCTTCAGGGGCCCTACCTGCGAGACCCTGCTAGCTGTATGTGTGGGCAGCTTCCCTAGCTTCCTCCGCTCGAGGCATCGCGACGGCACCAAATCCCACACATACATACACCCACACAGCGGCCCAGCCACGGGGTCCACTGTAACATCATCACAAACAACACCGTACCTATGTACGACTGCGCACCATCCAGACATCTGCCGGCGCCCCGATGCCACGCCCGATGCTATGCGCTACAGGCGACGACTGATGACGAGCACTGAACTATCTAATGGATTATGCTACAGCCGCTTGGTCGCTGGACCCCGCGGGTCATCGATCGGTGACATTACCGCTTGGTAAGCGTTGATCGATAAAGCGCTACACGCACTCCACTCACGTTGCGTGACTAGAAACTCGCGCAAGCGATTCATCACCGGCGGCCGGGCGGGCCCGCCCCAGACATCTCTTCATCTGCGATGGAGGGCAGCGCGCGTGGCGTCCTCATATCCACAGCTGGCGCAGCACCAGCCGAGGACGGCGCGCCAATCCATCCAGCCGATTCCATTTGCTTGGGGGTCGTCCCTTCGTGGGCCAGCCAGTCTGCCTGCCTGCCGGCCGGCCGGCAGGCGACACCGCCACACACTCCGGCCGGAGCGCCACGTCAGCATCATCGCTTCCCAAGTCCGAACCTGTGCTGCCCGCCGCTGGACACCGCATACGTCATATCCGACCAACCGGCAGCGGAGGAAAGGTTCGTTCGTTGCCCAGCAGTGCGTCACGCTGCTCATCAGTCCCAACCACGACAGCACAGCACAGCAGGCCTCCGTCCTTGCATGGCCACACAGCTCGCCGCCCCCCCCGTGATGTTCAGACACACGAGCGTGTTGCTCCTCTTGATATAATCATAACATGGATATTACGCTTGGGCAAATCCAAATGTGGGTTAAGGGGGCCGGGGCGGCGGTGAGGCGCGTCGTACGTGGCTGCGCACACGCCGCGGCTGGGACCCGGGACCAGGGACCCGTACGTGGGCGCCCTGCCAATGCCGCAAGCGCAAGCGGAGCAGGGCGGCGCACTGCTGCTGACAAGTAGGGGGTCGGCTTCCTTGAAGCCGGAAAAAGGGCGGGGCCCCCCACAATCCGTACAGACCGCTTGCTTTACAACGAAAACTCTGTTACCGCGCAAGAGTGTGAGAGAGTGAAAGGGTGCCATTGAGGGTGTCGTTGATGTTGAAGGTGGATCGGTGTACATAGATTCAGCAAGCTCAAGCAGGTAGGTAGCCCCGAAACCAACCTGCAGTACACGCCGCCGGCAACGGCGGTCATGGCATCTGCATTATCATTATCGTAACGCTAGTCGCCTCTGCACTACCAGATCCGTCTGTCAAGCAGATGATCACAAATCAAGCTTGAAGCATTCTGGCCGTGAAACTGTCGTTGTTTGGTCCGTCGGCAAGCTTGCAACCCTTCTGCTGCACGCGTGCAGCAGACGTGAACCTCTAAAGTTTGCTACAATAGTTACATAGCAATGTAAAGCAAAAGCAGGGTGCAAAAGAGTCGCGGTGAGAGCCGGACTTCGGGCCATCGGAACTGGAGAACTTGTTGGTACTCGGTATGCTATCCCTTTGCATCTTGAAACTTTGATTCAATACATATTGTTGATTTGTATTCATCTGGCAAGACAGAAAGGCAAATCTTGGTGTTGATGGCATCTTGATGTTCAAACATCAGAACACTATGGAAGTTCAATTTAGCACGCGCCGCCCATTCCTAATCCAAGTATGCATCACGCGGCACCCGTTGCAACAAATATGAGCGCGAGAGGCGCTGGGTGGATGTTGACTCGGGTCCATGGAGACCGCGGAGCTTTACTTTGACCGTTTGTGCGCAAAGGATTTTTTCAGCCAAACCAAAAATACCTTGCAATAGAGGACAAATAATATGACAAACATTGCGAATTAGTTTAGCGGATAATGAACGTTTTGCCGTTACCCACGGACGGACGGACACGGGCAATCCTAGGGGGCGGGGCCCCCCGAACGCGCTTCGCGCTGGGGCCCCGCCCAAAAATCGTCCCTTATATGTAGAAATGAGAAGAAAAAGGTCCAACCAGGGGGCATGTCGTACAACGATGCACGTCCCCTACATGTATGTTGCTGGTGCAGTTTGTCTGTTTTCTGGCCTACATCAGCCCGGCAGGCAACGAACTCCGTTTGCGCCGTGCGTGTGTATTTATCATCCATGATGTGCCTGATATGATATTGCTTTTTTTGCGTCCCTCGGCGTATCTGCACTGCTGACCACCATCCGATGCATGCCATGCGTGTGCGTGCTGTCCTGGCTGCACATGCTGAACTTTGATGGACGCCCGATGCATAGTGCTTGGGGGCGGGGCCACGGGACGCACGTGGACCTACATGGGTGGCCCCTGCTGCCTGCGTGCCTGCCGGTGTGTGTCGCCGCAGAAGTAGTGAGATTGTGACGGCCGCCTGGTGCGCGGGGATGTCGTACCTCTGCTGCTACCTCGCTCGTTTGGTTGGTAGCGTCGTTTGGTTGGTTGCGTGTAGGCCGTACACTGTAGGGGAATAATAAGTCGACAAGTTCTATTATTATTAAGGATGTCACAGACAAGCTCGTCTCGGTGTGATGATGTGACGCGGCTACATATGCAACCGTTACTCGGTGGACCCTGAGTCCCGCCCGGCGGGCGTCCCAACAAACGGGCGAAACGGGCCCAGCAAGCTCGTGGGCGCCTCATCCGTGGGTAGGCGCTCGCGAGCGGCTATCAGGCAAGGCACTGGTGGTGATCGGTGATGAGGCGCTGCGCGCTGGCGGCGAGGTAGGCCCGCCCGCCCTGTTTCCTTCATCCCAGATAGATCCAGAGGAATCGGTTTTTTATATACTTTTTAACATATTTACCATACACAATATATTTTTTTAATTAAATAAGGACATAGATAACAAACATATATCATATATCGTTAACCTTACTGATGCTAATTATTTGCGACGCTAATTACTTGCGACGCTAATTATTTGCGGGGCCCAAAATAATTAGTTTTTTCATATTTGCGACGCTAATTATTTGCGTTTTTCCAGAAACGTTAAAAGTTTGCAACCTCGAGCGCCTGAAACAAACGTTTGCGAACTCGCATCGTCCAGTCCAGTGTCAGTGAAGCGCGCAGCAGCCTTACTTCCTCACCCCGTGCAGTGGCCCGCCCTCCCACCCTCTTCCTGTGCCATCCTTCTTGACCGCCTGCTGCGGCCCCGTGCCGGCTGAGACGGGCGGCCGTCCCCCATCGGCGCACCAGCAGTCGCCGCCCTCCTCGCCGACTACCCCAGTGTAGTAGGTGAGAGCTGGCAAAGGCTTCTCGAGATGCTGGGACAGTGCTTTGCACCGTATTTGAGGAGCAGGGCCGACCATTGTACGACACCTACTACACTCCCCCCCTCTGAAGGGGACCGTCCCGGGACCCTGTCGGCCCGAGACAACCAGCCATGCTCGCCATCGCCAACCCTGAGCCGTGGGTGGATGAGGTCCACGTCACGTCGTGCCTCCCGACTGACACGCGCCTAGCCCATATTCGGGTATTTCGAGCATGTAACCTTCTCCTAGTCATCTCACTACTATCTTCTTCCAGAACCTCTAGACTGTCGTCCACTGGCGCGGTCGTATTTCGCCGTCATCAGGGATCGAACTGGGGACTCTGAGGTCCACAGCCTAGGTTTGGTCTCGATACCATATGTAGTAGGTACGTTGACTTCTCTAGCAATGAAGTATGAATAGCAGGGAAGTCAGGTTCTAGCGACGATTGGTGAAATGATTTCGGTTGTACGGTGGTACGCCACGGTACAGCACGGCAGAGCCATCGCAGCTTGTTCAGCGGCGGCTGGGTTGCGACTCGGTATCTGCCGTTGTTGCTAATTATAATAATTGCTGTTGCCCCTCTGCCGGGGCATAGTTTTAAAGTTTTTTCGTTGCAACCAAGTCATTTGCACATTTGCGTAGAATGGCGGATCCACAGAATACCGTTTCCAAGGAGGAGTTTGACAGCCTTAAGGCTCAAATTGCTGAACTGAAGCAGGGCCAGAAAGTTCAGGCCCGCAAGCGGCTTATGGAGCCGACTGGAATGACGCGGGTTTTACAGCGGAAGTTCAAGGAAGTGGAAATGGCATATTCCCATATGGAAACTATTAACGAGTACGTGGAGCTGAAGGCTCCGAAGAAGGCGGACGGCAAAGTGGATGTGGAGGCTGATCCGCATACTCGCGCAACGTTCGAGGCGTTGGGTGAGCTCACCCGGCACGCCGAAATCGCCTACGGTTCTATTTTGGCGGGCAGCCGGGCGGACCCCGACCAGCAGGCGCAGGTCGCGGAGGCTTATTATGACCTGATGGCGGTTCACGTAAAGACGCCGCATGAGGATTTCCTTTCGGGCAAGAAGCGCTTAATCGATGTCCAGGATAAGCAGTTTCGCAATGCGCTTGCGGACATCAAGGAGAAGGCTGAGAAGAACGCCCGCAACCGCGCCTCGTCGTCGGGTGGTGCCGGTGGTAGTGGCAGTGGCGGTGGCGGCAAGCGGTTTCGTTCAGACGGTTACAAAGCCCATCAGCAACAGGGCTACAAGGGTGGCCAAGGCAGCAAGGCCCCACAGCAGCAGCAGCAGCAGCAGCAGCAGCCTCGTTATTAGGTGGTCGGTGCATAAGGTCTGGAGTGGGTATTTGGATGGTTTATGTTCTTCCTATTGGAGTCAGTTCAGATTGCAGCCGTGTTAATCTTTTGGCACAGTCGCATATCGAAGTTAAACAATTGTCAAGGCCCCGTTGCCGGCCTGACGTAGCTCTCGGACCCCGTTGCCGGTCGTGAGCTCTTTTCGGTATTGGTCTAAGCCCCGTTGCTGGCTAGACATGTTACAAGTCGAGGCCCCGTTGCTGGCTCGACGTAGCTCTTCGGCCCCGTTGCTGGTCGTGAGCTTATAGTCTGGTATTGGTCTAAGCCCCGTTGTCGGCTGGACATAGTTGCTAATTTGGACTCATCAGGTGGGATCGTCTAAGCCCCGTCGCTGGCTGGACATTGTTATGGGTCGGAGCCCCGTTGTTGGCTCGACTTGCATATCTGACCGGTTGCTGGTTGGGAACTCGTCAGTACGTTTTCAGCACCGTTGTTGGCTGAACCTGTTAGAAATCGAAGCCCCGTTGCTGGTTCGATTTTGTTGGGCCTGTTGTGGGCTCACTTAACATTGCCCCATCGTTTGGAGGCGTGCCTACCGACCCAAGGGGCTCGGGAGCCCATGAGTTATGTGTACAAGCCCCGTTGCTGGCTAGACATGATATAAGACTCGACTTTGGTCTTGGCTGCGACTCCGGGAGGTCATTTTGCCAAATGAGGTTTTCGGTTCAAATCACATTTCCGGTTAACTTCGCACCGAACAAACACTGCGCCCAACGAACTTGGGTACCGCTTCTGTGGCAATTGCACGATAATTTTTGGTGCTCACAATGACGCTGATCGCTGTGCTAAGACTGTGTAAGTTAATGATTCAAAAGGAGTACGGCAACTCATCTTTGGAAACGTATGTCATTCTCGTTTTGTCAGGTTTTCAGTCATTCCCTGTTAGTCGATAAAGATGTCTCAAGAGGATCGGAAGGACAAGCCGAGATATTTCGGTTCTTTTTGGCGAAGGCCAGTAGCGGCCTCTGTGGTTGCCAAACCAACTTTACATGTCACCACATTGGTGACAAAGTCTTCGTATTCTGCAAAGTACGCCGCGGCTATTACTTCTGTCCCTAGCTTACCACCGGACAACGGAATGGCGCCATCAAAGCGGCCTGCCAGCAGCGAGCTCCCAGACGCGCCTGAACCAATTCGACAGCAGGTTCCTGACAATTTGTCTCGGCACCCACCACCCGCGGCGCCGGCCTCGTCACCGCCTCCACTACCTCCGCACTCAATCAGAGAACCTTCAATCCGCACGGGCCGCGACACTGTTCAAGTCGATCATAACTCGACAGCTGGAACTTCGTCTGGCGCGCATCTCCCGCTAAACGCACCAGCTATGACAACTAACGGTGTTACCGCGGCCGTGGAGGCGGCGAGTCAACCCCCACGTTCCGGGGCCCCGGTTACTGCTGGAGTGAGCCAGATTCTTCCCCGCAAGGAACAAGCGGCGGAGCGACAGGCTATACCAACAGGTGGGGAGGATCTGCCCGATAAGGCATGGGAATACGAAGGGCGTGTGGGCGATAAGAAGCGTGGCCAACCGCCTCCTCAAATGCGGCATCGGCTTCGGTTCAGGTCGCCTTTTTGGATTAACTTCTGTCGGTCAACACTGGTCTTGGGCTGGATCCTTTGGGGTTTTCCGCTGAAGTGGAACGATAAGTGCCCGTACGGGGGGCCTAACCCCATCCAGCTCCTGAACCATAACCCAGCCGTGCAAGGGTCAGCATTCGTGTCGGAGGCGATTGAAGAACTGGTGGCCACTGGAGCTGCAGTGGAATGCGGCTCCCAACCTCATTGCGTTATGCCCCTCGGGGTGGTGCCTAAGCCGGGCACAGACAAATATCGTCTTATTTACGACGCCAGGTATCTCAATCAGTTCGTAGTGACCCCGTCTTTTAAATACGAAACATTGTCAGGACTCGGCACTGTGCTTCAACCAGATGACTACCTGTTCACGGTGGATTTGAAGTCGGGGTACCACCACTTGGACATTAACGAGGCTTTTTGGAAATATCTCGGTTTCCAGTGGGAAGGAAAATTTTACATGTTCACGCAGTTGCCTTTCGGACTGGCCCCGGCGTGTTGGGCGTTCACCAAACTAACTCGAGAGCTGCAAACACGTTGGCGTTCTCAAGGTCATCGTACTTCCGGGTATATTGATGACAGCATACACGCGAATCAGAGCCCCGGGGAGCTTACGGTATGGCGTGACAGAGTCCTGAGTGACCTCGAGCGTTCAGGTTTCCTCATCAGCGATAAGAAGTGTGATTTGCAGCCAGCCCAGCAGAAGCAGTACTTGGGTGCGGTGGTAGACACGGCACTAGGTTGCCTCAAGGTGCCGGACGCCAAGCGTGAGGCCCTGGTTGCCCATATTATGGATGCCCTCGCGCATAAGGACAGCTGCAAGGCCCGCGCGGTCGCCTCAATAGTTGGCCATGTTATGTCTATGTCTTACTCGTTTGGGGAACTGTCTACACTTATGACACGGAGGCTCACAGCCTGGCAGAATGACGTAGTACGTGGTCAAGGAAGCCTCAATCGGCACGCCCCACTTACAGCCCCAGTTGTGGCGGAGTTGGAGTTCTGGTTAACTGCCGTACAGCGTTTCGACGGCCGCAAACCGCTGTGGCCGCCTTCGTACGTAAATACCTTCACCCTTTACACGGACGCGGCTGGCCGCTCCCTATATTCCTTCGGCGGCTGGGGCGGCTGGTCATGGGTGGAGGGCCAACTGATGCAGGCAGCGGGGCGGTGGAATTTCGAAACGAAGGGAAGGTCGTCAACATACTTGGAAATGTTGGGGGTGTGGAATGTTCTGCGAAGCCTCAATACAGGAGGTCAGCTGTCAGGCCAGCGGATTCTTATCAATACAGACAACCAGGGTGTTGTCCGCATCATCAGCAAGGCAGGTTCGGTAGTGCCGGACATTCAGGATGTGTGCATGGAGTTGTTTTGGTATGCCATTGAGCATCAGATGCACTTGTTGGCGAACTGGATCCCAAGGGAACAGAACGGGCTTGCGGACGCACTCAGTAAGGCAGACAGCTCCTCTGACTGGATGCTGAATCCGCGGGTATTTGGATGGTTGCAGTCCCGGTGGGGACCTTTTGAGGTGGACCTGTTCGCCTCGGCCACCAACCATCTGCTTCCACGGTATTACAGCCATTTTTACACGCCGTCTTGCTCGGGGGTAAACGCCTTTGCGCATGTCTGGCCCAGCACTTCTTGGTGCAATCCGCCGTTTGCCCTAATCGGTCGGGTGCTCGAGCACGCGGCTCGCTGCCGCTGCCGCATGGCGCTGGTTGTGCCTTTCTGGCCAGGATCGGCGTGGTGGCACCAGCTGGTTGAGAATGAATACGCATTTCGCTGGTTTGTGCAGGACTGCATCGTGTTGCCTCGCGTGTACGATCTCTTCCTGGGAGGATCGTACGGCAATACCGTCGCCCGAGGGGCCCCAGTGTGGAATACCCTTGCACTGCTGACCGATTTTCGGCAAGAGTACCCTTACGTGGTTCGTGTGCTGGATCTCTAATCCCCGGTGGGTGCAGATGCGGAGGTGCTAACTTTTGTCCTGGACAAGCTCGCGGCCGCGGGGCTTGGCGAGAACCTGCGTGCGGTGGCCGTGCGGATGATGGCGGACGCGCGCACTAGCAAGGCCGAGGGGACGTGGCTGTCGTACAATCCCTACCTCACCCGCTGGTTCCAGTTCTGCAGCGCGCATGGGCAGCCGCCGTTCGGTGCACCGGGGTTTGCTGCGGCGATTTTCCTGCGGCTTATTGCCGAGGACGCTGGGGAACGGGGTGTAGGTCCCCAGGCTGTTGAGAAGGCTAGTGCAGCGATCTCGGCGGTCCACGAGCTCGTGGGTGAACCGTCCCCCTGCGCGCACCCGCTGTGCGCGGGGGTGCGTGAGGTGGCGCGGCGCACTCTCACGGCCAACCGGTTGGACAGGGAGCCAGTCACCGCCGAGGACGTTAAGCTCCTGGTGGACACGCACCTGGTGGACGGAGTGACCCTGAGGACGCGTATGTATGTGACGTGCGCCGCGCTGTGTTTTTCGGGGATGCTGCGGTTCAGTGACCTGACCCGGGTCATGGTCCATCACGACCTGATGCGCTTCTACCCGGATAGGGTGGAGCTATACCTCTTCACTAGCAAGACGGACCAGCATTGGCGTGGTGCGTTTGTGCCGATCGGCCGGGTGGGCGGCAAGTACTGCCCGGTCGGGCTCCTGGAGGAGCTCCTGCGCGTGGGTGACTACACACAGCAGCCCGCCACCCGCACACTCGTGGCGGAAGATGGCACGATTTGTCGTGAGGACACGGAAGATGTCGGCCCGTTGCTACGAGCCGTCTCCGCGACTGGGACGGGGCAGCAGCGGCTGCGGCTTAAGGTGGCGCAGTTGCCGGACTTTATCAAGCCGGTCGCCTATTCCTCTTTCCTAACGGAGCTAAAGGCGCTCTTCAAGGCCGCGGGCGTCGCCAAGAAGATTGGCACGCATAGCCTGCGCAGTGGCGGGGCCACGGCCGCGGTCACAAATGGCGCGGACCGGACGATGGTGCAGAAGGCCGGCCGCTGGCGCAGCCACAACGTGTTCGAGTTGTGCTACGTGCACGACTCGGGCGCCCAGAAGCAGCGCGTCGCGCTCTGCATGGGCCTGGGCAGCGGTCCCTGTTAGCTGAACTGCTGGATCTGGGAGAATTCCCTAAGTATCTTTAAAGTCTGCCGGTTCGGACATTGCAGCAACAACCGGCCACTGGTCCAGCGTCGAACAAAATGCTAACGGGTGTCCCTTGCAGGTCGTAGCGGTGTGGTTGTCGTTGCAGGGCGTGTTGTTTTCGAACAAATGTAACCAGAGGAGCTAGAAGAGAGCTGGCAAAGGCTTCTCGAGACGCTGGGACAGTGCTTTGCACCGTATTTGAGGAGCAGGGCCGACCATTGTACGACACCTACTATACTAGTGTAGTAGGTGTCGTACAATGGTAGTAGTGTAGTAGGTGTCGTACAATGGTCGGCCCTGCTCCTCAAATACGGTGCAAAGCACTGTCCCAGCGTCTCGAGAAGCCTTTGCCAGCTCTCACCTACTACATATGGTATCGAGACCAAACCTAGGCTGTGGACCTCAGAGTCCCCAGTTCGATCCCTGATGACGGCGAAATACGACCGCGCCAGTGGACGACAGTCTAGAGGTTCTGGAAGAAGATAGTAGTGAGATGACTAGGAGAAGGTTACATGCTCGAAAAACCCGAATATGGGCTAGGCGCGTGTCAGTCGGGAGGCACGACGTGACGTGGACCTCATCCACCCACGGCTCAGGGTTGGCGATGGCGAGCATGGCTGGTTGTCTCGGGCCGACAGGGTCCCGGGACGGTCCCCTTCAGAGGGGGGGAGTGTAGTAGGTGTCGTACAATGGTCGGCCCTGCTCCTCAAATACGGTGCAAAGCACTGTCCCAGCATCTCGAGAAGCCTTTGCCAGCTCTCACCTACTACACCCAGCCAGCCTGTCACATCCCGGTCCCCATTCCGCGGCGGCCACCATGCAACGGCTGATATACTATTTTTAATTTGCGAGAAAACTTTGCGAGGCTCAGGGGGGATTATTTGCGAGGTGCCCTTAAGGATTTTGTTTCGCACTTTGCGAGGTTCCCACCAACAAGTAGGGGTTCGGCTTCCTTGAAGCCGGACAAGTAGGGGTCGGCTTCCTCGGAAAAGGGCGGGGCCCCCTATAATCCGTACAGGCCGCTTGCTTTAGAAGGAAAACTCTGTTACCGCGCAACAGTGTGAGAGAGTGAAAGGTTGCCATTGGGGGTGTCGTTGATGTTGAAGGGGGATCGGCGTGCATAGATTCACCAAGCCCAAACACGTCGGCAGCCCCGAAACCATCCTGCAGTACGCGCCGCCGGCGACGGCGGTCACCGTATCGGCACTATGGTAACGATAGTCGCCTCGGCACTACCACATACGTCTGTCAAGCAGATGATCACAAAGCAAGCTTGAAGCATCCTTGTTTTGCCGTGAAACTGTAGTTGTTTGGTCCGTCGGCAGGCATGCAACCCTTCAGTTGCACGCCCGCAGCAGACGTGAACCTCTAAAGTTTGCTATCAATAGTTACATAGCAAATGTAAGGCAAAAACAGGGTGCGAAAAAGCCGCGGTGAGACCGTGACTTTGGGCCATCGGAACTGGAGAACTCGTTGGCACTCGGTACGCTATCCCTTTGCATCTTGAAACTTTGATTCAATACATATTGTTGATTTGTATTCATCTGGCAAGACAGAAAGGCAAATCTTGATGTTGGTGGTATCTTGATGTTCAAACATCAGAACACTATCGAAGTTCAATTTAGCACGCGCCGCCCATTCCTAATCCAAGTATTCATCACGCGGCACCTGTTGCATCAAACATGAGCGCGAGAGGCGTTGGGTGGATGTTGACTCGGGTCCATGGAGACCGAGGAGCTTTACTTTGACCGTTTGTGCGCAAAGAATTTTTTTCAGCCAAACCAAGAATGCCTTGCAATAGAGGACAATTAATATGACAAACATTGCGAATTAGTTTAGCGGATAATGAACGTTTTGCCGTTACCCACGCACGGCACACGCGCACACACACACACACACACACATGGACATGGGCAATCCTAGAGGCGGGGCCCCCCGAACGCGCTTCGCGCTGGGGCCCCGCCCAGAAAAGGGCGGGGCCCCCCACAATCCGTACAGGCCGCTTGCTTAACAACGGAAACTCTGTTACCGCGCAAGAGTGTGAGAGAGTGAAAGGGTGCCATTGAGGGTGTTGAAGGTGGATCGCCGTGCATAGATTGAGCAAGGTCAAGCAGGTAGGGTAGCCCCGAAACCTACGCGCCGCCAACGGCGGTCATCGCATCTGCATTATTATCGTAACGCTAGACGCCTCTGCACTACCACATCCGTCTGTCAAGCAGATATCAAAAAGCAAGCTTGAAGCATTCAAGTTTTTCCGTGTAGCTGTAGTTGTTTGGTCCGTCGGCAAGCATGCAGCCCTTCAGTTGCACGCCCGCAGCAGACGTGAACCTCTAAAGTTTGCCATCAATAGTTTCATAGCAAATATAAGGCAAAAACAGGGTGCGAAAAAGCCGCGGTGAGACCCGGACTTCGGCCATCGGAACTGGAGAACTTGTTGGTACTCGGTATGCTATCCCTTTGCATTTTGAAACTATGATTCAATACATATTGTTGATTTGTATTCATCTGGCAAGACAGAAAGGCAAATCTTGGTGTTCGTGGCATCTTGATGTTCAAACATCAGAACACTATGGAAGTTCAATTTAGCACACACCGCCCATTCCTAATCCAAGTATGCATCACGTGGCACCCGTTGCAACAAATATGAGCGCGAGAGGCGTTGGGTGGATGTTGACTCGGGTCCATGGAGACCGCGGAGCTTTACTTTGACCGTTTGTGCGCAAAGAATTTTTTTCAGCCAAACCAAGGATAACTTGTAATAGAGGACAATTAATATGACAAACATTGCGAATTAGCTTAGCGGATAATGAACGTTTTGCCGTTAGCCACGCACGCACACACGGACATGGGCAATCCTAGGGGGCGGGGCCCCCCGAACGCGCTTCGCGCTGGGGCCCCGCCCAACTAATTATTTTTTCGCAAATAATTAGCGTCAGTACGGTATGCAGTGTTTGGTGAGGAAGCTTCGGGTGTCGCCGATGGCTGTCACCGATGACCCGCGGGATCCGCTGTAACATCGATCCTGGATTCGTACGATCCATAATAAAAGAAGAATCATTTTTTTGACCACGGTCATGCAATATGCGGATGATACTTGTAGTATCCTGGGTATGTACCATGAGATGTCCAACATGGACATCTGCCGATCGGTCCATTCTTTATGGCGTGATACAACAATACTGAAGTGATCATGGGTAGCTCGGCCGAACTCGGGCAATTCCTGGCGAGCATGGACATTTTGCTAGGGGATCGGGGCAGAAACTGAACCCCAACAAGGTGGAATTGTTACCGGTGGGACCCGCTGAGAACGGGGTAGAGGCGGCAGGAGGCGAAGAGGTTCGATGCGGGATGCGAGTGGTCAAAACCGCCACGGCGTTAGGCCTGCCGTACTCAGACGTGGATGATGCCCCGGATATGGACTGGGGAGCGCAGATGGACAAGGTTGGTGTCAGGTTCACGAGCATTGCGCCACTGTCACTGTCCGCCTTCGGGAGGGCGTCAGCAGCTGCTGTGTACGGGCTGCATGCACAGACTCACTTGGCACATGGAGCATGGCGGGATCGATGCCGCCGGAGGCAGTGATGATAGACAAACAGACTCGAAGGGTGGACGGCACGACTGGTAGATCGGGCGCAGGGCCCCGAAGCCACCGAGAGGCGGCCTACTGGGGTGACACGCAATCCGACTGTGGGGGGCTTCGGCGCGCTGCCGCTGCGGGAACATATCCTCGCGCGATGAGGCCGCAGCGGCGGTCGGTGCGGTACATGAGGAGGACCCGCCACCAGCGGGCCACCCCCTGGCAACGATCGCGAGTCATGGACACGGTTCTATCCGATGCCTCAGAGGCATGGAGGCCGCGTATGGTTCTCACGGCGACGGGCGACAGCAGCCCATGGCGAGGGATTCTAAGGTTAGAGCCAGAGCTACAGCGGGTCGTGACAGCCCTGGCCGCCCTACCGAGGTAGGGTGACGGACATTGTCGAAGAACCGTTCCCCCCGGGGGCGTGGTGCTGGAACGCACCGCTGTGGGGGAACCCGCTGCTCCCGGAGGACCTGCCCGAAGGGGAGGCGCCCGGGGCTCGAGCACGTATTCCCAGACGGAGCTGGTGGACTGCAGCGGGCTGCAAATAAATAAACGGCCGGGCAATTGATTCGATTTGAGTCATTCGCGAGGCGAGGGAGGCGCTCCGGATGGTGACCAACGGAGGGCAGAGCAACACCCCGTCCGTCCACAGGTTTCGCTCGCATGGCACGGTGCGCCGCATGGGCATGCATGGGCGACCTTCGTACAGAATCGCCTTGGGACAGGGCGCGGGGACAGCGCGCTGGGGGGATTGGCGGCAATGGGCCGAGCCAGGCCGGCGCCTGGTATAACTACGTACGTCGGGCAAGGATATCAGCGGCCTGGGTGACAGCAGCCCAAGGGATACGGGCGGATGGTGCCCAGGGGGTGGACGTGCCAACGGAAGAGGAGGTGTCGGCGGCCATGCTGAACGATTGCATGGGCTGGCGGTTGAAGAATGGGCTGAAGGTGGCCCTGGGAGAGTACTCGGTTCGGGTGGATGGGTACATACGGTGATACAACTGGCCGAGGTGGCGATCAACGCAATGCGGGTCACTTGCTGTTTGCCTGCGTGGCGCTAGGGCTGGGGGCCACCGACCCTCTCACTCAGGCGGCGGCAGCCCGGACCCAGGGGCTTGCCCTTTGGGGTCAGCTGTAACGTTCATTAATTCATACCGTGGATCCGTGGTCCATTGTAACGGTAACGCGATTACTTAACACACAACGCATCCATCGTACCGAAATTACTATCAGCGCGACGCGACTGACAACACTGTGCACACACACTCACACTCACGCACGCACATACTCGTGCTTTGGCTGTCACCGATGACCCTCGGGGTCCACTGCACCCTCCTTTATAATCATTATTATTACTACCTCCTGCATATTCAAGCAATGAATGAATCCACCCCTTGCATATACACTACCGAGCTTCGTTTGACCCTTCCAATATATAGAACAACGAAGACCAAAATCGTCGGTGCTGCACTGCCTTCATTCGCTCGCCAGCCGCTAGCTGCACACCTCCCGTGAACCGCCACTTATCACGCGTGTTACGTCCGTGTGATTGTTCGTCGTCGGTACCTAACACGAAACACTTTTTTCTCTCCAAGATCGGTCGACATTCCGCTCGACATGTCGAGCGTGGTCGCAGCACGCAGTAGCTAGCTTGGGGGCTAGCAGGGTGCAGGTTCGCTTAGCACTTGGGCTTCCTGCCCAGGGAGATGGCGTACGACCAGATCTCGCCGCTGTTCACGACAGTGATCTTCACGCTGCCGCTGGCCCCGTCGAAGATGCCCGTCCCGCCGGCGATGGCGTTGGAGAACGAGCTGCCCTGCGCGTTCATATGGTCAGGTTGGTTGTTTTCAGATAAAAATGTATATTCGGCCGAAAATTGTGGGAATTGTTAGATGGCTATCCGCTTGAAAAAAGTACGAGTAAGATACTTTGATGCCCAAGCGGGGGCATGACTTCTCCCCATTAACAGATACACCGATGATCCCTCTGGGGTCCGCTGTAACGTTCATTCATTCATTCATTCAGATACTCGGGCGGTCAGATAGCCAGTCCGAATCTCCCGCTCGGGGAGTAATAATCCCACCCCCACAAGGTGATGAAGCCTGGAACAGAGGTTGCTTAATGCTGCTAAGAGAGTGATCACACCGCCGGTTAGTGTACCCGGGTGTACGTATGTACTAATAATCTCCGTCTGTAGATAGTTGAAGCCGTTTCGAGCCGGCGGGGATAGATGTCTCTACATAGACAGATACTTTCGGCGTTTCTGAGCCAGGTGAACGTGTGGCCGTAGATACTCCAAAAAACAAGATAGCCATCACGCCCTCTTCATCCACGCTAGGTTTTGTCCTGCTTAAAACTCTTATATAACGATTTCATGACTATCCCGCGCGGTATTAATGAACTGCTTCATCAGCACGCAGGTCCCTCGTCACCGGCCGAATATAGGTGGCCATGCATGGAGCAGAAATCCCACGCACGTTCGATGTCATAGATGGGACGTACGAATCCTTCAAAGTCAGAACAATTCACTATAAAATTAAAAGGATTCATTAATTTTAAAAGAATGTCAGCGAGCTGTACACGGACCGACACATACCGGAAAGGCACGACTAACAAGCAACTGGGGCCACCATTGACGGCAAGGTGCTTTATCATCATAGGTATATTAGGCGACACCACATGCGCTTAGTCAGGTAGTAAACAACCAGGTAGTAACAAATCTATTCAGTAATACGATATCCCTGACCCCAAGCAGTACAAGTTTTCTTGTGCAAATAAAGCTCGCTCGCTTGCACGGTGCAATCCATTAATTTATCATAATATATACATTAATAACTCACCGTGAGATCTCCGAAGGGTCCCACGAAGGTGACGTCACCGAAGGTGCCGAACGACATAGTGCTCGTGCAGTAGTTGTTGGTGGGGGTCAGGAAGTAGCAGATTGCGGTGATCATGCCGACCTGAGGTGGACGTGATTCGGGGCCGCGAGCCGGCAGCAGCAGCGTTGAGGTTTGGCGAGCAACTTCCATCACCTACCGACCAGGCACCTACAATAATCCCACTACTGCATGGATCTTCGACACCGTGGGTAATACGACCGAGTCTCTCAGCCACAGCGATGCCTAACTCAGCTTTTGAATGCGCCAGTAGCCATGGCCAAAGGCAAGCTAGCATTAACGGCCAGTGCGTGGCTGCGGAACCAAGCAGGTTAAACCTGACTGCACGCACGCCCCCCAGCTCACTCTGTCGCACCGACATGAGCCCCACCTTGGTGTTGCTAGTGGCACCCGATCCGAGAAGCAAGTCGTCGACGTAAGCAACCGAGTAGCCGACCAGAGGGCTGAAGTCCTGCGTGACACGGCGACAATAAACAAGCGAGCACACACACACCCCGATCGACCCATGTGGTTAGCAAGCAAATGCAACCGCTGATTCCTTGTGTCCACATTAATTTCATTTACAACATCGATATTGCATATGATTTCGTCAATATGTGCTGCTCACGACCAAACGTTCCGCGCCCGCCGTGCCCGCCAGGCCTGCTACTCACCGGCACAGTGAACTTGACGCCAGCTGGCGTAATCAGGGAGGACAGATTGAATTTTTCTGACAAAGAAATCTTGTTGCTGCAAAGGTACTTCGGTGGTGCCGCAGCTGCTGCAGTTGAAGCCGGGACAGCGGCCAGCAAGACCGCCCCGACCAGGAAGGCCGCAACGAAGCCGTTGTGGCGCATCATTTTGTTGACACAATATCGGCACCGACGAGAAATGAAAACGATGGTATGGTTTAATGAAGTACAAGGTGATGCAAATGCATTGATGTGATTTTGTTGTTTTTGACCAATTTATATGGATATAAATTCCCTTGCTGAATTAATTCCTCTAATGACTCGTACGCTCAATGGAGGGCGGGAGGTATCTCACTCTCGTACGTATTCTATCATACTCGACGTACGTTACATCGACCTGTATCGACCTCTATTCGCACCGGCACATTCCTGGAAATTCTCAATTATTAATTTAATATATTTGGGAGAAGCAAGAGTACGGGTGGAGAGTCAAGGTCACGCGATATTCCTATAATACCGGTAAGCAAGCAGTTGCGGACCACGCATGATTGGCTGGACATCCGCTTAAACAAATACAAATCCAAAGAGAACAGCAGAATGACGCTCCAGGCATGCTTATCTCGCAGCCGGCATTGTAAAGACAGTGCGTGTATCTTTACACAGCTTGATGGTGCGAGAGGCCCTGAGAGGCGAACCTGCTGGGCGAACTGGCAATGTAACATGGCGCGGCCAAAGGCTTCTCGAGATGCTGTGCAGGGTCAACTGTAAGTCCCTACAGTTGACCCTGCACAGCATCTTGAAGAGCCGCCGCCGTGTTACAACCCCTTACTGCGTGTTACAGGCAATTCGCATCACCAGGCAGGCGATTGTCATACCGGATACTCGATGTGCTTCTTCACAGCAACGCTTCGGCACTGGATAACACACATAATTAGCATCCTTGGCCAGTTATTAGCCAGTAACGAACGAGCCGAGTCTCACTCTCTCACACACTAGACGGTATTCCTGCAGCACCGGAGCGTGCCTTGGCGTGATACACCCTTGATATTCATATTGTTATATTTTACTGATATCACACCAAGCATAGGATAAACAGGTTGAGGCGAGGATGACTGAGAAGCGCTCGACTTGACGAGCGTAACGAGCGCAGCAGTCGCTCGTCCTACAGCGAGACAGACACTAAGAAATAGGAAATACGGTGGTCATGGGAATCACGCACGATGCACAAAACAAACCTAGCCCAACGAAACGAACCGGCGCTACGTACTTTGAGGACCTTTCCGAGCTATGTACCAGCGGGGAATCAGCAAAAGGCAACCGTAGCAGCCGTGAGAGAGTAATAAAAATAATTATAATAATAATAATAATAGACGGGACAGAGACGATGAGGCTCATAAGAGCCTTTACGCCGCCGTCACCGGCCCTGAGTCAAACAGTTCCCTGTTAGCCCACCCCGGTGCGTTCATTGGCGGGTTGTGGGGGTACGGGAATTGTGAGAGATAGAGTACGGTGTCCTGCTGGCGCATTCCCTCGGGTTTCTGTCTTGGCCCTGACCCTGCCCTGGGCCGCTACCCTGCACCTAAACCCGCCAATGACCCTGATGGATTTATATATAAAGATAATGACCTTGGCCGCCCTGACCCTGTGCCCCTTCCTGACCCTGCCCTGAACCTATGCCCATGCCCTGACCCTGCCTGCCCTGTACCTGTGCCCATTCCCCCCTGACCCCCTGCTAGGCTTTCGCTTTGTCCCCTGGGCTACATACTGCATTGCCCCCAACCAAGCTCAATTTGCATCCCGTCTGAGGAACCAGTCAGAGCTGGAACTCGGAGCCGGAACTCAAGGGTGAAATTCCGAATGCTTTGTAAGCTTGAGGACTATTCCATTGCAAAATGATCAAGCCCTGTCACTTCTCCGAAGACAGTTTAGAAGTGTCTACTAAATGCCGAACTTCCGACGCGCGTCTGAAAACATTTACATATAATTTATTATTTTTAACTCGATCGTATTAAAAATGTATCACTTGTAAATCACCATTGGTAAAGTTATATTCTGTAACGACGTTACGCCTAAGAGGCCGCTCGCTCGTCCAAAGTACGTTCGCGCCGTATGGCGCGTGCATTTCGAATACCTTATCGCGGGTTGCAATATTTACTTTTCAAAACTGAAATCCGCGATGTTGAGCAACCTCGAATGGTAGGTAGGACTTTGGGTCAGGTTGCTCGTCCAAAATTGCTCAAATGTGTACACGCACGGAAGCGGCCATGGCGATGGGATCCTTGCGTAGCTCGAGGTCAAAAGGAAAATGACTCAAAGATAATATCGCCCGTCTGCCAAGTTGTGTAGCCACGAACTGAGAGCCCTGCTTGTTGAAATGCTCGCTAACAATAATGCGCCACTGTGCCGGCTGACACGTGCTGACAAAACATAATATTATATGCCTGCCAAAACATAATATGATATGCCGCCATCGACGCACAGCGAGATTGCGGGCAGCGCATTCTCGGTCGGTCTCGGATCGTTGCAGCCTGCCTGCCTGTCGCACGGACTTTGCGAACATCTGTTCAGAACAACTGACGTTCAATATGGCTTGCCACGATATCCTACATATCACTAAGCAATTAAATCAACGCATACATTTGGCGGACAGCTCGGAACTTGGTGGCAATCAAATAAACCGGTTGCGTGCGGTGTCGGTCAGGGAAGCCCCGCCCGGAAGGTCTGACGCAGGCGCTTGTCTGATGAGTGATGGTGAATAAATCACGTTCTCTGGACTTCACGGCGTTTCCGTCCAACCCAAGACGTCCCAAGACAGGCGCCTTGGTCACCGAGCTTTCAAGTTTCGAAGTACGACAGAATCGCGATCCCATGCATGCATACCTGCCGCCTACGTAGCAAGCATATGTTGTCAAGAACGTGTCAGTGGACCCCGCCCGCGGGTCACCCGTTGACAGCCGTGGATGGCCTCCTCACCACACTTACGCTGCTGGGAAGCGAATCCGCGCCACCGTGGCACACCCTGGCACACCGGACAACAAAGCTCCACAAGTGCACCGCAAGCTAGTGCACCGCAAGTAAGCAGTATTATCATGAATGATGATACAGTTGACCCAGCGCGCGTATGTATGTGCGTAAGCAGTGTAACGTGGTGGACCCTGGCGCCTACATACGCGCCCGCCGGGCGGCGGGTCTGATGACGTACGGCTTGAGGGGCCCAGCCACTTCGGCACCAAATGCCACACATACATACGCCCACACGGCCCAGACAGCGGTTCCACTGTAACATCACCACTAACAATACCGTGTCAACGTACGACTGCGCACCATTGCATCCAGACGATCCAGACATCTGCCGGCGCCCCGATGCCCTGCTCGATGCTATGCGCTACAGGGGTCCAACATATACCTCTTGTAGTGCGGAGACGGGGCTGGATGGGCACCTGCGAGCAGGTAAAGTGCGCTTGCTTCGGTGCCTGGAGGCGAGCCGGGTCATTGAATTGGACTACATAGCTGCCGCGGGACGGTATCTATTATTATTATTATTATTATTATTATTATTATTATCAAGGATGTTACAGCGGACCCCGTGGGTCATCGGTGACAGCCAACGGCGACAGCCAACGGCGACAGCCAACGGCGACAGCCAACGGCGACAGCCAACGGCGACAGCCAACGGCGACAGCCAACGGCGACCCGGTATCTATGCTGGGCAGACTTCGCAGTGGCGGCCTGTCGGTGCTGAGAAAAAAACTCGCGGAAAACTTCTTGCAGCACGTCGCGCTCTCTGCGACTTGGCCTCATCATTCGCAGCCGTAGGGCCCCGCCGTACTCTTCTAGCTGTCAGCCGAGGAGGCTCTTGGCAGGTGCACAATTTGTTTCGGTTCACTGAAAGTACCGACAGCAAATGTATGGACGGGTTTATTTATGTGTTAGAACCCTAGGTAGAACACAGAGCAGAGAACGAAGACAGCACGAGTTTATGGAGACCAGCCACAACGGCCCAGGGTAAAGCCCGCGCAGGGGGAGTTAGCCACTGGGGCGCCCCTATTAGCGAACCACCACCACGGCCAAGACCGGCTCCCGTCTCCGGCAGTGGCCCGTAGCCTTGCAAGGTGACGGACGATCGCGAGCCACCATTAGCAGGGGTATGTCAGGAAACGAACCGGAATGCTTCCCAGAGCCAGCCCAGACAATGGCCCAGTCGTCGGGGGATCGCCCTGTGGCCCCGAGGCCCCCGCTGAGGCCACTGGTGTTCGGCTAGTCCTCCTGCTCTGCCTGGTGCGTGGCGGAGGGCCACGGCACTCCACCCCACCAGGCAGTTATATTTTACCTTTATTTCAGATGAGGCATGTCGTCCCCGCCGCCGACCATTCCCTCCTACGGTATATACTCCTTGGTAATGCCTAGCTCCGCAATTCAATCCGTATATATAGCCGGCTCCAACACTCCGCCACCGCCCGCCGGGCGGCCATAGCGCCATACCCTCTGCATCTTCCGATTTGCTGTGGGAAGTGGGATGTTGGCGCTGTCCCCCGACTGGGCCGCCGCCGCTCCCACCGCTCGATCCCACGGCACTTATTACCTGTTGCCGCCGAAACAGCAATCGCGACGTCCCACTGTCGTATTCGCACTGATGCACCCCAGTATGTAGGGGGCTGGACGGACCAACCAGATTCGCCCTCTACGAAGTACGAACGCCCATGCATCCCTATTCTTGCCTCGCTTACTAATCTGCACAAGCGACAACTATTCTTAAGGAAGTTACAGCGGACCCCGCACGTCATCGGTGACAGCTATCGACGACAACTGTGTGTTAGGATCACCCCGCCGCCGCCCCGAAAGTGGTCAGTTTTGGCTCGGGTTTGGCCGCACGCACGACCCCGCTCCCGCAACTTACATTCGCCGCACTGCTTCACGGCTCGTACCCTCCCCTTCCCCATGTGCGAATTTCTCGAATAGGGATAGATCCCATCAACCTCCAGTCGTCAAGACTCCTCGCTCCTTATTGGCATTATCTCATTTCACCTCCGTCCCCGCACTTCGCATCTTCTCCGCCACCCTTGGCAGTTGGCACCATCCTCTGCGCTGGGGGCGGGCGCGTTCGTTATCCTCCGTCCACTCCCGGTGCCTCACAGATAATAAATCGTGTGTGCGCGTGCCACATGTCTCCCCTCCCCAACCCCGCGCAGCTGCATTGCCGTACATACCACACCGTACGGTGTACTCCCAGGGTGACCGCCGAACACCCGTTTAGCGGCCGCCACCCCATCTATGCAATTCTCCAGCATGGCCGTGACTTCCTCCCTCCCAGGAGGTGTGGGTGTATGTGTTACTTCGTTCCGTACATATGTAGCCTATCCACACTGTAACAGAAAACACATGTATGTATGAAATGGGACGCGCATGTGCCCTGCAGCGTACCGCGCGCGTCAGTTACGATGATGCAGCGCGTGCAATTCTCTTCCCGTATCGCGGGCGGGCGCGGCACCAATGCATCATCACTTGCAAGCAACGCCGGCGGGCAGCGGCCCTGCATGATTGCCTGTTTAGGATGCGGGGGGTCCCTACTCCCGGGGCACAGCCTCGCCATGTGCGCAGGACTGGCCGCCTGTGGTTGAGATAGACACGCAGCCGTTCCCGGCAAGCAAGGGGCATAAAGCGCCGCATGCGTGCTGCTGCTGGCGCCATGCCGGCGGGTCCGGTGGATGTGTCAAGTTATACCTCCGGAGGATCTGAACGAAGTTCCGAACTACGTACTGTCAGACGGATTCATTTGGGCGAAGCTGTCGCAGCCCACCCGGAAGCTGTAGAAGCTGCCATGCCTTGCTCCATGGGCCCACCCACCCATGGACCCACCATCGGTTGACCTAACCAGCAGTTTTATTGTAAGGCAGGCACGCTGCTGGATGCAGTGCATGTGACGGGGTCCACTGTAACGAACATGCATTTATTCGTTCATTCATGTCACGGCTGTCACCGATGACCCGCGGCTGTCACTCATGCATACATTGTGAGTGTGTGATGGGTTTGGAATCACCACTGCGCCGACAGCGACATCTGCTTGCTGTATGTGGTCATAGGTTCTGACCGCAGCGAGATACGTAGATACGGACGTGCAGGTGTTGTATGTGTACTAATGGACCAGATCGAGAACGTTGAGTCCATATCCCGTGGTTCATTGTAACGTGATTCATTACACAATCAACGCATCCATCGCACCAAATTTACTACCAGTGCGTCGTCGCGACTGGCAGCACTGCGCGCGCGCACACCCACACCCACACCCACACGCGTATACCCGCGCTTTTGGCTGTACCATCCTTAATAACAATAACCATTGCGTAGTGAACGATGAATGGACCCCTTGCATATATACTATGTAAATTTGTTCGATTCCTCAAATGGAATCGTCGGTGCTGCACTGCCTTCGCAAGCTAGCTGCTAGCTGCACACCTCCCGTGAACCGCCACATATTATAATGTGTGTGTGTGTTGCGTCCGCGTGTGCTCAGTTGTCGGGACATAGCACGAAACAGCTCCGCTAGATCGCTACCCTCTCGAGCGTGGTCGCGCACGCAATCGCTTGCGGGCTAGCTGGCTGGCTGGGTGCGTGCATCGATGTTTGTTCAGCACTTTGGCTTCTTGCTCAGGGAGATGACGTACGACCAGGCCTCGCCGCCGTTCAAGACGTTGATCTTCACGCTGCCGCTGGCCCCGTCGAAGATGCCCGTTCCGCCGGCGATAGCGTTGAAGAACGAGTTGCCCTGCACGACGCAGCCACCAAAAGGTTCAACTACGCAGCCGGAGGGTTTGCCAGTCCGCAGCTAAGTTGCTTACTTGCGGCGTCCGCAACACGCAAACTTGTGGTAAGCCCACCACGGTAAATGCAATTTCTCCCACCGCAGGTGTTCAACAAGCAACCATGGCAGCAACGGCGTTGATGAGGCTCCCTTGCGAGCGAGCCTCACCACCACGCACGCCGTCTTCATCCATGCTAGGTTTTGTCCAGCGCACTCTTCATGTTATTTTTTTCTAATCAACAATTTCATAAGTGCTGCCTCAGCACGCGGGTCGCTCGCTAGTATAGGTGGCCATGGGGGATCTCAGGGATGGGCCATATACGAGAATCCTTCAGTAACAAAAAAATCCGCTATATAGGGAAACGGATCGATCAATGTTGAAAGCATGTGAGCAAGCAGTACACGGATCGACACAAACGGTAACGGCACGCCCTGGCACGACGAACAACTGGAGCCAGCTTTGACGGCAAGGAGCGGTATCATCCGATATAATGCGACGCAACCTGCGCTTAGTTTAGGTAGTGAATAACAATATCTGATCAGTAATACGATATCCCTGACTCCAAGCAGTCCTTGCTTACTTTGCACCGCTCGCTTACACGGCGCAATCACCTACTTTATATTATGTTAAATATAATAAAATAATAACTCTCACCGTGAAATCGCTGAAGGGTCCCACGGAGGTGATGTCACCGAAGGTGCCGAACGACATGGTGGTCGTGCAGTAGTTGTTGGTGAGGGTCAGGAGGTAGCAGATACTGGTAACGGTGCCGACCTGAGGTGTGCGTAGTGCATTCAAGGCCGCGAGCCGGAAGCAGCGTGAAGGTTTACTTGGCGAGCAACGTCGGTCAACCAGCAGTTCCAGACGCCGGAGTGCCACAGCACCTACTATCCTACTGGATCTTCGACAACCGTGGGTACTACGACCGAATCTCACAACATGCACAGCGATGCAAGGAACAGATTTTGAATGAGCAAGTAGCCACGGCCAAAGGCGAGCTAGCATTAGCGGCTACCATAGCCAGGAATGACGCGACGGAACCACACAGGCAGGTTCAATCTGAAATAAATGGTTCTGCCCCCAGGCATCGATACGGTAATCACTCTGTCGCACCGACATGAGCCTCACCTTGGCCTTGCTAGTGGCATTCGCTCCGAGAAGCAAGTCGTCGACGTAAGCAACCGAGTGGCCGATCAGAGGGCTGAAGTCCTGCGTGGCAACAAGTACACACAACACACAACACACACAAGTGGTTCGCAAGAAAATGGAACCGCTGATTTCTCATGTACACATCAATTAAATCAGTATCATATTATATGTTATTTCGCTGATATATTCTGTTCACGACCAAACGTTCCGCGCCCGCCGTGACGACCAGGCCTGCTACTTACAGTGGCCGTGAACTTGACGCCAGCTGGCGTAATCAGAGCGGACAAATTGAAAAGTTCTGACGCAGAAATCGTGCTGCTGCAAAGGGCCTTCGGTGGTGCCGCTGCCGACGGTGTCGGTCTCTTGCCAGCGGTTGAAGCCGGGGCAGCGGCCAGCAAGATCGCCCCGACCAGGAAGGCTGCAACGAAGCCGTTGTGGCGCATTATGCTGATACAATGTCGACACCGACGCGAAATGAAGACAATGATATTTTTGAGAAAAGTTGTACAAGGTGCTCCAATCGCACTAATTCACTTTGATTGTTTTTGGCCGGTTTATATACTTTGTTGAGTTTATTCCTGGAATGACTCGTACGTCCATTGGTGGGCGGGAAGTATCTCACTCTCGTACCGTACTTATTATACGATACTGGGGTACGTTGCATCGACACCTGCATCGTCATCAGCAGCAAATCTGCACCGGCACATTCCTAGAAGTTCTCAATCATTACTTTGAACGGAAGAGTACGGGTAGAGAGCCAAGGTCAATAATGTTCCTTTACGCAGTTGCGGAACAAAGATTGGATAGATATCCGCTTACAGGAGTACAAGTCCAACTGAGGACAGCAGAAGGAAGCTCCAGACCTGCTTCGCTCGCAGACGGCAATGTAAGGATACAGTTTGCGTCATGGTGCGAGAGGCGAGCTCGCAATTCGTACCAGGCAGGCGATTGTCACACCAAACACCCGATGTGCGTTTGCACAGCAACGCTTTGGTTGAGGTCATGGGTGTCAAGGACCAACGAGGGCTGGCACACGTTTGGACGATACTATATGTACTTGCGGTACATCGAGGATTCATAAGCGTGTTTTCAATGTTGTGTATTTAAATCTTCTTTATAAGTTTTTGTTTCCAGCTCGGCGGTTCATGAGCCGCTTTGCTCGTCCCTGCTCGTCTGACCCTTGTTTGGACCGTACACGCTTGAGGCTTGTAACACAAAAACGTCAAACATATCAAACGCTTCGTCACTTTGTAACACACACAAATTGCCGTTGATGATTGTACTATATATGTCCGAGAGCACCTGACCTTCAAAATGACGGCGGTTGTATTGCCCGCCCGTCATCGGCAGCAAAAAGTGTTCCGGCAATTCGACACTGTTTGGCAACGTCTCTCACAGGCCCGCTCGCATCAAACTATGCACTTCTTGTAAATAAAGTGATAATATCGGCCCCGACTCCCGACCTGCCAGGCAGCAGGTGCGCGGCTCCTCACCTGCACACGACAAAGCGATGGGGCGCACACACCCAACCTGCGTCCATTCAAACATTTGCGTCGCGCGATAAGATGTGCTTCGTTGGCAGTCCGCTACAGCATTCAACATCATTTCATGCCTACTGTACTGATGCGGGTGCTGACTCAGCAACCAAACTCAGTTTTGTCCTATCATTCGAATTATTGATTTAATATGGAATAACACGGGCAAGCTGAGGATGTGCGCGTACCATGGACCTGGTGATTTGGTTTAGCGTCTTTTAAATCCCGCGGTTCAAACTGATAACAAGTTAACACATCAAATTTGCTTTTCGAATGAAGAGAATGATCAACTCATTAGATCCAGGGCCGCTTAGTCACCCTCGAAGCACAACACATCGACACTTCCACTGCCAGGCCCGCAATGGCATACCTTGAATACAAACTGCAAAGTGTATACCGTATATTTATAATGTATCTGGCTACACATCAGCCTCCTAATCATATGTAGTGTCACACACAAATGCTGGGCCGCACCCTGCCCCACCCAGGCGGAGCCGCAGCACCACCAGGCTCGTTCCGGGCTTGACACTTCGCCTTTCCCCACCACACCACAACGACCACCAAGATCCCGCCCTGGGCAACGCCCTGAATTCAGCCCCGCGTGCAGATCGATTGAGCCAGCGGCCTGGCTCTGGGCCATCTCGGCTACCAAATGCTCCTGAGGCTGAGGCGGTGCAGCTGCAGCCGGAACAGCGGCTCGCCCTCCTCCAGCGGCAGCTGCCGAGGGAACGCCAGGGAGGCTGAGGCCCGGAGGCTGACCGCACTCCCGAACTGGACCACCTGGGGCACTCGTGGATGAGCGGGTCGGGATTTGGAGCTTGAGATGAGGAGCGAAGGGGGGCCGGGGCCGGGTTGGAGGCGGGCGGGCGGGAAGCCGGTAGGGGGAGATACATTGGCTGAGCTGTGCATCGACCCCCCGCTGATGAACTGGATCAGCCCGCCAACCAATCTGCAGGCCGCGCCGTGCAGACCGTTGCACGACGCATCCGGTGGTATCGGGTGGTGTTGTGGGGGTGCCCGCCTGCAAAACCCACGTCTGCCACATATGCCATAGACGACCGTGTGGCAAAATTCCTGGATCCGGGAGCGGCGGCCAAGTGCCCAGGAGGCGGCCGGCGCATCCGGACAAGGCTGGGACCTATGGGAGAAAATGTACCATGCCGTTCCATGCCGTACCATGCCGTACCGTACCGTGCCGTAACATGCCGTACCACCGGACCCATCACGGACCTGTTCGTCGAACTCGAGACCGCCTGGCGTCAGGTGGAACCCGGAGCCCGCCGCGTTGTCGAGTCTGCGCCGTACAGCACCGTACCGCGCCGTACCACATCGTACAGCAGCAACGTTATGCATCGCGCTGTGTAATGAGATACCTCGTGATCATCATGGGGCGCTAGACCACTGACACCGGCGAGAACGCGCGAAACCGGCTGCGACCCCCCTGTTCAAACCATGTGCGACACCAACACGTACGGCAAACACGGACCTTTGCGCCGTACCTGACCATCAGGCGCGCCGGAGGCTCCCAGAAGTGTTTCGCGTGCGCCAGCGGCAGCTCATAGCGAACCTGGGCACGTGGCGGCGTGTCCCGGGACACACGAGGTGTACGGAGGAGTACGGAGGTTGTACGGAGGGTGTTTGGAGGGTGTTCGGAGGGTGTTCGGAGGGTGCGCGCGCCGAAAGATGCGCGCGGCAGGACGCGGCGTGCATCGAGCCCGGCCGGCAGGGCTCGATGCCGGGGCCTCGGGGCCGCGTGCAACGGTGCAGGGTGGGACGTGTGTCAGCATCCAACCGTCCGATGACGACTCACCCGCTTGCAGAATGCCGCCGCTGCAATTCTCGCCCTGCGTCGACATTGCCTACCTAGCTGCTCCGCCACATCCCCCGCCTCGGCCACCGTCCCGCCCCGCCCACCGTCCCTCCCCGGCGCACGCCCCAGTTCGCCGCTTCAGCTCACCTTGAGTGCCACAGGGCCCATGGGGATGCCGCGACTGATCTTGAGCAACCCCATCGGAGCCGCCTATTAGAACGGGCGGCGGTTGGGGACGGTGGTTTGGGGAGTCCGAGCGGTTGAGGGTTGAGGTACAACGACAACGACACCATCGGCCTTATCCCACCCGACCCGCAGACCGCGCGATGTGGGGCCCGGCCGAGGTTAAAGCGGGACAGGCAGGTGGTGGGTTCCTGCCTTGCGCTGGATCCCAGACCTGGCCGCGTGGATCCTAGACCTGGCCGCGTGGATCCTAGACCTGGCCGCGTGGATCCTAGACCTGGCCGCGTGGATCCTAGACCTGGCCGCGTGGATCCTAGACCTGGCCGCGTGGATCCTAGACCGGGCTTACGCGAGTGCGTTGGCGGGGTCGGACCTGGCGTAATGCGTTGAGAGGCAGCCCGGGCGGCCAGTGGGGCGGAGAGCAGGGGCCGCCCTGGACACCGCAGGGGACCTGTCGCGCAGGGGCGAAAACGCCGCCGGGGTGAAAACGTGCGCGTCTCACATGCCGCACCGTACCTTTATGGAGATCAGATCCTTGATCTTGATGCGGGCCACGGGCTGGATCTGCGGGGGGCCGCGGCAGGGCCGAGCACGAGGCGGGGGGGGGATGCTCAAGGGGGGCTCGGGGTTTCTGCCATTTCAGTTTCAGTGTCCATCTGCTGGCTGCCGTGTACACACCTCCGCGCCCTGTTAGACTCCTGTTAATGCGGTATTGCAAACCAGTGCTTTTGGGCGTTTTGTTTGCCCTTGGGCCTCCGGCTCGTATGGGTATGTGCAAGTATGGGGTTACGCACCCCCAACCATGTAACACACACACACACACACATGTGCAGATGGCAAGTAGGGTTTAGGGTTTTTGCACACAGAAGAACGCACAGGAACTTTCACACGCACACACACACACGCATACGGGCAAATGTTTGGGCGCTACTCGGCCCCTTGCATGTCACGCACTCCTGCTCTGCCTGCCTAAGAACGCACACGCATGCACACACGCGGGCGGGTTGCAATTCTAAACATTCGCACACGCCGGGGCACCCACCTGCTGCTGATCCACGTCCAGATTGACCCCCACGCCCAAGTCCAGCAGCGGCTTCTCCGCCCAGGACCGCGCCAGGGGCGACCCGTGGGTCAGCTTGGACAGCAGGTGCCGCGGCCGCTGCTCGGGGGCGGCGGCGGAGGCGTTGGCGTTGGTGGTGGCGCCAACGGACGGAGACGGGCCCGCGGTCGCGCCGCCCGAATGCGACTTGTGTGCGGGCGGTGCGTCGCCTGCCGCTGGCGGCGGCGCCGCCAGCGCTGCCGCAGGGCTCTCCGCCTCGCTGGCGCTCGAGGAGGTGGCGTCCCCGTGGCCGTGGCCGTGGCCGCTGGGGGCGCCCTTGCCGCCGCCGATCAGAAACCTGCGAGTGATCTTGATGCGGGCCCCTGGGTGAGGGGGGGGGGGAATGAGGGAGTACAGAAAATTGGTAGACATGTTTACACTGCGCTGCTGGGGGTCAGGGAGGTAAGGGAGCAGGGGGAGGCGTTCGCCCACCACGCCCTGGTTTCGTTTCCGCTTCAAATCCACTTCAACCCACGTGGTCGCAAATAGGACGTCGGCGCTGAAGGTCGGTATATCGCCGCCGCACCTACTTATTTCATTGTGTGCGAGCCAGGAAAGCGGACATGCCGGCGCTCGGATACCTGACTAACTCTGCAACTGATCTAACCGATGCACAGGAGTCAGCGATGGACTGCCGAGCGGTCGTGTGCCGCCCTGCCATGTATGCTCACACGCATGCTGGGTGTGCAGACCTCGGCTTTCCAACCAACGAACCCGAACCCAACACCCATCTGGGTCCGCTGTAACAACCGTTCATTCATTCATTCGCGCCTTGCCCCACCGCCGCAGCGCGCAGCCCACCGCCCTCCCAGCAAGTAACCTCCCAACAAACAAACCCACCCATCAGCAGAGGCTGTCCCTGCGGCGACAAAGCCGCCGTTGGAGCCATGGGCGCAGAGGCCGCCCCGCCGTATCCCTGTCCGTACGGGGGCCTGTGTGTGGTGCCGTACGCCAGGACGTGGCGCAGGTACCGGCGATCGACGGCGGCACCAGCAGGCCGATGCGGCACACGCAGGCGAAAGCGACGTCAGCGACCATGCGGTACGGCAGGTACGGCCGTCAGTGGGCATGAGGGGCACGTCAAAGAGAGCAGCGGTGGTCAACTGCTTGTGTCACCAAAGCGCGCTGACAACAAAAAATGTGTGGTGGCGAAGTCTAGGCCGGCAGGTGTCGGGTGCGTGTATGCGGCCGGCGAGTGATGGGGCTCTCCACACATGCCGTCTCGGCGCGGCATGTCGTCCCGGACAGGACGGACGGACGGACAGACAGACAGACAGACAGACAGACAGACAGACAGACAGACAGACAGACAGAAAAAGCCGCCACGCAACGTGCACAATTGCTTGCACCATGCTGAACAAAAGTGACCGACTACGACGCCTCGTGCCCTGTCCAGCCTTTCCTTTCCGTCACCACCCAGTTCCCATCTGGGTCGCTAACCGGGCCATCCGTCTCCCGCGCGTACCAACCAACCAACCAACCAAAACCAACCAACCAACTAACCCCTCCTGTAGCTCCCAGCCGTCCCACTGTCCTTCCCTCGAGCCACCACTCACGCAGTGTACGCGGGCACCCCGCCGCGGTCGCGTTGCTGCTTGAAGCCCCCACGACCGGCCCCGCCGCCGTGCGCCGCCGCGATCGACCGGCGGCTCCGTACAACCAGCAGGTTGCCGTCGTACTGCTCCGGCAGCGGCGGCCTGCGGCCATCGACATCCGGTTGTGGGGCGGTGTTAAGCCCCACAAGGTTGGCAAGGGAGGGGTAGGTGCGAACGGCCCACAGGGTGAATGGAGCGGGTCTAGGCCAGGCAGCCCAGGATAAGGCATTCGAGGGGCGCCGTCCCTCGGCGGCGTGAACCGGATTCCTAGGGCGCCGAAACCACCCGGTAGGGCCCAGGACGCACATGAGATAAGGCCCCTGGGGAGCAGCGGATCGGACCGCTACAGCGCACTGCATGGCGGCCTGCTCCCGATCCGGCTCTATCCGGACACAGTGACAGACAGAGGAGTGACAGACCACTCGGTACTGCTCGTTAGGGCACCCGTCGCCTGCCCCGTCCCCGTCCCCGCCCCCGCAACCGTCCCCGCCCCCGTCCCCGCCCCCGTCCCGGTGCGGTTCTGTCCACTTCTCCGGCGACCTCCGCGCCGCAGTCCCACGGCTCGGAGTAACCCCTCCCGATCCTATCGTGTCCTCCCCTGTCCTCCCCTGTCCTCCCCTGTCCTCCCCTGTCCTCCCCTATCCGATCCGTGCCCCCCGGATCCGGTCCCGTCTGCTGCTCACGTGGGCCGACGGAGGTCCACCCGGGCCACGCCCGTGGTGTTGTCCACCAGCCACCGCCACACGTTTCGGGCCTTGCGACGGGCAGGCGGGGCAAGCCAACGGGCGGGGAGGAGGCGGAGGCGGCGGAGGGTGAGGAGGGCGAGGAAAGTGGAGCGCTGGAGCCGTATCCGCAGTCACGTGACTGAAGCGGGCAAACGCCCGTGTAGTGGAGGCGGGTGGCAGTAACCCATCGAAGGCGGGGGGCAGCAACCCATCGAAGGCGGGGCCGCGCACGATGAGCACGCTGCTTGGATGGATAGGCGGAATCGCGATAGGATCATTAGACGCCACGGAAGCCCGTGGGGCATGGAAACCCGACGGGTCAGGGGAATCGACGGGCATGATTCGGGCAAAGGAAAGAAACCCGCAGGGCAAGGGGGAAAAAGCGCTCCACGGCAACCGCCACATGGCCGCCCCTTACCCAGGGTTGCATCTCCAGCTTCGGAGGAGCCACATACACCGTGGAGGGGATGGCGCCCAGAGGCCCCCCCGACCCGCCCCCCGGTTGGGTCCAGGCCTCCCCGCGTGAAGGCTCGTACGGCGGCGGAGGCGGCGGCGGTGGTGATCCGTAGGGGTAGGTGCCGTACTGACCGCCTGCGGGAATGGCGCGATAAAGGTACGGCACGCCGCGGAGCGATGAGCGGCGGTGTCGGCGGGCCTTGGTTGCGGGGGGTCAGGTGTGGACGCCGGGCGATGGGAGGCCTGATGGGGAAGGTGGGCGGACGCGTCGGGGGCTGCACCCGACCAGGCGGAGTGCGCTGGCCTGCAGGCGTCGCTGATCAGGCGATGGAGCGCCCTTGTAACGATTTAACGTTATTAGTTGTACATGGATCCAGTGAAGCGGTGTGATGATGTCCAGGTTGCAGCCGCGGTTGGGGCTGCCAAGCCCGGTGGCTGCAACCCCGGCCGAGGAGATGCAGGGACGCCGCCAACCGCAGTCGACCTACCCGTGTGGTGTTGCCCGCGACCCCGTGCATCGGAGCCGTAATGGCTGGAGGCGCCATACGGATCAGGAGCTCCGCCCATGTGGCCGTGTCGAGAGCTGGGGGGAGGCAGGGTGCCCGGCGGATGGCTCGCTGCGGCCATCGGCCGAAGGGTTGCAGCTCAGTCTGTGAGCGAATATGCGAGCCTATTCGGGGTTTGCGATATTTCGTGAAGCCGCACGAGTTGTGCGTTAAGTGCCGTCAGCCCCTTGGACTGGCTCGAACGATGCTTCAGGGAGCACCGGGACAAGTTGTCCGTGATGGATGCAAGTGCAGTACTGATCAGCAATGAGTAGCTGCCGAGACATTGCATCAGCACTCTTCAGGGCAAGGATGTTGCCAAGGGATTTCGGACGAACGTTTGTACGACTCCGTTGACGAGGATTTTGACGCGCTTTGTTCGGAAGCAGTCAACCTAACTTCTCGCTTGAAATTTTGAAATGAAGAGGACAACGAGCAAATGTCGACTCTCGTGACAGTTTAACAACGAGTACTTGATCGCAGCGTTGGCGGGGCCCGCCTGTGCGCTGCCTCGCCAAGAGTTTCCTTATTGTCAAGCATTTGAATTGATAATATGGCCAGCAATAACACCACCAGCACCACGGCCTGGGTGCTGCAGGCGGCGCTTCAGGGTCTCGCGGCTCCAAGCGGCAAGGATTTCATAGCTGCTGCTCGTTTCTCTGGCCCCAAGCCAGGATACGTGTTCAAGACTGGCGAGCATGGTCTCGGGTACGTTTCGTCGACGCTTTCCTTACTTTCCGGTCCCGCCCGGGTACCCCGCACCATCGGCAGGCACCCTTCACCACCTCACGGACCCCGGGCCGGCTGTACACTCCCCACCCCCCGCTGTACACTCCCCACCCCCCGCTGTACACTCCCCGCCCCCCGCTGTACCCGCCGTCCGCAGCTACTATCTGGACCCCCTCCAGGGCGACGCAGCGGCTGTTGCCCCTTCCGATGACGCGGGACCCGGCGGTGACGGCACCGGGGCGGCGGCCGCCAAGGAAGCCCCCCAGCCCAAACTGGATCCCGAGGAGCTGCTCCGGCAGGCGGAAGAGGACGCGAACATTGACCAAGTGAGCAGGCAGTGCCGGTCAAGGCATAGGTGGCCTTGTTGGGAAAACAGAGGGGCAGTGCCGACTTAGTGAGCTGGCAATGTTGGGAAAGCCGAGGGGCAGCACGCGGGAAGCGTTGATGGCCCGAGGATGGGAGTTGGGAGATCGTGGGCCCGGGCGGTACCTGCTACTACTGCAGACCAAGGAACCAGGCTTCCGCCTCACCGCATCGCGACCACCGCCGCCTCCGTGTGGCCCCGACGGTGACGCGCACCAACATCCAACCCCACAACCCCTATGTCAGCGATAAAACCCGCCCGAATCATCCAGGCCCCTGATACTGACCAGGGATGCTAACCTGCAATGCACTTTCCACCCCGGTGCGTGTCCCTGCGGCTGCTGCTGCGGCTGTCGCCTTCTCGACCCCGCAGATCCAGGTGCTGGATGCGAAGTCGCTGAGGCGGCTGGTGGCGGGTCTGGACAAGAAGGTGTGGAGGAGCAGCGCGGGGGCTCGGGGCCGGGGGTGGGGTGTTCCGGGGCCGCTCCGCAGTCCTCTCGCTTGGGAGCATGTGCGGAATGTGGGGTCGGGGCAGGTGTGTCGGTGTCACCGGTGCCACCGGTGCCAGCCGGCCCGATTCCTGATGCCGCCCGCTGCTGGAGGTTGTTGCATCCGTTGGCCGCTTGGCCGCCGGTCCACGTGCGCATCTCGTGGCGCCCACACGGTCTACACCCGCGGCGCTTACATTCTGGACTGACCCACTGGCGCCCTTCACGTGTTGGGTTCGTGTCCGTTGGCCCCCGCCCCCCCCCCCGCAGTACAAGGAGAACCTTGCGCTGCGGCTCAAGTACAGCGACCAGCCGGATAAGTTTCTGGACAGCGAGGTGGATTTGGACGAGCACATCAAATCGCTGCTGCAGGTCGGGAGAGGGCGGGTGGCGGGTTGCGAAGGGTGGGCTGTGGCACGCCCGTCGTCTTGCCGAACTCGTTCGGCCCTGCTGCTGCCACCCCCACCACCCCCAACCCTCGGAGCTTGCCGTTCATCAGGCCGGCGGCCCCCGTCCAACCCAACCCCATTGGGGGGACACCCCCACCCCCACCCCCCGCCCGCAGGTGGCTGGCAGCCCCGAGCTGTACCCGGTGCTGCTGGACGGCCCCTGCCTGCCCACCCTGCTGGCGCTGCTGAGTCATGAGAACGTGGACATTGCGGCGGATGTGGTGGAGCTGCTGGCGGAGATGACCGGGGCGGGTGAGGGGCGGTCAAGGGAGGGAGGGAGGGCAGAGGAGGAGGGGTAAGGGGGGGACAGAGGAGCGATTTGGCAGGCAGCGAGGGGAGGGGATTAAGAAGAAACAGCCCAGACACACCCAGCCCGGCGACAAATACTTACCAACGATAATTACCGGTACCTGAATGGCAAAGGAGGAAACGCAAGCGAAAGCAAAGAGGCCGCACCACCACCGGCGGCGCCATGCAAGTGCAAAAAAAGGGAGGGGAGGGGAGCGAAGGGGTCAGGGTGCAGGCCAGGGTCAGGGGAGCACGAAGGGGGCTCTAGGGAACCGGGGCGCGGGTCTCAACTCCAGGTAGGCCCACACAACGCCATTGGGGGCCCACACATCACCAGGTGGGCTTGGCCCGCTGTTGCGGCGCATTTTGGACGAGTTAGTATGTGCACGGTGACCGCGGATCCGAAGCAAGGAGTCGGGGGTTCGAACCCAGGGGAAGGCCTTCTTCGTGTTCGGAGCTGCGGTTTTCGCGTACATGAAGGGGGACCGGGCGGGGGCGTGTCTCGAAGGTCTCACACGAAGAAGACACACATGTTGGGGTTCTTTTTATCTTGACACACGTTAAGGTGGTTCGGGCGGGCTTCTCTGCGGGCTCCTCGCTGAGACAAGTAGGGGTCGGCTTCCTCGAAGCCGGAAAAGGGCGGGGCCCCCTATAATCCGTACAGGCCGCTTGCTTTAGAAAGAAAACTCTATTACCGCGCAACAGTGTGAGAGAGTGAAAGGTTGCCATTGGGGGTGTCGTTGATGTTGAAGGAGGATCGGCGTGCATAGATTCACCAAGCCCAAACACGTCGGCAGCCCCGAAACCATCCTGCAGTACGCGCCGCCGGCGACGGCGGTCATCGTATCGGCACTATGGTAACGATAGTGCCATAGTGCACTACCACATCCGTCTGTCAAGCAGATGATCACAAAGCAAGCTTGAAGCATCCTTGTTTTGCCGTGAAACTGTAGTTGTTTGGTCCGTCGGCAGGCATGCAACCCTTCAGTTGCACGCCCGCAGCAGACGTGAACCTCTAAAGTTTGCTATCAATAGTTACATAGCAAATGTAAGGCAAAAAAACAGGGTGCGAAAAAACCGCGGTGAGACCCGGACTTTGGGCCATCGGAACTGGAGAACTCGTTGGCACTCGGTACGCTATCCCTTTGCATCTTGAAACTTTGGTTCAATACATATTGTTGATTTGTGTTCATCTGGCAAGACAGAAAGGCAAATCTTGATGTTGGTGGTATCTTGATGTTCAAACATCAGAACACTATCGAAGTTCAATTTAGCACGCGCCACCTGCCCCTAATCCAAGTATTCATCACGCGGCACCTGTTGCAACAAACATGAGCGCGAGAGGCGTTGGGTGGATGTTGACTCGGGTCCATGGAGACCGCGGAGCTTTACTTTGACCGTTTGTGCGCAAAGAATTTTTTTCAGCCAAACCAAGAATACCTTGCAATAGAGGACAATTAATATGACAAACATTGCGAATTAGTTTAGCGGATAATGAACGTTTTGCCGTTACCGGACGGACCACGGACACACGGACACACGGACATGGGCAATCCTAGGGGGCGGGGCCCCCCGAACGCGCTTCGCGCTGGGGCCCCGCCCAAAAACACACGTTAGGGTGGTTCGGGCGGGGCTCCTCGCCAAAACACACACGTTTGAGGTGCGAGATGAGACACAGCTATGCTGCATGCCAGGGCATGTGCGCTCCTGCCTCGCCAATTGACATATACGCGGTGAATGCGGACACGGACCGAAGTGTGGTTTTTGTAATAACCCCACAATAACCCGCGCGGGCCTGGGCCTGGGCCTGTCTTCTGGGTTTATGTTTCGTTTTTTTATTAATTTGTCGCCCGCCTGGCCGCAGATGCCGCTGAGGAGTACGGCGAGGAGGCGCGGTCGCTCGTGGAGGGGCTCGTGGAGCACAACACGCCGGAGCTGCTGGTGCAGCGGCTGCTGGGCTTCAAGGAGGACGTGGACGAGGAGGCGCGGGCGGTGCACAACTGCCTGGCGGTGGTGGAGAACATGGTCGAGGTGCGGGGGAGCGGGGAGGGAGAGGGAGGACAGGAAGGGGAAGGAGAGGGAGGAGCGGGGCGGGAGGGGAGGAGTTTAGGAAATTGGTAGGCATGCTCACACTGCGGCGCTGCCAGAGGAAAGGTCCGGTGAAGAATCAACTGTATCAGGATGTCCAGTGATGCGACGACGTCCACCTTGTAGGCGGGGAGGGAGGGGAGGAACGAGGAAGGGGAGGGGTGGGAAGGTGTTGTCGTTGAACTCCCACGGGAGAGCCTGGTCGCCTGGCCAGGTGCGTCTGGGGCTTTTTCGAGGTGCGGAGGGGAGGGAGGGGCATCGCCCATGGGAAGGCAGCGACGAACTGCGCTTTGGAGGAAGAGGGGGTTTGGGTTGTCCTGTGGCTTTGGCTGGGAACCGACAGCAGGGGCGGCCAGTCAGTCAGCGGGATCAATCGCCTGTTGCACACTTCGCCCCTGCTCCCTCTTCCCTCCCCTCTGGCAGCAGCGCGGTATAAATATGTGTACCAAATTCCTATGTCCCCTCCCCTCCCTCGACTCCGGCCGCCGCCGGTCGGTCCTCAGATCCAGCCCGACCTGTCGCTGGCCTTTGTGGAGAAGACCAAACTGCTGACGTGGCTGCTGCGGCGCCTCAAGCGACGCGACTTTGACACCAACAAGCAGTACGCCTCGGAGGTGCTGGCCATCCTCATGCAGGTGGGGGGGCGGGGGTTGGGGAACCGATGCGTGGCAGGTGGGGGGGGGCGGGGGTTGGGTGGGTGGCTGGGGATAGAAGTAGCGAGAAAACCAAACCCGGAAGGTGGGGGAGTGTGTGCCGAGTCGGAAAGGGTCGGCTGTGTGGTTTGAGGGTGGAGGGGAGTCGTTAAGAGGTCCTTAGCCTCGGTCCGCAGCCTCGGGGGGCCGGGTGGAGCAGCTGGCGCCCCGCAGTCAGCGACAGTCCACAGGCAGTCGAGGTGGGGGTCCCGACGCGAGGGCTCTTGCGGGGAGGGGGGTGTCGACTGTCGGGGAGGGGGGTGTCGACTGTCGGGGAGGGGGGTGTCGACTGTCGGGGAGGGGGTGTCGACTGTCGGGGAGGGGGGTGTCGACTGTCGGGGAGGGGGGTGTCGACTGTCGGGGAGGGGGGTGTCGACTGTCGGGGAGGGGGGTGTCGACTGTCGGGGAGGGGGGTGTCGACTGTCGGGGAGGGGGGTGCCGACTGTCGGGGAGAGGGGTGTCGACTGTCGGGGAGGGGGGTGCCGACTGTCGGGGAGGGAGGCCCAGGGCAGGTCGAGCCCGAGGGGCCCATCGCGGGGCCCGTCAGACAGGGTGATCCCTCCCTCCGCAGTTGGCCTCCGCTGTTCCGCAGTTGGCCTCCAAAACCTCTCTCTCCACCCTTCCCATGATTTTGCCCCCCCCTCCGGCACCGACACCGACACCGCCAACCTGTCCCGCACCCTGCCGTGCCGTGCCGTGCCGTGCCCGCGACACCGCCCCGGTGGTGACCCAGGGGTCGGTGCCCAACCAAGCCCGCCTGGGCGCCGAGAACGGCATCGACCTGCTGCTCACGTGCGTGGCCCAGTACAAGAGCAAGGACCCGGGCCCCGGCGAGGAGGAGGAGTACATGCAGAACTGCTTTGACGTGCTTTGCGCCTGCCTCATGCAGCAGGTGCACAAGGCGGCGTTCCTCAAGGTGGGTGGGTCGTGGGTGCTGGCGGGTGGGTGGGTGGGTGCTGGCGGGCGGGTGGGTGCTGGCGGGTGGGTGGGTGGCTCGTTATCGACGTTGACCGTGGGTAACCTTCAGCGTCCTCGTTGCCGATCCGGGGTCCCCCCGCCTCCGCCATCCCCCTACATCTCCACACCGCAATTTGTGTCGGCCACCAACTCTTATAGCTGTGCTGTTCTGTGCTGTTTCCTCACTGTCCGTCCGCCGTCCCCCGCCTCCGCCCTCGCCTCCTCCCCACCCCGCCACCGCCACCGTCCTCCATCTTTCCGGCCCGGCCTGGCCCGGCCCGGCCCTGACCGCCCTGCGCACCCCCCCCCCTGCAGGCGGAGGGTGTGGAGCTGATGCAGCTGATGCTCCAATCCCGGCGGCAGTGCCGCTACGGGGCGCTCAAGTGCCTGGACTACGCCACCACCCGGTTCGCCGCCCCCGCGGAGAAGCTGGTGGACCTGGGGGGGCTCAAGCAGCTGTTCGGACTCTTCATGGGCAAGGCCAGGGTCAAGGGGCCCACGGGTAAGGACACGGGGATAGGTAACTGAGCCGCGAGAAGCGAAGGACTGTGTGTGGGGGGGCCGGGGGGGAGGGGTTTAGGCGGGTGCGTGTGCCTGCGGGTAGCCGCAGCAGCAGCAGCAGCAGCAGCAGCCCCTTCCGTTTAGTACGACCCCCGCCGGCTGCTCCCGCCCGCCCGCGCGCCCTCGCCTGGGCCCACAGCCCCTGGGCCCTCTGCCTGCTGCCTCCCCTCCCCTCCCATGTCAAACCCTAAGACAGCGAAACCGCAGCAGGGCACCCACCGATTCCCGCCGACCTGGCTCCCCTCCCCCTCCAGTCCCATTCTTCACCGGACCTGCCCGCTCTGGCAAGCAGCGCAGCTTCAATCTGCCTACCACCATATATCAGTAACCCCCCTTCCACTTCGCTGGAGATCCTGGTACAGTCGAGTCTTTATCGGATATTCGTTCTGGCAGCAGCGCAGTCTTAATATGTCTACCATTTTCCTACACCCCTCCACCCCCCGCAGAGCAGTAAATAAATGTCTACCAATTTCTCATACCCCCTCCCCCACCCCCTCACATACACCGCCACACCCCTTGAAGGCGAGCACGACGTGGACACCGAGGTGGAGGAGCGGTGCATCTCGCTGGTGTTCAACCTGGTGACGCAGCTGCCGGCGGCGGGGCGGGGCGCCTCGCGGCGGGAGCGGCTGCTGGCCAAGTTCGTGGAGAACGAGTTCGAGAAGACGGACCGCCTCATGGAGCTGCTGTTCAGGCGAGGGGGCGGGGGGAAGACGCGCGGCGGGGGTTGTGGGGGGGAGGGGGTTAAGGGAGTTGGGTGGGCACATCCGCACATATAAGCTGCGCTGCTGCCAGAGCTGGGGCCCCCCGGGGATGCTTGCAGCCTTTCGTCGTCGCTCGGGCGAAGGGTTGGGGAGGGCCGTTGACTGGGTGGGTGGCTGGGTGGGCGGGCGGGCGGTTCGGGCGGCTTTCTCACCCGATACACTGGAAGAGGGCCACAATGGACCGCGCATAACGCGCCGCCGCGCATAACGCGCCGCCGCGCTCTCACCCGGTCCGCCCGGTGTGCCGGGCACTTGCTCGCTGTCGGCATTGCACGCGCTGTTGACGCATACGCCCTTGCTTTTGCTGCACCTTAGGATCAGTAGGTAGTTTAGTAGAGTTTCGTCTGCATTAGCCTACGACGTCATAGCCGCTACTTCTGCTGGCGTCACGGCGCTCGACAACGATACGGGGCGCTACCGCATCACGGACTACACCACCTTGGGACTACTTATGGTCGACATACTTCGCCCTGGCATATTGGTAACTCTCGGTCTCAGTCGTCAGTTGCATTGCTGGACACGGTTCTGCTTATTCGCGGCTCAGCTTTTCTCCTTGATAACACCCGGTCCGCAGGTACCAGTCCCGGGTGCGGGCGGAGGAGCGCCGGCTGGCCGAGGCGCTGGCGGAGGCGGAGGAGGACGAGCAGGTGGGGGGGAGTGGCGGAGGGCGCGGGGCGAGGGAGGAGGGTTTATTATAAACGCCACGCACTCCTGCCCTGCCTGCCTACGCACGCACACACACACACACACACACACACACACACACACACACACACACACACACACACACACACACACACACACACACACACACTCGGCTCAGCTTTTCTCCTTGATAACACACTCGGGCGGGTTGCATTTCTACACACACACATACTCACCTTCCTTCCTTCTGCCTGCTTAAATAACATACCCACCTTCCTTCCTGCCCCCCCCCCCCAGGTCGACGAGGACGAGCTGCTCCTCGCCCGCATGGACGCGGGTCTGTTCACGCTGCAGCAGTGCTGCGTCCTCCTGGGCAACCTGTGGGCCACCGGGGATGTGGGGCTGCGCAAGAGGCTGTTGGCGCTGCTGCACCAGAAGGGACAGACGCTGGGGCCGGTCAGGTGGGGGGCCGGGGCTGGGGGGGGCCGGTCAGGTGGGGGGCCGGGGCTGGGGGGGGCGGGGCTGGGGGGGCGGGGCTGGGGGGGCGGGGCTGGGGGGGGCGGGGCTGGGGGGGCGGGGGGCGGGGCTGGGGGGGGCCGGGGCCGGGGGGCTGGGGGGCCGCCGGGGTCAGCAGCCAGCGATGGGCGCATCGTGGGGGCAGGGGCGGGGCCGTGCCTCCCCGGGGGTCAGCAGGGACGGGGACTCTAGGGCGCGACTGGTTTGGCTCCTGCCCCCTGCCCCCTGCAGGCCTTGGCGACAGACATCTCGCGAGGTCCTCACCCTCACCCCCCTCCTCATGACCCCTCTTGGACCTTGGCCTAAACCCTTGGTTGCCTCTATAGCCTTCAATGCTTCCTTCCGTGTATGTTGTCTCTCCGTTGCTCCCAACGTACGTTCTGAGCCCCCTCCTCTTCCGACTGCTGCTGCTGCGACTGCGGCTGCCCCTCCAGGGAGGTCCTCCTCGAGTACTACAACAGCATCGGTGAGGAGGGGGGCCCCGAGGAGGCGGCCCGCAGCCGCAGCCACGTGCGGGGGCTGCTCGAGTCCCTGGGGGCCAAGCTGGAGGAGGAGCCGAGCGGCGGGGGCGCAGACAAGGAGCCGGGTCGGGACCAGGAGAACGGGGCAGCAGCAGCGGGCGGGCGGGTTGCGGCGGGGCGGGCCGCGGCGGGGGGCCGGAGGCCGCCGCCGCAGCAGCAGCAACGGCGGCGGGAGGAGGAGGCGGCAGAGGAGGGGGACGGGGATGCGGACGCGATGGAGTTGGAGGATGGGCCGGCGGCAGGCGGGGCGGGCGACAGGGGGCGACGCGGGGCGCCGCCGCTGCCGCCACCTCTGCCTCCGCCCTTACCGGTGAGCCTGTGTCTAGCAATGGGCTGCTTTGCACTGCACTGCGCTGGTTGGCCACCGGACGTTGACGGGAGCGGCTCATGGCCCGTGGTGGATGAGCAGCGGAGCACCCACCCGGCACCGACACTGCACGGCACGGCACGGCACGGCACTTACTGGGCTTTGAGCTGGGCAGGGTTGGAGTGGGTTTGAAATCGGGCTGCGTTGGACTGTGTTGATGGGACCAGCCCAGTGACGTTGAGTGGATGAGTTACCCTTTCGTCGGTGGGGCTGCAGACCCGCAGACCGTGGCGGTGCATGACCGGCGGTGCGTCGAGGGTTCGAGGAGCGACAGTCCGTGGAGCTGCATGATTGTTTCCTGCAGTCCGTGCATGCGTGTATGCAGGCAAAGTAAACCGCCCGAGCCATGCGGTGCATGACCCGGGTGCTTGTCTCTGTGGCTTTAATTAAAGGTAGACCAGGGTGCGCAGCCGCCTCCCTCGCTGACATGCCCCCCTCGCTGACATGCCCCGCCCCGCAGGACGACGGCGACGGCGCGCCGCCCCCGCCGCCCTCCACGAGCGGATGGAGGTCCGAGCGCGACGGCGATGGCCGGTGAGTGGGCTCCGGGCCCCGTGGGGGTGGGTTACGATGGTGGCGACAGCTGGTAGCCGGGGCAAGGGCGGCTGCTGCGCCAGGTGCGCGAGTCCGGGGCTCGCGTCCTTACCTGAACGCACTCGGGACCGTTACGCTGACTCGGAGGGCACATGCGCCCCCGCGGTGCAACATCGCATCAGCGCACTGCCACACGCGGCCAATCCGAATCGATTCGGCGGCGCTGGGTGCCCCAACCCCCAGGCGCCAATTGCTGTACCTGGCCCCAGAGCGGGTCCTAGTCCCGGCGCTAGGTGCGCACAGGGGCCTGTCAGGGCGCCTGGGCCGCACGCTGAGCTTCATTGGCCCCCCCACGTTGCCGACTGTGGTTGCCGACTTCAGTTTGGCGGGTCTGCAGCGTTTGTACGGCAGCCGCCTGACCCCCTCCTTGACCCCCTTGAGCCCGCCCGCCCTGACTCCCGCGCTCTCCCTCCTCCGCCTCGCATACGGCTGCCCGCGCCTCTTGACCCCTTGAGCCCTCCCCGCCCTCGCTCCCTCCCGCCCTCTCCTTCCGTGCCCCACAGGCGGAAGCCCGACGCCGAGCTGATGCCGCCGCCTCCGCCGCCCCCCGGCGCTGCGGCCAAAGGGAAGGCCCCGGCGGGGCCCGACCGAGAGGGGAGAGGCGGCGGTGGCGGTGGCGGTGGCGGTGGCGGTGCTGGGGAGGGCCGGGGGAGCGGGCCGGCTGTTTCGGAGCGGGGCCGCGGCGGCCGCGACCGACGGGAGCTGGAGGCCGGGGAGGCGGATGAGGAGGACGAGCGGGGGCGGGCGCGGGGGCGGGAGGACGATGGGCCGGGGCCAGCGGTGGCCCGGGACCGAGAACGGGATCGGTGAGCGGGTGGGAGGGGAGGGGCACGGGCTGGGATGGGATGGGAAGGGGGCCGGGTTATGGGGTCGCAACACCTCTGCCAAATACCTGCACAGGAGCGGATGGGTTGGATGGAGCGAGGTGCCAACGGGATGGAGACATGGCGTGACGTGGGGGCCCTGGGGGATGTCACTGTCACGGGGACATCCCCCAAGGGCCCCACGTCCCAAGGGCCCCACGTCACGCCATGTCTCCATCTGGGGTTGACAGAGCATGCCGCCTCGTCGCCGCAAGTGCCTCGCCGACATGCACCCGCCCCGACCTCAGTCTCCTCAACTGCGAAGGGTACCCCCCCCCCCCGCAAGCCCCTCACATGCTCCCCGTGTGACGAACCCATGTGACGACCCACCAGGCCGACACGCGAGCACGACCGGGAGCGGGAGCGGGACAAGGAGCGCGAGCGGCCGCGTGAGAAAGATAAGGACCGGGAGAAAGACCGGGAGAGGGACCGCGGAAAGGACAAGGACAAGGAGAAGGACCGTGAGCGGGAGCGGGAAAGGTGAGCGCGCGGTCGTAATGAATCGAGTAATCGAGACCGAGCTTGGGCGGCTTCCAAGGGGACTAGCAGGGGCGACCTGCTCAGGGGAGATATGTCATCTCGGGTTGCGTCGATGTCGCCGCCCCTTCCACTCAGCACACCACTCAATGACTACATCGGCGGTTATCGGTTTGTTGCTTTTTTGCGGTTTCGCTGTCTTTATTGACAAAAGGGGGGGTAAAGCAAGTACAAGACAAGGCCGGAACGAACCACTAGGGGGGTCTGAGCGGGTCGGGGGTGGGTGGGCCAGGCAGACGGGTCCTGTGGGGCGGGGTGGCATTGCTTGCCTCTCCTGGCTCAGGCACCCCATGTCTCGAATCCGTCGGGGCGGGGCGGGGCAGGCGGGTTGCAGCCGCCGCACTGAGGTCCTGCCTAGGCCACAGCAACCGTCGCGCGGCTGCACTGACCCCACACATCTGTCCCCCACCCCGGGGGGGAACGTGATCGGTCACCGCCGCCGCCGCCGGGTTGGTCACCGCCGCCGCCGCCGCCGGGATCCCTCCACTGCAGGGACCGCGACCGCCGTGAGGCGTCCCGTCGCGACCGCGAGGCGGAGCGGGAAGAGCCGGACTACGACGAGCGGCGCAAGCGCGACAAGGACCGCGAGGGTCGGGACAAGGAGCGGGAGGTTCGGGACAAGGGGCGTGATAAGGACCGCGAGGGTCGGGACCGGGAGAGGGACAGGGACCGCGAGCGGGAGCGGGATCGCCACCGGGAGAAGGAACGGGACCGGGATCGGCGGTGAGGGTCGTCACGGAGGGGAGGGGGGAGGCCGTGTCGAGACGCCATTGGGTGTTGAGACCGGGTTTGCTGAGAGGCTGCTGTGGGGGGTTGCGGTGTCGGTCAGCGTGTCTGTCTGTCTGTCAGACTGTCTGTCGGTCTGTCGGTCAGACTGATGGTCTGCTATCTGGAAGGCCCGGGTGGGAGCGCGGCGTCCCGCGTGACGAGGGCACCCCTCCCCCCCCTGTAGCCAACGAGGCCTCCCCTCCTGGATTCATCCTTCACTCGTGAGTCACTGACGCACTGCCCAGGGGAGGGCGGAGAGGGAGAGGCGGCAGTCGCCTTCGCCGCTGTCGCCACCGCCTCGCTTGGCTCCTTTGGGGTCGCTTGGCTCCTTTGGGGTCGTCGCCGCTCCGTCTCGTCGCCGCTTCATCTCCGTTGTGTGCTTGCCTTGCGTCGCACCGCGCTGACGCGCGCAGCCGCATGCCAACATGCCGTGTGGGTCCCGAGTCTTGCAGCCCTATGGGGCTTCGGAGCCGGGGGCCGGGGCCCGCGAGATGTGGGTCGCAGGAGGGCCAATGGGTGGACAGGACGCGTGGGCCCCCGGTCGGGTGGAGGTCGGGTGGAGGGCTGAAGGGCTGAAGGGCGGGTGAGGGAGGAGGTGCAGTCCCCCCCGCCGGTTCTGCGTCGTCGTCGTAGGAGGAGGAGGAGGAGGAAGGAGGAAGGAGGAAGGAGGAGAGGTGGCGCGGGGGAGAGGTGGCCCCGGTCCTGACGTGGGCGGCTGTGGCCGGCGACGAGGCCGCGCCGGCGTTGCGAACACATCGCGATCCGGGGGGGAGCGGGCAGCGGGGAGGCTCGGGCTCGTGCGGGAACAGGGGAGGGGAGGGGAGGGGAGGCCGGCGTCCGTCTGTCTGTCGAGTAGGGCAAGGCAGGGGAGGGCAGGGGGTGCAGCCCACCCAGAGCAAGCCACCCAGAGCCCACCTAGAGGCCACCCGGGGGTGGACAGCTGCCGCTGAGTGCAGCGCGTTGTGTGCACCACCTGGCTGTACGCGGCTGTGGCTGTATGCCGGTGGCGCGGCGTGGCCCCGCTCGGCGACTGACGTGACATGGACGGGCGCGATGCGCTGATACCGTACCTCACCGTACCGTGTGCGGCATGTGTACGGGTATGTGGCCACGTGGGTCCACAACTGCATGGGTCAACAACAGCTGTGCTGCGGGGCGACAGCCACAAGGCTTCAAAGTGTGTGACCCGGCCGCGCCCGGGGCGCATGCCGGCCCCCGCTATGACCCTCAGAAGCGCATCCACCGTTACATGGGAAGGAATCCGGAAATACATACAACCACGTCCAGAACCTTCTGCGCCCCAAAAGCCAGAACCTTCGGGGACCGCGGGCCTCCCTCTGGTCAGCGGCTCTCCCTCTGGCCTGGCTGAATAGTGAGTGTCAGGAGAGGGGGGGGGTGCACTGAAGCATGAAAGGATACGCGACCCGTAACGCTGTGTGCCACTCCTGCTCCATACCTTTCAGCATTCAGCTGCACACCCGGGTTCTCTGGAAGGCTGAGGAGGGGTAGCCCGCAGTAGCAGCAGCAGCAGCAGCAGCAGGTGATCGCGGCGCCCCTAGACAGCCCCCCCATGGCCATACATGTGTAATACAACCGGGCGCAAACTCAGACCGAGAGCCAGCCGTACATAAAGCCGTTGCTGTACGACGGCAGTCCGTTGCCCGTCCGCGCCACGCACCACAGCGGCTGTCGGAACGGGTTGAGCTGCGTTCGTACATCCGGCCGCACGCCGTACATCTCCTCCAGCATCCGGTACGACAGCTGGCACTCCTCCTCGTTGAAGGCCGTGAAGATGCAGGCCAGGGGGGTGCGGCGGCGGCGCCGGCAGGGCCCGCCGGCGTCTTCCCCGCCCCACGGACCACCCCCGGCTCGTGATGCCCCTTCCGTCCCTGCTTCTGGCCCAGCTGCAGCTGCTGCCCCTGCAGCTCCTGGCGCGGTGGGGCAGCCCTCCAGGAAGCTGCTCACCCGGATCTGTGTGGGTGCTGTTTCCGTTGGCGCCGCCCCTTCCGACTGACCCGTGGGTCGCTGCCGTACCACCTTCCCCACCTGCAACAGCTGCTGCTGCTGCTGCTGCGGCCGGTCCGCTGGCAGTAATAGCTCCAGGGAGGGCAGCCAGGACAGGTACGCCGGCAGCCCCGCGTTGGGGGCGAACACAAGCAGCGGGACGGCACCCGCTCCCCCGCCTCCGCGCTCACCCCCGTCACCGCCACCCCCGTCACCGCCGTCACCCGCACACATGTCGCCGGGCTCGGACGCCGCCTCGGCGTCCGCACCGTCGCCGCCGCCCCGCCCCGCGCCGTGGCGGTCCGGCGCAGCCCGGCCCTCCACCTCATCCGCGTCATCACCCGTCATCATCAGCAGGTCCGCCGCCTCGTGCAAGAAGCAGCTGCGGAAGGCCAGCTCAAGGCGCGGCGCCGCCGCCGCCGCGCTATCCGCTTCCCGCGCAATCCCACGGGTCGGATGCGGCCGACGGCGAGGGTCGGGGCCGGGGCCAGGGTCCGGGACGCGAGCGTCGCAGGTACCCGGACACCTTGGTGCAGTCCTTCCATCAGGCACCGCAGCGGATCCTTCCACCGCCGCCACGTCGGTTCCAACGGGCTCTCCGACATCGCCCTCTCCGGCGACGGGTTCTCGACGCGGACCCGCCACGCCCTCGCTGCCCTGGACTGCGCCGCCGCCGTCGTCGCGGAGCTCCCCCCTCGCCACGTCCGGACCCGCTTCGCCCTCGCTGCCCTGGACTGCGCCGCCGCCGCCGTCGTGGCGGAGCTCCTCCCGCGTGGCCACGTCGTCGACGCGGTGCTCCCAGTGTGCGGTAGCGCCCCCGGCGGCGACGCCCAGCGCCGCGCCGTCGTACACGAGTACGGCGCCGTGCAGGTCGGGGGGCACGTCAGGCCCCACCATGTGTAGCCGCAACGTGCACCCGGGTGGCAGTAGCGGCAGTAGCGCTGCGAAGGTGTCCAGTTGGTCCAACTCGGCCTGAGGCCCTGGGAGGCCGTAGCGGGGCCGTAGCGGGGCAATAACGGGGCAGTGGCAGGGCAGTAGCAGGGCAGTAGTAGGGCAGTGGCGGGACTCCAATGACGGAACAAGACGTCAACAGCGCAGAGGCAACAAAGCCCTACCGGGGGAAAATCCCCGTACTTTGCAGTTTCGGGTTGGCTACCGGACCTCACAAGTGCGGCAGGCAAAGGCGGCCCCCCATGACGATGATGATGATGATGCGGGCGCATTTTCGTCACTCAGGGCACCGGTCCATCCCCACACGGCTATCACCCACCCAGGTATAGCACGTCCAGGCGACATCGCGGGGAGCCGCCTCCGCCGCCTCCACCGCCTCCACCGCCTCCGCCGCCTCCGCCGCCTCGTCCCCCGCCGGGCGGCCGTGCCTCCCCCTCCAGCAGCTCCGGACGGCGGGGATGCGGCCCCTGCCCCGCTGCCCCTCCCACGTCCGCGGGCTGCTGCATGAGCTCAGCCGCCCAACCGACCTTCTCGCTGCTGCAGGGGATGGTAGCGGCTGCTGCTGCTGCTGCGGCGGCGGCGGCGGCTGGGGCGACGGCGGCTGCTGCACAGCCCGGCGACGTCCTCCAGTCCGGCTCGACGGGTCGTTGCTCCCCGGGGTCAAGCCGCCGCCTCTTGGCCCCCGGCGGGGGAGAGGCGCCCCGGGACCTGGTGACCACGTCCTCCAGTCCGGCTGCCGCGTCAGCGGCTCTGGAACCAGCGGCGACGAAGGCCCCCGCAGAAGCCGCCGCGGCTCCGGAACCAGACCCGCGCCGCAACAACCGGCCGCCGAGCCGCTCGTCCACCAGCCGCATCGCGCCGTACAGCGACAGCGGGAAGTGCAGCAGCAGCGCCGCCGGCGACTCGAGCGGCAGTCCCGCCCATCGATAGTACGACAACCAGTCCACAACGTCGCCGCCACGGCCATCATCCCCGCCGGCGCCGTCGGTCCTGCAGCCGGGGGGACGCCGCAGCGGCGGTGTCAGGTGCGGCGGCATGTGCCACACCCGCCGCGCCCATTCGGCCCATGGGTGCCAGAGGGCCGCATCGGAGCCTTCCGCTGCTGCACGACGCGGCGTCTGCTGGCGCAGCTGGCCTTGCAGCGGCGGCGCCGGCGGCGGCTGCGGCGGTGGCGAAGGGCCGTGAGGTGGCGCTTGCGACGGTTGTGGGCGGCGTTGCGGACTGTTCCCCGTGCGCGCCAGCAGCGGCGACTGCAAGGTGCCCCACCGGGGGCCCTCGCCGTCGTCTTCGTTGCCCCCGTCGTCGGGCACGGCGGCCTCGGCGCCCGTCGCCGTAGCCTCCGCCGGTCGGCCAGCTTCGCCCTCCGACTCGCATCCGCAAATTCGCCGCCAGCAGCCAGGAGCTGTGCAGCTTCTGCGTCCTCCTCGTCCACCGCCTCCGCCTCCTCCTCCTCCGCCGGCACCGCCGCCGCCACCGCCGCCGGCGCCCACACTGCGCTTTGCTGCGCCGCCGGCGGCGCCACCCTCGGAGGCGGTGCCGCTGCCGCCGCCGCCGTCGCCGTCGCCCGCCACCGCCACTCGCTCCGCGACGGGCAGACTGGATTGCCGTACAGCCCCATTGCCTGGGGTCCCATTTCCAGACCCGGGCGGATCGAGAGCCGCCTGCGGCTGGACGGCCCCTAACAGTTCGCAGACAGTCAATGGCGGCCGCGACTGAAGTAACTGCGCCGCCGCCGCCGCCGCCGCCACCACCGTCCCCTCCGCGGTTCGCTTGCCGTACGGCGCCAGGCCTCCCTTGCCGCCAAGCCCGCCCGCTTGGGCGTCATCGGACAGGAAGGTGCTGTACGAGATGCTCCGGAACCAGGGAAACGGAAAGTCCGCGGCGAGCTGCGGCCCTCGGCGCACCTGGGCCGTCAGCCGCCCGCACTCCTCCCGCGAATGGCCGCCAGGCACACGGGCGTGCCGCCGCCGATGCGCTTCGCAGCAGTAGTACAGGGCACCGCAGCCGCTGCAGGCGCAGGCCGCCGCGGCCTCCCTGCCCGGTGGGCGGCGCTTGACCGGGTCCCCTGGGTCAGGCTGCCCGCTGGGGTGGTGCGGGGAAGCTCTTTGCGGTCGTGGCGACCCGACAGATGGCTGCCCGCCGGCGCCCGGGGCAGCTGGCCGGGTAATGTCACATTGGTGTGCATGATCCTCAAGTGATACAACAGAGGCGGTGCGCTGGTGGTTCTGGAGCTGGTGAAAGGCGCCGCCGGGGGGCTGCGGGGCGCCGGCGGGGGTCGGCGCCCTGGTCTCGTCGCGGGACCACCCCGCCGTGACGGGAGCTCCGCAGAGCGCGCACAAGAAAGGGACATGGCCGAACATGGTCTTGTTGTGCGCGTAGGATATAGGAGTAGAGATGCGCCCGGCGACTGGCGCTGAAAGATTCTCGCGCCCTCACATTGAATGGTACGTTGAAGCAGTTGAACACGAGGGCCAACCGTGCAGTCTCAAATCACGCTCGAGACCTTTGACATCATTTTAGGCGTTGGGAATCTAAAGTAGGTTTCGAGAAAATATGCCAAACAACCGCCATCGTGATGCGACGATGTTGAGACACAAATAACGTACGACAATCCATGTTGGACTGCGCTGAAGGACCGGCAGCGTGTGGCAAATTGGATTGTGTTCACTGTTTAACATCCGCGACAGCTGCGTGTTGGATACAGATACACCATGGCAGCTGACCTTACCTCCGTCGCAGCGATGCTCGCCGCACCGGGCAAGGGTCTGCTGGCATCTGATGAGAGCACGGGAACAATTGGGAAGCGCCTGGAGAAAGCCGGCCTGCCGAACACGGAGGTAAGCGACCAGTCGGATTGCAAGCGACGTTCAGGTGGAATGCAGCGCCCTTGTCAGATGAACGGCGAGTGTCAGTCACGGTTTATAGATTATGCAACTGCGCGCCATTTGGGGCCTCGGATTGCGCGTTGTTTGCCAGGCGGTCCGTTCCAACCAGCGATGTATTACGCCTCGACCGCACATATGCTTTGACGTGCGGCCGAGGTCGCGATTGGTGGCATACCACAATTAATTCAGATTAAAGCTGATGTGATGAAAGGAGCGCAAAGGAACGCGCAGATGCGGTGCCCTGCACTGCAACTACCTCGCACCCGGAACCAGCATATCATTCTTCAATACCACTACTAATGGCAATTTATCGTAGGATGATCTGCGCATGATGCTCAGCAACTGGCATGGGCGCAGGCGATGGCCTGTCTCGCGTGCGGCAAGGTGTAACGCCCTCGCAAAACAAGTATCTCGCGCCGCTGATTCCTTCCCGAACCCACCCCCATCCAGTCCTCCAATCCCCGCACGTAAACACCCATCGCGCAACAGCAATCCCGTGCAACAACTATCCAGCATGCAATTGCATGAAGGTCGTTTTTAGCAGCGCGGGAACGGGGAATATTGCGCCACAGGCGAACAGCCAGGACCCGGCCGGACCCGAATCCGCGTCGGTTCCCGCTCAAACGAACACCGCATATCGTCACAGCGCCTCCCATCCCCATCCCCATCCCCATCCCCATCCCCATCCCCATCCCCATCCCCATCCCCATCCCCATCCCCATCCCCATCCCCATCCCCATCCCCAACTGCACGCGCACACACACCCGCAGGAGATCCGCCGCGCCTACCGTGAGCTGTACTACACCACCCCGGGCATGGGCGACTACATCAGCGGCGTCATCATGTTTAAGGAGACGCTGTACCAGTCCACTGCGGCGGGGCGGCGCTTCGTGGACGTGCTGGCGGAGGCGGGGGTCATGGCGGGCATCAAAGTGGACGAGGTGGGTGGTGGGACGGGTGGACGGGACTGGGCGGGGTTGCGGTGCGATTGCGGGGATGGGGGGAAATTGCGTGCTGAGCCACCGCGGGCGCAGGCCGTGCGCCCGTACTGAGACGCAGGAACCCCGTTGTTGTACGGCAACCCACCCACCCCCGCTGTGTTGTGCGGCGGCGTGATGTGTCACCCTCGGGGTTTCCGACCCTTGGGTCGGGATGTCAAGGACACAACAAAACTGTAACGCGCTCAACAGCCCTCCCTCTGCCAGCCGTTCAGTTACCCAGAAAGCCGCACGTGTTCGCTCCCGGTTCGAAAGCGCGTTCCCTCGGCGGTCAGGTCAGGTCAGGTTGATCCAGCCGCCGAGATCGTAGCCGCCACCCACGTGCCAAGGGTCTTCTAGTGTTTCGCAGATTTCTCTTGCAGTCGTACCTTGCAGACCTCTGGACAGTACAGAGGAAGCTGGCCTGGCGCGTTTTCGGGTCGTGGAAGCGGCGTGGTCACTGGCCAGCCAGCGGTGCAGGCGGGTCTTGCGAGGCGGTCAGTCGCAGTCAGTCAGTCGCAGTCAGTCAGGGCGGGGCCGGGGGGGCGTGCGCCCGCCCGCGCGGGGTGGTGCTGCGTGGAGCCCTGCTGATGGGCTGATCAGCCGAGAGGCCGTCGCGCCTTGGAGCGCCTCCGCCGCTGCTTCTCACGGGCGCGGGGGGGGGTGTCCCGTTGCGGTGTGTGTGTGTGTGTGTGTGTGTGATTCGCAGGGTCTGGCGCCGCTGCCCGGCGGCGGCGACGGCGAAACGTACACCCGGGGGCTGGAGGGGCTCGAGGCGGCGTGTCGGGAGTACGTGGCGGCGGGAGCCAAGTTCGCCAAGTGGCGGGCCACGCTCAAGGTGCGGTGGCGGGTTGCGGTTGCGGTGCGGATGGGGAGACGGCCGACTGGGATGTCGACCGTGGTGGGACGGACGGCAAATGGTTTCCTGCGGGCGAGGGAGAGGGAG
>BDSI01000168.1:17500-108280 GCA_003117195.1 Eudorina sp. 2006-703-Eu-15 | reverse complement strand
CATCCCCGGCATCATGTTCCTGTCCGGCGGCCAGACGGAGGAGGAGGCCTCCCTCAACCTGGACGCCATCAACAGGGAGGCCCGGGCGGTGGGCCGCTGCCCCTGGACGCTATCCTTCTCGTTCGGGAGGGCGCTGCAGGTGATGCCGGGTCAGGGCTGGAGGGGTGTGAGGGGCTCCAAGGCGACTGAGGGACTGGGGCTCCGCGCCATGCTCAGATGTGCCCTCCCCTTATCGCCCCTCCACACCCGCACCTTGGATAACCTCCCCGCCTCCCCGCCCCCTGCTCTAAATATCCCCTGATCTTACCCTGCCCGGCCCCAGGCGTCCGTCTTGAAGCTGTGGTCCTCCGACCAGACGCGGGTGGCGGAGGCGCAGCAGCTGGCCCTGGCGCTGGCCCGCGCCAACAGCGAGGCGGCCCTGGGGCGGTACGACGCCGCGGGCGGCCACCCCTCCACGCTGGGGCTGGAGTCCCTCCGGGAGAACTTCCGCGGCTGGAGCGGGCAGCAGCCGCCCGCGCCGGCGACTGTGTCGGCCGCGACGGCCGCGGGTGGCGAGGAGGGGGTGGCGGTGCACTGAATGACGGATTGGCCGGAGGGTGAAGGGGCGCAGAGGGGAGAGGACCCGTTTGGGGGTCGTCAGATGGGGGGGGGGGTCGCGGGGGTGGGTGGGTGGACGGGTGGAGGCCGGCGGGGTGAGGAAGGGCGTATAGGTTGAGTGGCGCTGAGTGGAGTTGAGTGGAGCAGTTGCAGGGCGGCGGTCTCCAGGCAAGGTGGAGGGCGGTTTGCGGGGGGCCCGAGGAGGAGCAGGAGGACGAGGGGGAATGATTGGAGACGTCGGGCAGGACGGTGGGGTCACGAGGACGCGGCGGGGCCAGGAGGGACAAGCTGTCCGCTGCAATGGTGAGGGCGCGGCGTGTGCGGTTTGTTTGGTTCGGTTGTGCGGTATCCGACGCACAAGCTTTAGGTGTTGGTGGTGGTGGTGGTGGTGCTGCTGCTGCAAGGATCGGGCATCAGTGGGAGGAGGAAGGCAGCGGTGGGGCGGCAGGATCGATTGGGTGTTCGCGTGGTGGCGCCCGACGCGGCTGAGCCACCGTAGGAGGATGGGGTGGGGTCGGGTGGGGTGGGGTGGGCATTTTTCGTCCAATTTTGAGGCACTGGAGGCGGTCAATCGTTCGATGTGGGTTGGTGACCTCGCCCAGCTGGCTGCTGCTGTGGGAAGCCCTCTTAACGGGCGGGCGTGGCTAGCACGGTCAAGGGTGACGAGTGACGGACGGGTGCTTCAGGGGGGGAGGAGCTGCCAAGCCCCTGCTGACATGGGCGGACACGGCACCTGCAAAACCCCGCGCCGCGCCGCGTTCCGCCTGCCCTCTCTGGCGCCGGCCCGCAGCCACGCACTTGTCCATAGCTGCCGGGCGAGGAAGGTGTCGGTGCTTGGTGGGTGAGGTGGCGGCTGGGCCCCAGCGGACGGACTGCCCGGTCCAGCGGCCCCACCGCCGGCCCCTGCCCCTGCCCCGTGCGTTTGAATAATATTGATAATAAAATCAAGGGTAAGCCGGCCGAGCCTGGCGTGTCGTCACTAAGGCGTGGCGTAGCTGCCTTGCCCCTGTATGCCCACACCGCCGACGTACGTCCCGTGCCTTGGACCTGCTGCTCGCTAGCCAGTGGAGATATGGAGGGTCGGAGCCAAGCTTCCGCGCTTGTAGTAGATGCGGGAGCTTGGGCACCGTGGTTACTTGCACCGTGTAAGTGTCCGCTGCAATACGTGTTGCTGTACGACTGGGCGCGCTCGCTTTCCCTACGACGCAAGTATGAGGAGGAAGGGCTGAGAGGCACGCACTCCCGCACTTAGCAGCCCCGTCCGATGGTGCGGAGGGACCTCGTCATTTTATCTCCTCCCAAGCGCAGCGAATCCTCACAGGAGCTCAAACGCTCACTTCCATCCCTGTGCTGTCGTACCACGAATTTAAAAACCCAGATCAGGAAAAGCCTGGATTAGTAAGGTCGCGATTTGGGTTGATCCGTTCGGGCTAAGACCGGGCGGGGTTCTTGGCCGAGTCCATACCTATCCATGCAACCGCCCGACTACACGATTGTACTATCGTCCCCCCAATCGGCGACAAGCTGGCATACGAGGAATTCACGGCTGGTGACGTGGTGAGCTCACCGCATAAACGAGACAGTATAGGCATCGATCCTTACACTGCGTGACGCGACTCTTATGTCCATTATCGCTCCACGCACACGTGTACTCGCCGAATAACAAAAACGCATGCGCTGTAAATAACACGCGAGCTGCTCTGTCTCCCCCGCCTCCCATGCACGGAAGCCCACCGTCCGCCGCCTTCGACCCCTCATATGCAACAAGCTACCGCCCCCATGGCCCGCTGGTAGATTAACCGCATCAGCCACCTGCCACACACGGAAGTGCTACCCCTGAGATCAAAATAAGTCTGCTGCAAGCGGACTTGAGAGCCGCTGCGTAAATTCAAGCCGGCGAAAGTAACCCTGCCTGTTCGTTTTGGAGCACGTCTATGCTGCAGCTGCTTTGCGGCGAGCTGCTTGTGGCTTGGAAATAATCATGTGCGTATGTTTATGTATCCATCCAAACAAACCGTCCGAACCGTCCTACCTAGCCTCGATCCATTGACACACTCCGTCTGTCTGTCTGACATAACGCTCCGTCCTACGCAACTGTCACAAAACCATATTATGCCTGAGGTCATAATGAAACGCGCGCTGGTGGCCACGACCATACCAGTGACGATGCATGCCAGCAGCAGTGACGTAAACCCACAAGTTAGGAGCAAAAACAGATGAATATGCGTGCAAGCAAGTAAGCAAGGCGGTAACGCACGCCTACTAAAGCAAGCAGTCGTCCCGCTTTCAATAAAAACCCCTGCTGTTGCCTGTCATGTCTAGGCGCGGGTCTCAGTCCGCGCATGCCCGCCCGCCAATCCGTCCGTCCACGTATGGGCCAATGCCTCTCAGTCCAATTCTCTTGCAATACGAACGACGTAACCACGCACTGTCCCCGACAGCAGCTAAAACCTGCGCCTGCGCGTCATCGTCCACCAGCAGCAGCATTCCATCACCGCATCACAGATACATGCATCACCTTCCTGACCCAGTAAGCGCCCCAGCATACATACCAATCATTGATTACCTAAGCCATCGCCACCAGTAGCAGTAGCAGCAGCAGCAGCAGCAGCAGCATCAGAGAAACGTGAGCTCGACTTCACCGTAGGACCAGTACCGTAGAAGCCTGACGCGAGCATCCTTGTACGACCTGTACTCGGTGGGAATGACCTTGTCCAAAAAGTCCGTGAGCGCCAGAGTGTGCTTATCGCGCGTGTCCCTGACGGCCCGCCGCGCCGCCTCCCGATAGATTGGCTGCTCGGCCCGCACCTCCTGAATCAGACCATCCAAGTCTTCGACCTTTCCGCTAAAGTTCCGGTCCAAGTAATAGCGCTCCCATTGGTCGCCGTGGGTATTCTTCAGGAAATCCTCAAACTTGGACGTCCAGCCGGTGGGGTGGTCTCGTAGCACCCGCACGGGTGCACCGATGGAGGTGGCGACAATCAGGGGGTGCAGGCGAATAAGGATGGTGATGTCGCAGCGCTGCATGACCGACATCCAGACGTCATAGCTCGACGTGTCTTGATTCATCAGGACCCGGTTGCGCGGCGCTTGTGGGGAGAGCTCGGCCAGAACCTCCCTGAAGTACTTGCGATCGGTCCAGTCCACGGGCAAGAGTACGACATTGTACTGCGTCATCCAGGCCTTGACCAGGTCGTTCACTTCCAATCCCGCAATCTTGATCTTGCCGCTGACACAAACAACGCCCCGGGTGGTCTGGGCCGCCTTCTCTGCGTCGATAGCCTGCACGAGCTCATTGTATGTCGAGGGGAAGAACTCCGACGCCAGGATGCCCGAATCGCCGACGACCGGCAGGTCCACCATGCTCGCACTCGCATTGTTCCGCTTTGCCAGCTCTTGCATTAGGTCCAAGGTCACGGGGCCTCGATAGCCTCCACGGACGAACGGCCCAGTCACGGCCAGGAGGTTTGAGGGGTGGTAATAGGCGCGGTCGCACATGGTGCCGGTGCCGTGGAGGTAGACTGGGACCTTGGCTGGAGCGGCCGCCTCGTACTCTAGGGTCCACCTAACACGGGGAGCCTCAAGCAAGGAGCCACCGCCCACCACCTTGAATGAATAGTCTGATAGACGATTGCGAAACTGCCAATCCCAGTCCACTATGAACACCACGTTGCCTGACTGGTACTCGAAGTCGATCAATCCCGTGTAGCCAATCTTCGCAAGGCAGTCCTTGAGCAAGTGGCCGAAGATGGCGTAGCACAGCTCGTCGCCCATGTTTGCGGTGCCAACAAAACCATGGTAAAGGCCAAGGAGTTTTCCTTGAGGGCGGTCCGTCGCGGCCAGAACAACGTTGACCGCCACGATGCAGAGCAATGCTCGTGTAAGTAAGCCTGTTGCTGACGCCATCGAATTCGAGGACAGCACAAGCGCAGCTTGAATGATTACTTTGACAATCTTACGTTGATCCACTCAATTATGCATAAACCGATGGTTTGCGGAAACTTTGTAAAGCGGTGTCGTCCGATTGCGTGGGGACCGATAGAGCAAATTAACGTGCTTTAAAATCAAAGCTTCATGTTAGATAAAAAGGACTGCCGCACTATTTATAGTTTTGCTCGCGGCGGTTCTAGTTTTCGGACCGTTGTTCCGTACCCATAAGTTTTGCGCATTTCGCTGTAGTGTGGTTTCCGGCAACCCGATGGTTTTCACCTTTTGATCATTTTAGCTACTGCTTTTGGGTTGCGCTGCTCGGAGGCTGTCCGCGCACATGCGCTGGTGATTGAGAGGCCCTTTGAAACACATATTTTTGGCTGGCGATAATAGCAATACTCGTTTGATCATATTCATGTATGCCTAATACACCATTCAGGCACGCTGGCGTGAAGCCGGAAATAGTTATTTCCGCAACTGTTGCTTACATTTTTAGTCCCAAACCCGTTTAGTAATAATTGCGCTTTCTCGCACTGGCTGGTGCGCAAATGTTCGAATCTCTTTGAGACACAAATTCAGCTGAAATGAAATGTGCCAGGGCGGTACGCAATCGTGTGGCATGGGCGTGTTTTTTTGGTTTTCTGAGCGTGACAGTCGCCCGATCCACGCGCATGAACACATCCATCACGGTCAAGGGGTGTGTCGGACTCCCCATGGACTTGACTGGAAAAACAGGGCGCGCGTGATGTGACCGGACCGGGCCGACAGCAAGACATGAGAACGCCCCTGAGGACATCCCCCGGGACCAACCACCCTCGCCACGAGAACTGGCGAGGCGTTACATAGTGGACTCTGACCCACATCATGTAAGCCGTTGAACATGTCGCCTTCCTTGAATGCACGCTACGACGCTACCGTGCACCTTTCTGCAGGTCCGGTCCAGCACCCACCTGCATGTGAATGAGACTGTGGCAGGCGGGGAGCTTTGCCGTCCCAACGTGCGACTGCCCGACCGTCAGGCAAGGAGGAGAAGCCCGCACACCGTGTCAAACGCCAGCTTTATCGTTCGAAGCCGCTCCACCACGGCATCAAATCGGCCTGAGCTGCCGTGCAGCTGCCAAAGCCGTCGTTGAAAACCCTACATCGACACCTACCTAGGATAACATTCCCATAACACTCCCAGGCATTCACAAGGCTGCATATCAATATTGAAAACCCCTTGGCTGGGGATGGGCGGTGCAAGCAGTCACGATTCCAAGGGAACCAGTCAGCGACCAGGCAGGATCACGAGCACCCATCCCGTTCGAGCTCACTGTTCAAGTGGAGCTGAGCCACCACAACACATCGCATCGAGGAACATAGATCATTTCAAGTCGAGAGTTGGCTGGGGCATCCGGCCCACACCCCCGGCCTCGCTGTGTGTAAAGCACTGCGCGCAGACCACCGCATCCGAGATAGTACACGAACGAACGTGGCTCAATTTAATGCTGCCTGCGCAGGCAGACGCCATCGCCTCATCGGTGACTCCCCCCTCCTTGCCCAGAAATCGCAGCACCCGTCGGTCCTTCTTCAGCATGCGTCGGTCCGGCCTTTGTTCGAACCAGCCCGCGCGGTCACGTCGGAACGGCAGCTGCACCACCCGCAGACCACCCGGCTTGGCAAGTAGTGCACTTTGTCGCGAGTGGACGTCCGTAACCGCTATCGCCGCTCTGCGACGCGGTACAGGCGCGGCGTACCCCAGTCAGAACCCCGCGTGCGTCACGACCACCTTCTCGGCTCCTGCGCCATCCCATCAAAGCGCCAGCAACGTCCAGGCGGCCACGCGCTTGAGCACCCGGTCGTCGTAATCTCCTAGTCCGACAAGGTATCCACCCAGTCTTCCCCCTCTCCGCCCCCAAACAAACACACATATGCGCCCTCAGGTGGAAGGCGACGTGGAAGCAACCCGATCGCGAGAGTGACGACCGGCGCGGTCGCTGCAGCAGCGGCAACGACAGCAGCAGCAGCAGCAGCAGCCGCGCAGGGCGCAGCGAGACAGGCGACGTGCCGTGCTGCTGTGCCGTGCGCCGCTCGGCAATGGGCGGTAGGCAGCCTCGTCCGCGCGCGCCGCCGACCTACGCGGCGCTCTGCCTGCCACGCGCCCAGTCGATCAGGCGCACCAGGCCCACACACGTGTACTCCACGGCGAAGGCGCAGGCGCCCATCACCACAATCAGCCCAAGCAGCTTCCACCTGTTGTAGGATTCAGAGGAGTAGTGCGGTGGGTGATGTGCGGATCAGGCACGATTCTGTTTTGGTTTGGGGGCAACGATGCACCATCCAGAAGCACCATCCAGAAGACGCGGAAAACGATTTCAGTACCCAGTGTGTCCTCCGCCCGCATCAGCCCCACGCAACCCGGCCGCCTGGAACGCGGGCCTGTCACTCGCCAGGAGGGTATGTGGAGACACCGACGGGACGATGGGCGTGCCCTTTCTTGTGCCCGATTCCAACAGGCGCAAACGCGCAGTGGTCGACATCATGGTGTCGGCCCGTTTGGTGGCTGCACCGGCCCCACTACCTCCCTGCGACCGGTGCTGCTGCGCTACGCCGCACCCCTGACCTGAACTCCATGTCGACCACACCGTCCTTGTCCACCATGTCCTGAACGTCCAGGTTGAACTTGTCCGTGCTGAACAGGGTGTACAGCACGAAGGCGGTCTGCGGAGATGGGAGGATTCGGAGGCGCGGGCGGCTTGCGCGGTGCGCTGGACGGCGACTTTGATTTTGGAAACCACGTTGGCCGTCCGCGCCTGCACAAACCCCGCACATGACCTGCCACACTTCCGCGCATTCACGTCCCTTCCCTGACGCCATGGATTCCTGTTGGAGTGCCCATGTATGTGGCATTTGTGGTCCATATGATCTGATCTGAAGGGGGCGTGAGGGAATACACAAGAACCAGTCCCTAGAACCCTACCCAGCCCGGCGCCGCCCCCAATCCCGCCTGCCCGCCTCCCAGCTCTTCACCCACGCACCCTCCTCGCAACACCCGCCCCCGCAACACCCCACCCGCCCTGGAGGAGCTGCCCCGTCCCCACCTGCGCCAGCAGCGCCATCACCAGGAACACGTTGGTCCAGATGGGGCTGCGGTGCGGCATGCCCTTGTTGAACACCAGCGCCAGGATGATGAACTGGGACAGCGCCACCACGTACGTCACCGTGTTCTCCGGGGCCTGGCAGCGCGGGAGAGCAGGCAGGCAGGCAGGCCGAAGGGAAGGGGGGTAACAGGACGTTGGTATCACATACCGCATTCATACAGCGCTGCTGCCAGATCGAAGGTCTGGTGGGGCTCAATCGGGTCGCAGTCCGACATCGGACACGAAGCGCGCAGGAGTGCTGCACATGCGGATGCGGCCTAGTACAATAGGGGCCGCGACAGACCTCCAAACAGCACCGTGACTGGATGTGCCCGTCGGATCCGACCCAGCCAGCGGCCCCAGCAACCAGGAACCTGTCAGCATCGCCCACCCACCCACCCACTCACCACGGAGTCAGTCAGCTCCGGCCCCCCGCGTGCGCGCTGGTAGCCCGGCTGCCTCTGCAGCAGCCACAGGCTCGCCAGCTGGAAGACGACCACCACGCCGCACTGCGCCGCGGTGCTCAGGATGAGCGGCATGGACATGACCCGGTTGAGCGGCCGCCGCCGGGACAGCTTGCTCCTGCAGTGAGCACGGCGGGGCGCGCGGGGCGGGGCGGGGTACAGCTTGAGGTGAGACAAGCAACACGCGATGTGGGTCAGACACGCAGCGTCGTCGTACTGCAAGCCTGAGCGGGCTCTCTACGTAATGTAGGAAAGGGCAACCAACAGGACGCGAGGCTGCATCATAACTTGATGCACATGACTTAATAGCGGTCAAGGATTGTTCAGGGCTCGAGCAGCGGAAAGCGGGGTAGTGAGAAGGTGAGAAGGCGAGGTAAACAGCCCAGGGGAACAACTTCGTACAGCCCTCAGCCCAGAGGAACAACTTCGTACAGCCCTCAGCCCAGAGGAACAACTTCGTACAGCCCTCAGCCCAGGGTGGGACGACAGGTGTCCGTGTACCGGTTGAGCACGGCGGGGTTCTTGACTTGGGCAACGGCCAGTAGCCGCCGCCTGGGAGCAGGTGAGGAGAGGGGGGGCCTTGCCGGGCCTGGCCCGCGTCCCACCTGGGTTCTGTGAAGCCCATGAGCGCCGCCAGCACCGTCGTGAAGAAGAGGTCCTCAATCAGGTACTGGTAGTTGCCCAGGTTGAGCGCGTACGTGTACATGAGGTTGGTCTCGAACGCCTGATGGAGGGCGGGGTCGGGGGAGCCAGCAGGTCAGGTCAGGACAGGCTTCAGGTCAGGACAGGTTTCAGCTTTCATGTCAGAACAGGTGTCGGGTCAGGGACTTGGGAGGGCTTCGAGATTGCGACAGCAGAACTGCATGTCAACTGCAGCAGCCCGGGAAGCATGCTGTCAAGGCATATAGTGTCGCATAGGAGGCGAACGGAGACGCACGCGGCTGCCCCTGGAGTGGTCAGCACTTGCTGTCACGCCGAAGGAACGTGTGGGTGTGTGCCGCAGGGTGGCAGGGCAGCGACCCGCGGCGCTCCGCGCAGGTCACGCGTCGCGTGCTCTCGTCCCCTCATGCTTCGCTTGCCTGCACGAGCGCGTACGCGACGATGAACTGGAAGATTTGGTACGTGGCCATCAGCGCGCAGCGGCCCTCCGCCACCACCGTGATCATGCTCGCGATGGTCTGGGCCTTGCTCGTCATGGGGGCGGCCACGGAGGCCTGGGGCGCCATGACGAAGACGAGGAGGGGGACAAGCAGGGGCGCACATCAACTCGAGGATGAATATCATGAGCCAGGGCAGTCACGTGGCCGGCTTGGTCGCGCAGAAGGGCCCAACGGAAGGCCGACTGCAGGTCATCCCCTCCGGCCGCCCGCCTTCCTCTGCAACCCCACAGACGTGTCAAAACGTACATGGCGAACCTCAGCGGGCGGGTCGCGGCACCGAGACCCGCCCGGCCAACATGACCGCCTGTGTACCCGAATGACGCAGGCCCGCGTCTGAGGACCCTTCCCTCACCTCCTTCGCTCGAGGCTCGTCAGGTTCCTCTCTCGCGCACGTCACCCTCAGCGTCCCTGTTTGCTGCTGCTGCTGCTGCTGCAAAGGAGATCCGCACTAACCCCCTCGCCAAAATGTCTACCAACTTCCTATACCACCCCCCCCCGTTTATTTATTTTCTCAATTTACCCCCTCCCCCCGCCAACCCCCACCGCACCCACCTCGGCCTCGCACAGCGACACGCCTACGTGCGCCGCCTTGAGCGCCCCGCAGTCGTTGGCGCCGTCGCCGCAGAACCCCGCCCGCAGCCCCAGGTGCGGCGTGCCGGCCGGCGCGCCGTCGATGCCGCCGCCCAGCAGCAGCATCAGGTCGCGCTTGTTGTCCGGCGACATGCGCGCGAACACGGCGGCGCGCTGCAGGACCGGCAGCAGCAGCGGCACCGCACCCCGGCCGCCCTGCTCCTGCCCCTGCCCCTGGCCATGGGCCCCCACGTGGCCGCCCGCGGCGCCGCCGCCGTGGGCGTACACCTCCTGCGGTGCGGTGCCCGGCTCCGGCCGCAGGTCCAGCTGCGGCGCCGCCAGCAGACAGTTGAAGCCCTTGCCCGTGACCGCGCACTCCACCTCGCCCAGCATCAGCTGCGCCAGCAGCTCCGAAACCGTGTTCGCACCGCTGTCCCCGCCGCCGCCGCCGCTGAGCCCGCCGTGCACGGTGATGGTCTCCGTGACGGCCCCGTCCGCGTCCAGGACACTCAGGCGCAGCGCCCCGAGCGCACTCCCCGCCGCCGCCGCCGCCGCCGTCGTCGCGACGGTGGTAGGTGTCATCGTATGGGCCACGCGGCCGTTGGGCTGCGACCCGGCCGTCCCGTCGGTCCCGGCCACGCTGCTGGCGGCCGACCGCCGCGACCCGCCGCGCTTCCCCGCGCCCCGAACCTCTGGATCTAGTCCCTGCGTCGAAGACACCATCCCCTTGAGCAGCCCGGTGTCGTCCCGATCCGGCAGCGCTGCGGCCGCCTGCCCGACCTGCGACCGCTCCGGCGTACCGCTCCTGCCGGCGGGCCAAGGCCCCGTGGGGGACGCCGGCGACTCGGGGGCGGCGTCGCGCAGCGTCCCCCCTGCGGCGCTGTACGGCTGCGCCGCCAGACCGTCCGGGGGGCTCGGCGGCGTGGGCGAGGCGGCCGCGTCGGTCTGCAGCAAGGCGGCGGCCCAGCCGGCGCCGACTTGGATGGAGGGGTCGCCCATCGGCGTCGGCTCGCCGGCGGGTCCCGGACCCGTCGACCGCCGCGCAGTGGCGTGGCCGATGCCCGCCCCCGGGACGGGCATGGGCGAGGAGGGGTAGGTGCGGCCGGGCGCTGCATGCGTCGTCACTCGGTCCGGCGACAACACGGGGCCGCCGCCTCCTGCCATGCCAGGCGGCGGCGCGGACTCCGCCGCCGCTGCCGCAGGGTTGGTGGTGCCCGTCCCGCCAAGCGCGCCGGGGGTCACCGCCGGGGCGGCAGGTGGCGGTGCGGCCATGTCCGCCGCGTCCAGCAGCAGGATGCGTTTCTGGTCGGTCAGGATGGCGCACTTGTGGGCGACCGACACGGCGGTGCGCAGGTGGTCGCCGGTGACCTGGGGGCGGGAGGGAGGGACACGGGCGCGTGGGGGCCGGAGGGCGGTTGAGAGGACAAGTGGGAGCGCCGGGCCGGGGGGATCAGGGCGGGGGGCCGCCCCTCGGGGGCGGGGCGGACGGGCGCGGTGCCGTCAGGTGCCGTGGTTAATCGATCCCCTGACGCGGTCGAGACGTGCAGGGCGACTCAGAGGACACGCTCTCGCGTGGAACGAGAGGAGGGGCTACAGCACGGCGGCCCCACGCAAGCATAGTCTGTGGTAAGCAAGCAGGCTTGTCACATGCGGCAGCGCGGTATCGTTGCGTGACTGAGACCGCCCCTCTCTGCTTGCGATGCCCGCCCTCCCCCCCGCCCCCCTTTTAGTCAATAACGTCACCGAAATCGTGAAACAATCCCCCCCCCCGGGGCCCCCTATTCCCCGTTTGGGGTCCAAGACCGCCCGTTCCGGTCCCCAGCAGCCCCCCGGCCACGGCTCTGCACGCACCATGACGGTCCGGATGGAGGCGTGCTGCAGCCGCTGGATGACATCCAGCGTGTCCTTCCGCAGCGGGTTGGCCATCACCGCCAGCCCCACCAGCCGCAGCCCTACCCCCCTCTCCGTCTCCGCCTGCGTCCAGCCCAGCAGCAGCGCCTCCGGCACGGCGCTGGCGTCGCCCGCCGCCAGCGCCAGCACGCGCAGCCCCTCGCGCGTCAGCTCGCCCAGCAGGCGATCAAAGTCGTGCGGCACGGAGGCGGGGTCCACCAGGCCGCGGATAGCCTCCGGGGAGCCCTTAGCGAACACCGCCACGGAGCCGTCCGGGGCGCGGACCACCACCAGGTTGCGCTGCAGCGCCGCGGAGAACTCGAAGCGCTTGATGATGGCAAAGGCCTAGTGCACCGCACGGAAGTGCAGGGGAGAGGAAGGGCGTTGGAGCGCGTGATAAGCCGGCGAGGGCGGGGCCGGAGGGGTATAGGGAATAGGAAATTGGTGGGCATATTCGGTGGGGGCGGAGGGAAGGGGAGAGAGCAGGGGAGAGGGCCCTGGGGCGCGCACGTAGGCGGGCGGCCGTAGAGCGGAGGACGGAGGAACGGGGGGTGGGCTGCAGGGAGAGGCGGAAGGAGGACATCAGAGCTCGCGGGGTCGCGCAGAAAGGGCGTTTCGCGCCGGATACAGGGTGTCCCGACCGCGGCGCTGCTCAAGGACGTGACGTGTTCCTGCCCGCTCACATGCACTGCTCCGGGCGGCCGGACAAAGGTGTGGACGCCATCGCTCGTGCCCGTGGCCTCCGCCGCATCCACCGCCGCGACGGCCGCCGCCCCGCCGCCGTCCTCGCCCACGGCGCCGTCGATGCCGCCGTTGGCTGTCGCCGCGGCCGCCGCCCCGCCGTCGCTGCGGCCGTAGGCTCCCGCGAACTCCCCCTCCACCGACGGCCGCTCGTCGATCATGTCCCATTGCGTGGCCAGGAACAGTTTCTGCGCTCAGGGCAGCAAGGGCGAAGCGATGAGAGGCCATGCTGCTCCCTCGCGACGGACCTAGGGCAGCTGCTGCAGCGGAGTACCGTATAGCCGGGGCAGTCCCCACGCAGGTGAACGCCTTGGGCACCTCACAGTTCACCCAAACCCGGAACCCGCCCTTTCCCCCGCAGCGCTGCCCCCGGCCCGCCCCACCTGGTCCAGCGGATCCCCCACCAGCGCGTCCCCCATCCTCGCCAGCCCGTGGCAGCTGGCCAGCAGCTCCACCAGCTGCACCGGCAGCAGCGACGTGTTGGACACCATGTCGTGGAACTGACCGACCACCACGGGCACGATGCCCTGCAGGTCGAGGCCCTGCTCGGTCAGGGTGCCTGGCAGGTGGGCGGAAACCAGGTGGGCGGCCAGGGGGCAAGCAGGCGGGCGGACGGACGCAGATGTGAGGGCAGGGCGGCGAGCAGGAAGGACCGTGACGGGCCGTCATTGACGGTAGGTAGGCGAGAGGGGCGAGCTCAAAGGTCCGGCAAGGGGAGCACAGGCGCACGCAGTCACCGCTACCCACACAATCACTGTAACAACCCGGCCAGTCAGCCAGTCAGTCAGCCAGTCAGTCAGTGAGAAAGAGACCGCAAGCCGCCCGGGCAAGCGCCTCAAACGCTCGTCCCACGCGGCCATATTCAGCCCCTTCCGAGACCGTCGGAGAAGACCCGCGCCGCCGTCGCCCCGTGCCTCGCCCCCCGTCCCGTGCGTCGCCGCACCTGTCTTATCGAAGCAGATGACGTCCAGCTGCCCCGCCAGGGTGATGCGGTCGGGGCTGGTCACGTAGATGCCTTTCTTCCGCAGCCGCCCGATGGAGAACACGGTGGCGATGGTGAGGCACGCGGGCAGCGCGGGCGGCACCGCGATGGTGATCATGTCGAAGAAGCGGACCTGCGCGGAGAGGGGTGTGGCAGAGGGGTATGGGAAACTGGTCGACATATTTATACTGCGCTGCTGCCAGAGGGCCCCCAGAAGGAGGGCGACAGGGCGCAGCGAATAGTCGATAGTTGGCAGGCAATGATGGTGCAGGAAGCGGAGGCCCTCGGGCGCCGCGAGGGAGCAAGGGGTGTTGATCGGCAGGCAGGACAGGCACGAGTGCGTGCCGTGCAGTGGGCATGGACGCATGGTAGTCCACGCATGGCGGGGATCAATGGCTGGTGTGTTGGAGTGCGCTGCCTCCTGCCAGGCAGGCAGGCGCGGGCAGGCAGTCCACCCAGTCCGTGGAACCCATTCAGTGGGACCCAGTCGGTGGCTCACCACGATGCGGTCCGCGGAGGCGCCCTGCTGGGCGAGTGTCACCGCCGCCCACACGTACAGCGCCATGCAGACCCCCAGCATCGCCAGGATGAACTTGAGCGAGTCGGCGATGAAGGACTCCTCGTGCTCGCGAGGGAACAGGATGGAGCTGCGGCGGACGGACGGATGGAGGGGCGGGCGGCGGCCAGGTCGGGAAAATCCGCGGGCCGGGGCACCAACACGCCCTTCATCCCCTCCCTGATGATTGCTGCTCCGTATACTTGGGGTTGCATTAGGGGTGTTGCGCTGCATGTTGCGCAGCTGTGCATAGGCCGCGCGGTCTTTGGTCCCTGCGCCTTCCGCCGTGCAGCTTGCTGCTCGTCCGTCCGTCCGTCCGTCCGCGTGGTCGTGAAACCGATCTTTGGTCGATGCGAATGTATCATGGCGGCCCGCACTACCGAGCAAACATGTGTCGGCCTGACTTAAGTGGGGTATCTGTCCACCGTTTGCCTGTCTGCCAGCTTGCGGAGCCACCCCATTGCCCTGGGGCGGTGTGCCAGCAGCAACCCACGCTGCTGCCCCGGCTGCGATGTCCCCGCGGACAGAGAACCCCACGCACTCAACATACACACACACGCCGGTTGGCTGCTCGCCAAACACGCACGCACGCACAACAACCCCGCCACCGCCGCTCACCGCAGCAACTGTCCTTTGGCCGAGTAGAAGCGAGTGCGGCACACCATCGCCAGCGCCTTCTGGTGCCGGGCCGCCCGCGCCTGGGCCACGCTGGTGCCGCCGAACAGCGTGCAGCCGGGGAACTTCTCCGGCTCGTACGCCAGGCCGTCCGCGATGGGGTTGTAGGGCACCTTGCGGACGGGCACGGACTCGCCTGAACGGCGCGGCGGCGGAGAGCGCCGTTGGAAGGCGTGGGCACAGTAAAGCAGAATGGTGCGCGTTCATGTCAACGGGCAACGTGCCTTGCGCGGGCAATCATCACGTAGCGTGCTGTCCCTTGACAACAGTACACCGATACGCACACGCGTCGGCGATATCTCCCTCTCTGGGTCCGGGGCGGGGCGGACCCGTCGACCACACACCCCAGGCAACCCCTTTAGGTAGGCAACCCGATCACCCCACCCCCAGAGGATGGGCCCACTGCCTAGGTCCGGGCGGTCAAAGTCCGCAGCACCCCCACCCCGACCCGGCCAGCCCACCTGTGAGCATGTTCTCGTCGACGATGCACTCCCCGCGCATCAGCACCATGTCGCACGGCAGGGTCCCCGGGGACACCACCACCAGGTCCCCCGGCACCAGGCTGCTGGAGGGCAGCCGCACCACCTCGCCGTCGCGCAGGACCTCGACCTCGCTGCGGGGGGAGACCGGGGTTGGTGGTGGGTGGGTTAAGGTAGGGATGTGTCACCACCATGCATTCGTCACCACCATGCATGTGTCACCACCATGCAAGATGTCAGGTACGTGGGCAACCCGACACAACGCACGCAAGTAGGCACGGTACGCCCCACCAATGCAGCTCAGTGGCGTGTAGCATACCGCAGCACCAGTTAGCAGGAAACAGCATGACTTCAACATTAGTGGTATCAACGGATTTAAGAATGGCGGGATGGGCCCTTGTCCCTGGACGTTAGGATGCCTGATGGGGGGGGGGGACAGCGGCCTGCCGCCCGTCACTATCCCTCCGGGGACCTCTGTACCCTCCCTGGAGGGCGCTGGACTAACCATTCAAAGTGCGCGATCTCCGCAAGCCGCTTCATGTTCCGGTGCGCCTCCACCGCCGCTGAGATTATGGAGAACCAGGTGATGGCGGCGATGCAGACCGCGTACGAGTAGTACTGGTCGCCGATGATCCAGACAAGGATGGAGAAGTACTGTGCAGGGCGAGGAGCGGAGGGGGGTATGGGAAATTGGTAGACATATTTAAACTGAGCTGCTGTTTGCAGACACGGCCGGTCGCGGGGCGAGGCTGTTCCAGACCGTGTGCGGCAGGCCACGCCTCGCCACGCGTTGTTGGTACAAGGATGGGGCCAACGGGCAACAACACCGCACTTCCCCCTCCCCGCCCAACCAGCAGGACAGCCCACCTGGAACACGTAGAACGGGTGCCACATCTCGTTGAAAACGAGCATGGGGATGCTCTTGACGGGAATGGCCATCTCGTTCTTGCCGTACCTGTCCGCAGGCGTACGACAAGAGCCGTCGGGGACACGCGCGGGCCGCCCCGTGCCCAGTGAGCTTGGAAGATACCTACGCGGCCTTGACGACCCCATGCTTGAAGGATATGCCGTTTTTTTCATCATACCTATGCATGACGCCGGATAATACACGGGCCGCTCACCGCCGCCGTGCGGGTTGCTCTACATCATACAACAGGCTAGGCCTTCCCCGCGAAGGGAGTCAGATGGACCGACGACAGCCAAAACCCCCAGCAGCAGGCGGCGGTCTGGGTGCGGTCTCAGGTGCTCAGGAGCGCACCTCGCACCAACATGTCAGTCACGGCCATGCGAGCGCGCGCCTCCTACAAGCATGCCTCCGTGCGAAGGGTCACATCGCGCGAGACCCTGTCCCCTGCTCCCAAAGCCTCCGGAAGAAACCCACACTGCGGCGAGAACCACACGCGCCGAGTTTGGAGACCGCCGCCCTCAACCTTTGGACCCTCCCCTCAGCTCTCTCCGCGCAGCGATCAAGCTCGCCCGGCAGCCCTTGTGCGCCTGCCAGGGCCCCTCGACACACCTCATCTGCCCCTCCCTGCTCGCCCCCTTCTGCGCACCTCATCTGCCGCTCCGCCAGGTCCCACTCGCGCTCCTTCTCCACCGCCACAGCCGTCCCCGTGGCCGCAAGCTTCTGTGCCGCTGCCCTCAGCTGCACGTTAAAGCCCCGGGGCACCGCCGGCACGGGTGTGAATGTGGGGCCGGCGCCCGCGGTCATGTCGGGCGGCGCGCCCCTGGTGAAGAAATAGCGGACGCAGCGGTACTCGAGGAGGCGTTGCACTTTCTGGACCTGCACGCACGCAGACACCGGCGGCCCGCCGGGTATACTATGGGCTTTACATTACGCGAGAAAAATACGACCATGTGGTGCAAAATTGCGACCATGATTGTACCCACGTTAAGCGGCAGAGTAGCCAAAGGACCTTGAGCACATGCCAGCACATCCACGTCAACGAACCGAAGACACACAGAAAAGGGCTCCCGGCGAACAAGCTGGACCCGGAGAAGGGTGTTGAGGGCCTCAGGGCCTCATAGGACGCATAGGAGCACGAGCTCTTGACCTCCGAGCGGCAACAACAGAACCCCGGCGCGCGCCAACGCTCCGGCAGCTGCCTTCAGGCTGCAACCCACATCCGCGGCGCCTGTCCTAGCCAGCCCAGGTGCATGTACGATCGACAGCATCACGTAATTCACACTGACGACCCGTGCCCTTGTTGCCTCGCCGCCATCATCCAGAGCGCACAGGGGCTTCGTTGGGTGCACACAGGGCCATCGACTCGCCTGCCAGTCCAGCAGCCCTCCCCTGCCCCCGTGCTCCTCGTCGTCCCAGGTGGGCTGGCTGTCGCACAGCGGCTCCGGCATGACCAGCTCCTGCACACGCTCCAGGTCCACTCGGCCGTCCACCAGCTGCGCGGCGCAGTGGCGGAAGGGGGCAGATCTGAGCTGATGGGAGGAGGGGTCCGCAAAACCGGAACTCCAGTACATCGTACGGTATTCGGAAGCGCGAGTGGCCGCCAACGCACACTATGGCCGGTTCACAATTTGAAACCCCGCAATATGTAGGCTCTGTGTAGGCACTAAAGGGCATGCCTAGGAGTACCTGTGTTCCTGCAGCAGGACCCCGTCACGACCCAAGGGAACCCATGGACCGCCAGATCAGTTGCAAGTCCTCTTCTCCAACGGCGCGGCTGGCGACCCGGGACCGCTGCGCCGCATCGATGCAGACAAAGGCCAGGCAGCGGCGCCAGGCCATGGTATGGCGTGCGGCGGTTGCATTCTCCCAAACACCAACCCCGAACAAGACACGCGGACCGAGGACGTGGTGTCGAGGTCTGGTGTACACACCTCCTGTAGGAGCCAAGTCATTCTGCCCCCTTGGCCACGTGTCATCATGCAGCACCGCATATGTCATCACCGTGCGATTGGGATCAGGATGCGTCGATACCACACCAAAAGTGGTCCCGTTCCGACTTCTTTTCGAGATTCCGAGTGGCCACCTATGAGAACCACATGGCCCCCCACGCCGAACAGTATTTCGCTTCTGACAGACTTTCCTGTCTGTCGCTAACTTGCACGTTTGACATCCTTACGTCGGCCTCAAGATGACGAGCTCATGCCAGCCTGAACCCACCCGAATTCGAACGTATTGCGCATCCTTCAGTGGGCATGGCGACAAGCTCAAAAGGATGTGAAGACGCGGTGACCATTTGCAGAGCAGGAAGGAAAACCTTTGAAGGAGGGGGAGTTCCGGTGCACAAGTTGGGGGGGCGCGAGGGGGCGGGGTACCTGCGTTACCGCTGCGTTACCAAGAGGGCTACAAGAGCTGGTGCCTCAGCGCCCAGAACATTCCCCGAGCCCACCTCCTCCGAGCTATCACTATCATAAGTGTCCTTCCGTACTGTGAACACCCAGCCCAAAAGCACTCCTTCTGCCGTCACGTCACATCGGACGAACTGCAGGTGTTTGAACTGTGCTCGACACCCACCCCGCTGTCAGGATTCCAACCAAGTAGTAGATAAGCTGCTTCCACCAAGGCGATCGGAATCCTTGAAAACTGGCGATTTCCTGTGGGAGCAGCGGCAAATTGACGGAGCACAGCCCTTCAGTCAGACCCGTGCCAAAGCGTACGATCTGCACATGTGGATACCTTGTCAGGTTCGTATGTGAACACATCGTCCACCCGCTCTCTGCGATGCAGTCTTTGCGAGGCCGTCTGCTGCGGCTCCACCGACAGAGCTCGACCGCTGCTGATTCCATGCCCGCCCTCCACTTCAAAGTGTGACATAACATTGTTGCCAACGCGCTGCTCAAGTTGTCTTGGCCCTGGTTTAGGGCGTTCGATGGACATACTTGCGTCCGATCAGTAACTGCACATTTGTTCCATCAGCTTTGCGCGCAGCATATTCCCATAATCAAGCATTTTCAATTGCAATTTCCGACATATACAGGGAGAAAGTCAATCCTGTTGAACCAGTTTGGAATTGGCAGTTCAGTATATAATTTTGCAAAGTGAGGTCTTCGAGTATCCTGCACACGAAACGTTTAGGTACGCACCCGACGGCCTATCCATTGGACTGCGAACCACTGCTGTACGTGCCGTAAACCGCAACGGTTGGGTCGCGCTGCGCCCCTCCTCCCTAGGCGTCATTCGCTCATTCAGCTGGTTGTCCTATATCGTTCACCAATGAAAGAAGCATAACTTGAGCGCCTCGGCGCGCTTCACCTGCCAAACATCCCCGGATCCCTTACAAGCCCTAACCGGCGCGTTGCAAGTTATATCCCGTTAGACCCATGGGATGGTGTGACACAACTTAGCACGCCTTCTGGTTTTCCATTCTACGGTTAGCGCCGAACGCGCCTGCCACCCTGATACCCTAACAGCTCCGGAGAACACTGTCGGCATAAGCCGGTACCGCTTCGGCGATAGCAAGCACGGCTGTAAACAACACCTCCCCTCGTGATATGCACACGCCCAACACACCGGCCCCACCTCGTCATCCGCCTTGTCGACAGACAGGAGAATCGCTGCTGCCTTGGGCGCATCGTCTGAAGCAGCATGATCTGCATGCGGTTCCTCGTTGCCGTCTGCTGAAACCAGTGGCGTCCTCAACGGAGACATGGCTGGCTGCTCTTCCATGTCAGGCCCCGGCACCAGCCACCGGAATCGGCATACCACGGGCAGAGGCAAACGGGAAAGATGGTCAAGAGCGTTGCTGAGCAGCTCGTGCATTGCACGCGTGCGTGCATGCACCAGACATGCGCCCGGTAGCAGGTACAAGGGCAGAGCACCGCGCTGCCCAGTTAGGATTGCCCACTATCATCGCCGAAGCACAACCCGGGGCTGGCAACCAGGCTGCAAGCTAGCCGCCTCGCAGGATGGCGCGTGCGGTGTCTCCGAGGTCAACACGGTCGTGTCCTCACGCTCTATGGCAGAGGCGGCAGAGGTAACCGCCTGTCCTTCTCTATTTGCCACTCAATGTCCGTATGCCCTTCATATCTGAAAGCCAACGTGTAAGGCACGCTTCAGACCCTGTGGGCTTTCGGATGGACGCACACGGCAGCTGTGCACGAGCGGTGCACCGTGCACGTGCCCTCTGCGCGTTTGCAACGGCCACAACGGCCGTCTGTCGCGTTCTATTTAGGGGGCTCGGGACCCGTTTCCTTATACTCTGACAGATAGGGCCCTACTGTCAAGAATGCAATAGCATCATTCAAACCTAAAGAATCGTCAGCATAATGATGGTGAACTACACAGGTGACGCACAGCCTCGCCTCGTACCTGTCATTTTGTCCTGAACATCGGCACCTTGTTACAGACTTATTCGTATCCTTTAGTGTGCAACCAACCACTCGACAGGGCTGTCGCTCCGCCAGTCTTGTAGTCAGCTAGGGACTAGACACAGCAAAAGTGACGAAAGTAATATTTTGGCGGTTCACTATGCAGCAACTGCCTCAATGATGCCTGCTAGGATGATTGCATCCACAGCAACCGGGAAAACGATGCAATTCAAGAACCCTGGTCACGAAGACGAACAGCTGATATCAGTGCGTCAATTGACTAACTCTCGGTACCTCTGACTTGCATTAAAGTGAGGAAGTTAAGGCTGCCGCCCCCGCTTGAGGGGCCCTACGAAGCCTCTGATCATTACAGAGCGCGATGGCTGTCACATTCGGTTCGATCGAACCTGCTGTAAATAAAAAACGAAGGCATTAGCATATTGGTTGTTATTATTGACAATATCCGTGCGTGGGCTGAAAAGTCAACCCAGCCGTACTTCTTACGTGAGGTTCAAAGTATTCTCGCAAGGCCCTTCACTCTGTTAATGAAAAATTCTATGGCCATCTATGGCGTCGTATCATTAACTACAGCTCGCAGTTCTGCGACTGATAGACAACCATGAAGCGGAGACAATGATCCAGCTAGAGGCGCACTGCCTCCCGCGTAACCAACGACAGCCACAACACAGAGCAGTTCATTATCGATACAACGATATCATGTATCAGACTATGACTCAAGTCTGCACGCCGTCTGCAATCCCCCAATCCGACCCTGGCGGTTCCTTGAAGACACGTGGGAAAGAAACGTCTCAGGCAACAAGCACCAACTATTCATATGCAAACCTGCCACATAACCGCTGTAAAAGTGTGTCTTGCGCGATAAGTATTATGCTGTGCATTCGCACTGAGCACTGGCTGCTGCGCTCGCAGCCCGGCAACGGCCTAACGACCACAACCACCAAGCTGGCCCGGATGCCTGCTCCCCACGTCCCCAGCAGCAAGGCAACAACTCATTACGCGTCACCCATGCAACGGGGAGCATTATAAGTTGATTTATAAAGCTGGGGTGTCATGGGACGTTGGGAACCAACAACCAAGCATTAGTCCAGCATCCAGGACTGTTCGTCGTCACGGCGAGCCTCGGCAATTCTGCATGACGCGCATGGTGAAATGTGTTCGTGAAGCTTCGAGGTCTTTCTGAGGGGCCCGCCTTCGCCGGATATACGAGTTAACTGAGCAGAGCGAAAATTTTTGAAGGTGAGTAAGCTGCACAGTTTGTATCACCTTCAGCCTGTTTCGGGGCCTGAGACAGCTGGGCAACTGGACGACGGTTGGGCCTAACGTAGGCCGCGGCATCGGAAGCCGCATCTAGTTGTCTACCCGGCAAACTATAAAGTAGCTTTCAACTCAGTGCTAAATCAATAACCTGGCTACCAAAAAGCTTTAGAATATTTCCAGGTTTTTTATCCATACCGCGGAAACGTACCCGAGGTCTCCGATAATACTAGTGCCTTTCCACCAACATGGCCGACAAGCCCGCTGATGTTGTTTGCGATGGCGACGTATGCCGGCGTGTAAGTTGTTATGAGCGTTTCCTTGGCGCCCTGCAGTCTTTGCCATGCCGAAAACGATGATCTGCGGACATGCGTTTTGAGTCCAAGCACACGATGCCATTCTGCGCTGACAGTGACCGTATATGTGTGCACTTGCACCTAATCCTTACAGGTGACCCCGGAGGAGGCAGCGCAGCTGAAGGGCACGTCCGCTTCTGACACCAAGCCGCGTGTTTTCCAGCTGCTCGGCGCGAAGCATCTGCTGGGCAAGGGTGGGGCCGAGGTGCCTCTTTCCAGCATCACTGGTGAGCCCCCTGTTTGAGAGTTACGCCGACCCTGGGCCGCACTCCATCACAAGCCACATACCGTCCCCGGTCACGCCTCTGCAGCCCTCCAAAGCGCGCAACGTGATTCGGTCGGCACAGTTGATGTGGTGCAGCGCCACGTGAAATCCACACCCGCTCAGCGTCCTAGCGTGTCGGCACATTTCCAAGTAGCAAATCGGCATACCAGGGCCGATTTGACGTGTAGGCAAGCCGCTCGCCGGTGATGGCCTCTTAAATCAAGCCGCTCGCCGTTTCAACCTGTTTCCATTTCCCAACATGTGTACTCCTTAATCCCTTATCCATGCGTGATTCTTGGCCCGTTACCCGTGCGTGGTCCTGGCCCCTATATGTCAATGAAGACCCGGCCCTTGCCCCCATGCGCGCCACTCCGCAGGCCCCAACAAGGTGATTGCGCTGTACTTCTCCGCCCACTGGTGCCCTCCCTGCCGCGGGTTCACCCCCAAGCTGGCCATGACCTACAAGGCCTTCAAGGCCTCGCATGCGCGGGCCGGCGACTGGGAGGTGGTGTTCGTGAGCAGCGACCGGGACAAGGCCTCCTTTGACGATTACTTTGCCGAGATGCCCTGGATCGCCCTCCCGTTCGACGAGCGGGACGCCAAGGCGGAGCTCTCCAAGCTCTACAAGGTGCGCGCCCGCGGATACCCGTATCTGTGCACGTGCACGGCAGTGCGAGTTTGGGGTGAAAGACAGCGGGGGTGAAAGACAGCGGGGTCTAATGCAGAGTCGTCGTCGGGTCGTAGGTACATCCTACCATCATCATCATCATCATGCACTCGTTGGGTCAGGTTGAGTTCACTGCGCTGGGGATGCTGCTGGGGATGCTGGTAGACTCGCATTTTCAGGTTACTGGTTACCACACGGGGCCATCTGGGTCGCGGCGATCTGGGTCGGGGCAATCTGGGTTACAGCGAGAATCTGGATCAAGAATTTTAGTGTGTAAGCCTGTCCAGATTCTGCACCATTCAGACCCGGTCAGGGTCAGTGGTAGCCGTGCTTGTCGTCACGACGCCCGCGCCAATACTCTTTTTCCCCGCTTTTCCCCGACGGCCTCCCCACATCCCCGCTTCGCACCCGCGTCCTTCCCGACCCGCAGGTCCGCGGCATCCCCTCGCTCATCATCGTGGACGGCGAGACCGGCGAGCTGATCACGGCCAACGGCCGCGAGGCGCTCGGCGACGACCCCACCGGCGATAACTTCCCCTGGCGCCCCAAGACCTTCCAGCAGGTGGGTCGCACAACCCTCCCATCAGCAGCAGCGTGGTTTGAACATGTCTGCCAGTTGCCTATACCCTCCCATCCCCACCCCTGACTCTCTCTGTCATGGTTACTGTGTCACTGCCACCGCCAATTGTCCCACTGACCTCCCCCCGCCCCGCGCGGCGACCTCACCCGACCGCAGATCATGGAGGGCGCGACGCTGGTGCCGGCCGGCGGCAACGGCGACGCCGTCCCCGCCCTGGAGCACTTGCAGGGCAAGGTCACGCTGCTGTACTTCTCCGCGTCCTGGTGCCCGCCCTGCCGCCGCTTCACGCCCAAGCTGGTAGAGACGATGGGCAAGCTGCGGGAGGCGGGCAAGGCGGTGGAGGCGGTGTTCGTGAGCGGGGACCGAGACGACGCGGCCTGGAAGGAGTACCACGGCCACATGAGCTGGCCGGCGCTGCCGTTCACCGACAAGAAGCGGGTCAACGAGCTCAACATGTGAGCGACGGCATGGAGGGGGAACGTCCGCAGGGAAGGGGGCGGACAGATTCTTAGAGGTGTTCAGAGGAACATTGCGATGAGAGGGTGGGAGGAGTACGGACTGGTGAGGGAGGGAGGGGACAGGGGAGCGATATGGATGGGGATGTGGGGAAAGAACCGAGAGATCAGAGTCCCCACCGCACCGCTCCACACACACACACACACACACACCTTGCCCGCCGCCTGGCCGCGTGCAGGCTGTACGAGGTCGAGGGCATTCCCACGCTCGTCGTACTGGACGAGCAGTTCAACGTCATCACCACCGAGGGCACGGGCGCGGTGTCGTCCGACCCCGAGGGCAAGAAGTTCCCCTGGCGCCGGGAGCCCCTGGAGCAGCTCACTGATTTCACCGTCAACGGCATCAACGCCGGGCCCACGCTCCTGCTGCTACTGGGCGGCGTGGCCGCCGCCGACGGGGCGGAGATGGAGGCGCAGCGGCTGATGGGCTCCGTGGCGGCGGCGACGCGTGCCGCGCCGGGCGGCAACGACTGGAGCTTCCTGTGGGCGCGGCCGGACGATTCTCTGGCGCAGCGGGTGGTGGAGTTCGCGGGCGGCGTGAAGGAGGCTTCGGGCGCCAACACGGCGCTACTGCTGGACGTGCCGGGCAGCCAGAGCTCCTGGGACCTGGGGGCGGCGGGCGTGGAGATCAGCGCGGAGGGGTTGAGCAAGGCGGTGGCGGACTTCAAGGAGGGCAAGCTGGGCGAGGGAAAGCCGCTGCAGGGCTGAACGACTGAGGGGGGGGGCGCGGGCCCTCGGCGCGGGGAGGAGCTGCGCGGGGAGGACGGGGGGCCCGGCACCGACAATTTACATTTCGGGAAGCTCGAAAGGGGTTGGGGGTATCATTTCGGTTCACCATGTCGTTGATGGACGCGCGACGCGGCGTGGGTATACGGATGGCGGGCGGGTGAGGACGACGGGCAGCCGGACATGGAGATGAGCTTGTGAGTGTATAAAAAAAGAGCGGGAGCGTGTAGCGAGGAAACCGCGCCCGACCCGACCTGGGGAACCCGCCTGCAAGGTGGCATGCTTGTGTTTCGGTTGTGTGTGTTGTACCTCCGGGTGGTGTACCTCCGTCTTCGCCTTCGTCTTTGCCTCGCAGGCCATCTCAACCTGAAACATGGTGGGTGCCTGGCGACTGGTGGATTATTATTAGGATGTTACAGCGGACCCCGCGGGTCATCGGTGACAGCCCCGGCGACAGCCGAGGCTTCCTCACCTGACTGGTGGATGTCAGGGCCCCGGGGACGTTGGGCTGGTTCACAACCGCATCTCACTTGGCTGGCTGGACGTGTGTTTAGAATTGCAACCCGCTGGACGTGTGTGGAATTGTGGATTGTTAATCGTTGACAGTTGAATGGTACAAAAATGGCTTTGGTTCATGTGCTTGCATCACACAACCTGCCACTGGGCGCGGGTCGGTTCGTGTCGGTCCGCGGATCGCGAGGCCACGCCGCCACCCACGGGCCAGGGTCGACATATTGTCCTCGGGACCGCAGCGGGCTCAGCCAAGCATATTTCCTCGCAATCCCGCAATTCCTGTCTGGGTGATCGTTCCCTGAAGCAGGCTGAAGCTGAAGGGCGGAGACACCTTCGGTCTTCATTTATTGATGCGATTGATGCTGAGTTGTACGGCTAAACACTGCGTGAGGTATTCGTCGCGGCGTGGCGCGTCCGTCTGGAGCACCGGCACAACGCCAACACTAGTTTTTTAGCAACTCATTCAATGAGTCACCAGTAATGCGGAGCAGGGGCTTGCAACAGGCGCGGCGTGATCGCCATCGCAAATTCAACGCCAGGAGGCGCAGAAAGCGCTATACGGCAATGTAAACATACCGTACCGTGCACGTGCACCTAAACCTCGTTCAATTTCACCCTCAAGTCGTCCCCCGGATCGCTAAATGAAGTTCCGGTACTGCTGGCACTTGTCGTTTTGGGTCCCTCGATCGGATACCAAGGCGCGGCCAAGCGATGCCGATGCCAGCGGCATGCGAGCGATCGTCCGTACAGCCCGTACAGTCCAGTCTACATGGAGCCGTGAGCATGGACCACGGAGGGCCACCCCAGAGGCGGCCCTTCCTACTCACGACGGCACCTCGCCCGTCGTCACCCCCTAGTCGTCGTCCTCTACGTCCATAAAGGCGCCGTCGTTGGCGCCGGCGGCGGCGCCGCGGCGTCCGCCGCCGGCGCAGCCAGCAGCAGCGCCACGTACGTCGCCGCCGCGAAGCCCACCTCGAACACCAGCTTGGGGGCGAAGAGCGCCCACACCACCACGTGGTGCCGCTGGAGGGCCGCACTCAGCACCGCCACACACAGGCTGCAGGACCGCCACAGCGACAGCGCCACCATCAGCACCCGATCGGGTCTGCCACTGCCACCACGGCCATAACCTCCACCGCCATCACCGCCGTCACTACCACTATGTCCAAAATCTTCACCACTACTGCCACCACCTCCGACACTGCTGCCACGCCCACCACCAGGCCTGCTGCCGCCACCGGAAACGGTGCGCCCGCGGCCCCCAGATGGAGTCGCGGCGGGCTCTCCGGCGGCGGCGACGGCCGTCGTGGCCAGCGGCAGCGCCAGGGAGGGCAGCATGAGCGCGCCGAATGAGTTGATCCAGAAGAGCAGCGGCGTCACGCTCCAGGTCATATGGTCGAATCCCACGAACGGCGAATCGTATTGGAGGCCGGAGAACTCGCAGAAGTGGCCGGTGAGGAAGAAGGCCTGCGTGCCCAGCGCCGCCAGTAGCGTCCCCGCAGCCACCGGCAGCGCCGTCACCGGTCCGCGACGGGGCCGGCCCGCCGATAGGAGGAGACCGAAGAGCGCGAGCCCTTGCAGCCAGAGCAGGAGCACGACGGCAGGGCCGCGGCGACCCAGCAGCATCGCAACCACAGCCGAGACGCCGCTGACGGCGGAGCAAGCGGCTTCTAGGACCGCCGGATGCGCCGCCGCCGCCTTCGCCGCCGCTCCGCCGCCACCAACCCGGCGCGCGGTGGTGCGACGTCCCCCGTGAGCTGCCCCGCCGCCGCCGCCGCCGCCGCCGCTAACCGCATCCGTACGCCGCTGCCACCGCTGTTGCTGCCGTCGCCGCCACCAACGCGTCGCCGCCGCGAGTAGCAGCATCTGCAGCATCGCGACGCCGGACAAGGCGTAGACGACGCGCGGCAGCAGCAGCCGCAGCGGCAGCGACAGAGCCGAGGCCGCCCGGCTCCGGAACCAATGTGTGACAACCCGTAGCGGCGGCTGTGTCGCGGTCCCTATCGCGGCTGCCCGCCATCCTAACGCCGCTTGCAGCAGCGGCAGCGGCAGCTCCGCTGCCAGCGCCACCAACGGCGCCGCCGCCGCTGCCGCCACCGCCCTGATCACGAACCCCAGGGTCAGGTCCTCCAGTCCCACGAGCTGTAACGCCCACCAAGCCCCCGCCAGCTGGAACGGCGCGGAGCCTAGAAGCCTCCACTGCCACCGCCGCCAGGCCCCGAAGAGCCGATCGCCCCACCGCGACGCTGCGGGCCCCGGGGCCGCACCGGCGGCGCTGACACCCCGGGGCCGCAACGCCGCCAGGAGCGCCGGCAGCAACCCCAGCGGCGCCAGGACCTCCAATCCGCAACGCAACACCGCCGCATTCGGCATCATCACGGCGACACGGGCCTCCGCGCCGCCGCCACCGCCGCCGCCGTGAGGAGCTCCCGCCGCGAAGCTCGGATGGCCCGACGCTGTCCCGACGGCGGCGGCGGCGGCAGCGGCGGCAGGGCCCATGCCCGCCGACGCAAGCTGCCGCTTGTCGTGCGGGTCGCTGCCCCAGCGGTCGATGAGGCTGTAGCGCTGCAGCACCAGGTTGCAGGCTACTGCTACTGCCGCCATGGCGGCCAGCCGTGCCTGGCGTCGTACAGAGTGCGCAGCGGAGGGACCCACGGGTCGCGGTGTACTTGGACGGTCGTGCGGGAGACGATGGCGATGCTGATGCGGCTGGTGGTGATGTTGGTGGTGGTGATGAGGGTGTTGCGGTGCTGCCGTCCCGGCTGACGCCAAGGCGGACGCCGCACCTGGAGTACGACAGGTACCCAACGCACCGCAGCCGGTCGCGCGGCTATCCGCGTCGATGCTGCTACTGCCGTCCCGACCGGCGCTACAGCCGGCACCACCGCAGCTGTCCCCGCAGCCGCCGTGTCTCGCCGCGCTGACATCGTTGGCGGTACCCCTCGCGCCATCGTCATCGTCATCGTTGCCGTCGTCGTCATCGCACAGTCGACCGCAATCGCCGTCATCGCCCCCGCTGTCCTCCCCCCGCCAGGCCGCGGTGAGCCACAGCAGTAGCGTCGCGGCGGTCAGGCTGTAGCACTGGATCCGGCCCTCGCCCTGGATCCAGTTGGCGCTGAAGAGCCCCAGCGCATGGAGCAGGGATGCGGCCGCCGCGCCGGCGCTGAGGGGGCTGCGGATCAGGTCGCGCCAGCGGCACATCCTGTGGGCGGTGGGACCACCACCACCACCACCACCACCACCACCACCACCAAGAGCAGTGGGCACACACCGGGCACGGGAGAGAGAGGACCAGCAGCAGCAGCAGCGACAACAGCAGCAGCAGCAGCGACAACAGCAGCAGCAGCAGTAGCGGCAGCGACATTCACACGGCGGCATGAGGACAACATGGGCAGTTGAGAGCACAGAGGACAAGGGAGAAAGGGAAGAAGGAAGGGTCAGCTGTCCCATCCCATAGGTCTGTGACTGCGGCGCGATGAGGGCAGTGCTCTGCCCTCAGGTCGTTCGCTCCCGGCTCCCGGCTCCTGGGACGGCCGTCCAACCCGACACCTCAACCCGTCCAATCCTGGGCCCCTCCGTCCCCACCTGGCCAGCAGCCAGCCGTGCAGCGCCACACAGCCCAGCGCCAGGCCGCAACCCCCCGCCATGGCGCCCATATGGAACCGGGTGAACTTGCGCCGCGCCAGGCCGCCCGCCGCCTCCAGGAAGGACCCGTACAATGCCGCCACCCGCTCCCCCTCCGCCGCCGCCGCCTCCTCCTCCGCTGCGGTCGTCGCCCGCGGCCTCCGCTGCTGCTCCTGCCCCTGCTGCTCATCACTGTATTCGCCATTCGCGCACTGCTGCGCTGCCAGTCGCTGCTGTCCCGAATCGTCATGTCCTCCTCCGCATCCGCATCCTGCGCCTGCTCCGGCACCGCCACTGCCGCCGCCACCGCCACCGACGGCCCCGAGAGACCCGCGGGTCAGACAGCGCCTGGCCTCATGTGCGGCCGCGAGCAGCTGCCGGCAGTGCGCCAGCTCCGCCGCCGGCAGACCCGCCCGGGCGGCATACGCTTCCAGGTAGCGGCCGACCTGCACCGCATTCGCCCGCAGGGCCGCCACGTAAGGCCCCCCGCGGGGCCCGCGACTACGGCCGGCAGGCGCCGACCCGCCCGGGGCCGCCTCCGCCTCCGCCGCTGCCGCCGCGGCCTCCCCGTGCGCCATGTCCCACAGGCGCCGGTTCACGCGCCCGAGGTTGCCGTACGGTACGGGCAGGCCGAGCAGCAGCGCCAGTGTCGGCGTCAGGTCGATCTGCTGCATGGCCTCCGGCTCCCCACCACTACCACCCGGGGGGTCTATCGCCGCCGCGGACTCAGCGGCTTCCGCCGCCGCCGCCGCCGCGCCTGCATCCCCGGCCTCAGCAGCATCCGCCCGTCCATGCACCCGGTGTGCCCGCGTCCTCCGCTCCCGGCTCCACCGGCCCACATGGAACGCCACCAGGACGCTGTCCCGCTCCTCGTCGGAGCCCCCGCCGTGGTCACCTGCAGGTCAATGCATCCGTCCGTCCGTCCGTCCGTCCGTCCGTCCATCAACACAGCTCCACAAGGTCCACTCAGCGTGATCGTGACCGCATCAAACCGCACACCATCATAGAGCTCCACATCCACCCGCCCACCAGTTGGCGGTGAGGCTGCTGGAGGTGGAGGTGGGGGCAGGAGGTGTGCGCCGCGCAACAACAATCCGCACCAACCCGCACCAACCGCCCCACACCAATCCGCCCCGCTACCCACCGCCACCCACCGCTCATCGTTTGGCCGTGGTCACTCAGCACCAGCAACAGCGTGCGACCGTAAGGCCCCGGGGGGCCGGTGCCGTCGCCGTCGCCGCCGCCGCCGCCGGCACCCGCCAGCAGCTCCTCTGCGGCGGAGGGGACGACACCGGTAGGGAGGGGGAGGTATAGGAAAGGGCAGGAGCAGATCCCCAAGGACTGAGTAAATTGAGGATGGGGACGAGGGGCCGGAAAGGCCTGTACGGCTGCTGACGACGTGAATCCGCAGAATCCATGGCACGGGCCGTGTAACCCGGCAGCAGCGGCAATCTCCAGATCGCCATCTCGGCGGTCAGCTACCCGGTTGCCCCCCGACCACCGTCACCACTACTGTACTACTGCCGGAAGAGCCCCAGCCGCCGGCGGTGGCGGCGGCGGAGACAGGCCCCGGAGCCGCCCGTTCGGGCCCAGCCTCAACGCGGTGCCCCCGCAGAGCGAAAGAAGCGCCGCAGCCGCCGACGCGACGCACCCGCGACCGCCGCAACCTGCTCGTCCATCTGCCGCAGCTTGTCGTACATCTCCGGGCTGTTCCCGCCGTACGTGTGCCCCGCGTGGTCCACGCCCAGGTAGTGCGCCACCAACACGTCCCAGTCGGCGACGGAGGGGGAGGGCGCTCTAGGGGCGGCTCCAGGGGCGGCGGGCAGCCCGGCGCCGGCGGTGAGGGGCGCCCCGCCGGAGGACGCGTTCCGGATGTACGGCATCAGGTGCTGCGGCGCAGGGCAGCGGAGGCGCGGAGCTGGCTGCCGTAAGAATCTGCTGTCCGTGAGGTCCAAACTGAAACATCAACAAAAAATCCACGTTTCTTGCGCATACCGTACTGCCGGAGTGCGTTACAGGCTTACAGCCGTTGAGACACTACCCGCTTCGACTACAGTACTAACGTCCACCGAACTAGAACCCCGCTTCGGTCGAAGCCCCTTCCCAAGCCCCAACACCAACCCAGTGGTGTGAAGTTGCACCAGTGGATTGCCGCTAGCACCAACATGGATGATATGGGTGCGGGTAACCGATGCACGAACCCCACCGCCGTACGATGGCTCGGCCGCGTGTAGCTTCCCACGATTTGATCTGGGTCCGGCGGGTTCCGCAATGTACGGCCGACCCACATCCGTACAGCGCTGGCCGTACGACATACCCGCCACACTCCGTCGTCCACGGTGTGCAGGTCCCGCACGTCGAAGGCGGGGTAGGGGTGGCAGGCGGCGAAGTGGTCGGGGGCCGCCAGCTGCGTCCAGATGTCATCGCCCATCACCACCTGGGATTGATCGCGGTCACGGCACGGCACGGCACGGCCGGCCGGGGGTAAAAAGAAACAGCCCAGACACACCCAGCCCGGGGCGGCTCGACCAGGGGCACGGCCGGGGTGCGTGATGTGCTCCTCGCTCACCACCCGTGTGTGGCTGTGTCGCGCGAGGTACCCGCCCGACCCAAACCAGAACCATCTGTGCATACGATGTGTGTCAACGCGTGTGGGCGACGGGGGGGGGAACGGGTAAGGGGATGGGTTTGCCCGGGGTGGAAGGAGGGGAAGCCGTGGGCGGGCACAGCGCGTTGCTGGCAGTTGGCTGGGAGGGAAGCTAGAGGGAGGAAGGGAGGCGTGTAGGAAATTGGTAGACAGATTAAGAATGCGCTGACTGGGAGGGAGGGAGGGAAGGACGAGGGAGGGAAGGAAGAGAGAGGGAGGGGAGGAGGGAGAGAGGGGAGGAGGGGAGGGGAGCACGGCAGCCCGCCCTCACCAGCCGCATGCCGCGGGCCCGCATCTGCGCCAGCAGGTTGTCCTCACCGATGGCGGCGGCCGAGAAGCTCTGGCCGATGTCCAGGAAGGTGGGCAGACCGCCCTGAGGGGAGGGGAGGGGACGTGCGGCGAGGGTGGGGGTGAGGGGCCAACGGGCGCCAGGTCAATATGGGGTTGTCACAAGACAACACTTGTGCCACGACCTAGCCTCAGGGTCGTGTGTGTGTGTGTGTGTGTGTGTGTGTTGTTGTTGTTGTTGGGGGGCACCCTGCCTGCTCCGGAGCCAGGTCAAGCAAGTTCCCACGGAAGGTCATGTAATACAAAATAAGCCATGTTGTGTGCAAGCAGGTCCTGAGTGTCAAAATGAGACGTGAACCCAGGTAGGCTGCAAGGGCGCCTAGTTCCGCACCGTGAGGATGGCCTTCAGCCTGCTCATCGTGATGGTCGGCGTGTCGGCCACAAACTTGAGGGCAACACCGGCCGTGCCCTGCAGGTGGTTTTGACAAGCAAGGGCAACTTCGATACGAGAATGCAGCCTAGCCGATATCGTGCATACCAACCGCGTCCGCCAGCAGGGCTGTGAGCTTGGGCATCCGACCGGGTTGACTTCCGGCGCCGAAGACGAAGTCATAGCGCAGGGCATCAACAATGATAACAACGGTCCGATCAAATACAGATTCGGACCAGCAGCCGCTGTCACGAGGCGTAGCTGGAGAAAGGGACAGCTCTGTTTCGCGACAACCGCTGATATGAGGTAATTCGACCCGTGTAAGTAGGAAGCCACGTAGGAACAAGCTGATGGCTACAGTATGTGCAATCGTCAGGAGTAGCGCTAGCTTACAAACCGACATGACATTTGGTTTAGCCCTGCTGTGGAGCTCACGAACCCGACTGTTGCAACAACAAGAAATGCTGCGGACAAGCAACTAAAAAATATTGCTTCCACATATCTGTGAGGTGCAGGGCTCGGCTCCTCGGCAGCGTAGGACAAATGCAACCAGAAGCCAACTGTCATAACGCATTGTTACAACAACTTCTCGTCTGGCCGAGCACTGCGCACCAGATCGACCATCGAAGCGTGCCACATGTGGGACTCCAGAATATCGAGCTTCAAACACAATATTGCGACTTGGTGATCTTATCTGATGACGACCCTGTCCGAAAGCAACTTATCAATCACGCTTCGAGTGATACGGTTTGTGCGACTGTAGATCAATGTCCCAAAATTCAGTTTTCCGACTTTCAGTCCCGCTGCTCACGCTGTGAGGCGCGCTGTCAACAGCATGCCCACACCACGTCCATCGACCTGGCACGCCCTCTCAGTCGACCTTCTGGAGCGCATCGCACTTCACCTGCCGCACAACGATGTGGTCTGCAACCTGCGCTTGGTGGACAAGTCGACCGCCGAGCAGCTCCAGGGCTGGACGACGGTGCGCCTCTCGCAGCCGGTGCCCCAGCACGCCCTCGCCCACCGTTGGCGCATGCCCGCCATGACGCTCGAGCAGCGCCGGCTGCTGGTCTCCTTAATCGTCAGCGGGGGCAGCCTGCCCAACCTCGAGTTCGCCTTTGCCGCGGCGGACGGCAGCACCCACAGGCTGGGCTTCGAGGCCTCCCAGGCCGCGCAGGCCGCCGGCCACGTCCACATCTGCGAGTGGCTGCTCGCCAAGGGCGGCTTCGTGCCCTGCATGGAGCTGGCGGGTCAGTCCGGCAGCAGCGCCATGGTCAACTGGGCGATGCAGATCGAAGACAGCCACCACCACGGCAGCGGCGGCAGCGGCCGCGGCGCCGCCGGCCCCGCATGGAAAGCCTTCACCGGAGCTGCCCGGCGGGGCCATCGCGTCCTATGCCAGGAGCTGCTGCCGCGCATCCCGCCCGATGACCAGTGGTGGGCGGTGCACAGGGCCCTGAGAGCCAGCGCCGAGGCGGGCCATGTGGATTTGGTTGAGTGGCTGTATGCGGCGCTGCTGCGCATTCCTCCGCCCCCGTTTGAGGACCTCACAGCCCGAGAGCAGCTGGAGGGGATCTACCGGAACACGTGGGCGGATGCGGTGTACGGCATGGACCTGCCGGCGCTGCAGCAGCTGCACGCCTGCGAAGGGCTGGAGTGCATCGGGCCCACGAGGCGCGTCGCGCTGCTGCGGGGCTGCCGCCTGCCCTCCGCGCTGGCGGCGCTCGCCGGCCCCTCGCCCGACTGGCGCGAGAAGCTCGAGTGGCTCGCGGCGGCGTTCGGCGGGCCGTCGGCCAAGGACTGTGTCATCTGGACCCGCTGCTTTCCACCCGACCGGGACGTGAAGGACATCTGTTGGCGGCCGGACGCGGTCGAACGCATCCGGGCGCTGCAGCAGTACCGCTGGGCGGGTGTGTTCGAGGACCGCAGAACCCTGGCCCATGCCGTCAAAGCCGGTCACGTGGCGGCGGTGCAGTACATGCTATCCGAGTACGGCAGCGGCCGCGAGGATGCCAAGAGGGAGTTGACGGCGGCCGCAGCCAGGGAGGGCCACGTTGCCGTACTTGCGGAGCTGGTGGCGGCGGGCTGCCCGGTGGGGCCGGAGGCGGCGCGGGGGGCGGCGTGGGGGGGCCACCTGGAGGTGCTGAGGTGGATGGCGGGCGGGGCGGCGGGTCGCGCGGCCGCGGCGGCGCTGCGGGCGGCGGAGCGCGGGAAGGGGCTGGCGTGCTGCGCCGCGCGGTCGGGCAACTTGGAGTTGGTGCAATGGCTGTGGAACAGAGACGTCCGGTGGGACGCGCGGAAGGTGGCGGTGGCGGCCGCAGAGGCGGGCAACGTGGAGCTGCTGGAGTGGCTGGTGTCCTGGGGCTGCTCCGCCGGGGTGAGGTGTGGTGAGGTGTGGTGAGTGCTGTCCCCCGCGTTGGTTGGTTGCATGCCCTTCAGAGCGGCTCCCCCATGTATGTGCTGTGTGCTGTGTGCTGTGTCGTGTGTTATGTGCTGTGTGTATCGTTACATATCTGCTGTGTGTTGTGTGGATTGCGCCATCTGCTCCACCTGCGCCATCTGTATGTTGCGTGTCGGCCTCAACTGGGCCTCCGTTGCAGGGCCTCCGTACCTTCGGCTCCCCGCTCTCCCCGTCTCCACATCCGCCATCCTCATCCTCTCTTTCGCTGCGCGGCCTCCATACCTACGGCCTCACGCCCTCCCGCCCTTCCCGCCTTTTCCCGCAGGTCAGCTGCGCCAAGCCGTACCTGGCGGCGGCGCGCAACGGCGACTACCTCACCCTGCGCGCGCTGCGGCGGCTGAGCTGCCTCTGGGAGCACCCGACCCATGGGTCGGCCATGTTCGCGCGGGCGGTCGCGGACCAACCGGTCCACCTGGAGGTGCTGCGCTGGATGGTGGCGGAGGGCTGTGCGGTGGACTGGGAGGGGGCTCGGGCGCAAGTGCCCGCTCGGATGGCTGCCTGCAGGGCCGTCGGACAGAGCTCGGATGGTGTTGCAGTGCACGCCTGGGTGGAGGAGATGGCGGCGCGAGGGCGGCAGGGAGGCGGCGCGGCCGGGGGTGAAGGGGCGCAGTGAAGGAGTCCGCCTGGGTCGGGTCCATCCCAACGGACCACCAATGCCTACGGAGGGGCCTGGGGCGGTTGTTCATTGGGCCTCAGCGTGTTGGATTGTAACCCGCGACCGATAGGTGGCACGGGTCGGGTTGGGTTGGGATGGGATGGCGGACGCCGGGGGGAGGCGGTGGAAAAGGGAATGGGATCGAGCTTGTTCAGCCGGAGGAAGGATTGGGTTGCCTACGGCGCATTGCGTCCCTGCCCCTAACTAGGCGGCCGAAGGACGCGAAGCAGTGCTTGACTATCGTTGAGGGGGGTTGATGCGCTGATGATGTCCACAGAGGCCTTCAGTGACTCACTTGTTGCGTGGAGGGGCTTCCCATGTGTTGAATGCTGATGAAAGACCGGCAAGCGAAGGAATCGGAAAACTATATTACGAGGGCGTACGCCATTGTACGGCATCCTTTGGGCGGAGGTGACTGCTGGGCCCGATGTGCGCGACGAAGATGGGTTTCGCAGGATGGCGCGTGGGCAACAGGGTTTGGAGCGCGCAGCTGTTTGTGTTTAGAAATGCAACCCGCTCGCCCGCCCGATCCCTGGCAGGTGCTGTGTGTGCAAGAGGACTGAGCCGCGAGAAGCGAAATTCAGCGTAACAGGCGATGTAGGCGACGGAAGTACCGTAAATGACACCCGGAATACCCGGAATCCAAAACCCGATTTACCGACAACCCAGATGGTAGTGAATGGTGACGGCGACGTAAAGGATAGACGCAGACCAGCCGCATCCGCGAGCGACCGTTGACTGAGGCGGGCGCCAGAGCTCCGGTGGCAACCGCCGGCGGAATGGCTGCTGTATCGTAGTCTAAGTCAAGAGACTAGTGGAATTAATCTATGTGAACTATCCTAATGCAACAAAGTGCGGGTTGGGTGCGACCAGAGCGCGTGCAATGCCGCAAGCAAAACATCGTGCCCAGCACAACCGGCCCAGCCCGTGCAAAGGATGCGATCGTACTGACCTGTGTGTGCGTGTGCGTGTGTGTGTGTGTGTGTGTGTAAATCGTTACATATCTGCCGGGCCGACGCTGGCCGGGGGCGCTAACCCGCCCCATACGGGAGACCGCCGAAGCACTCTCCCAGAAAACTGGGAGAGGGGCGAGGAGACACAGCACGGGACCACAAGGGTGCCGTGTACCCGGGGCCTCGAGCCCCATCTAAAACGCGCCACGAGGTCAGGCACCAAGCCAGCCTGCCCTTATAAAGCCGATCACGGGGCCAACTCATACAAAACCCCTACACGTCCAGCGCAACCAGCAGAAGGCCAGGCACACACGGCAAAAGGGGACCACGCAACGGAGCGAGCACTATGCAGGTGGCACGGCTCCGATCCTCCTGGGAAAGCAGTCACGGCCACGCGGTCCACGGCCACGCGGTCCACGCGGTCCACGGCCACGCGGTCCACGCGGTCCACGGCCACGCGGTGTGTGTGTGTGTGTGTGTGTGTGTGTGTGTGTGTGTGTGTGTGTGTGTGTGTGTGTGTGTGTGTGTGTGTGTGTGTGTGTGTGTGTGTGTGTGTGTGTGTGTGTGTGTGTTATCAAGGAGAAAAGCTGAGCCGTGAATAAGCAGACCCGTGTCCAGCAATGCAACCGACGACTGAGACCGAGACCAGAGTTACCAATATGCCAGGGCGAAATATGTCGTCCATAAGGAGTCCCAAGGTGGTGTAGGCCGTGATGCTGCAGCGTCCCGTATCGTTGTCGAGCGCCGGTGGGCGCCGGGACGCCAGCAGAAGCAGCGGCTATGACGTCGTAGGCTAATGCAGATGAAAACTCTACTAAGCTACCTACTGATCCTAAGGTGCAGCAAAAGCAAGGGCGTATGCGTCAACAGCGCGTGCAATGCCGACAGCAAGCAAGTGCCCGGCACAACCGTCCCAGCCCGTGCAGAAGGAAAAGATACTGACCTGAATGCAGAAACGGGAGCACCAAGTGAAGCAGCACCGTCAATGGTTAGCGAAGCGAAGTCGGAGGACATGCAAGGCGGATGGCAAGACAGGGACACACGTGAGCGCGACGGTCCTAAAAGCTGTTAGTAAGAAGGAAAAAACGAGCAAAGCAAATGGAATGCAAAGATGCGGGTGCCGAATTTGCAGTGTTGTGCCGGGTACGAACGCGGTCAACGGCCGTCACAGCGCAGGGGCAAAGAACTAATAGCAGATGCTGCGGACTGTGTGTGTGTGTGTGTGTGTGTGTGTGTGTGTGTGTGTGTGTGTGTGTGTGTGTGTGTGTGTGTGTGTGTGTGTGTGTGTGTGTGTGTGTGTGTGTGTGTGTGTGTGTGTGTGTGTGTGTGTGTGTGTGTGTGTGTGTGTGTGTGTGTGTGTGTGTGTGAATCGTTACATATCTGCCGGGCCGACACTGGCCGGGGGCGCTAACCCGCCCCATACGGGAGACCGCCGAAGCACTTTCCCCGGGTACGGGGAAAGGGGCGTAAGGGGCCTCTGTCCCTCGCTCTCAACCTAGGGCGCGTGCCCGATCCCCGAGGATCGGTGACCGCTGTGCCCCCTCAAGGGAGTGGGCGAAGGCCCATCCCGGGCGGTCTGCGCCTCGCAGTGTGGCCTCGCAGTGTGTGTGTGTGTGTGTGTGTGTGTGTGTGTGTGTGTGTGTGTGTGTGTGTGTGTGTGTGTGTGTGTGTGTGTGTGTGTGTGTGTGTGTGTTATTTAGGCAGGCAGAACAGGTGTGCGTGATATTCGAGGGGTCGATCGGCGCCCGATAGTTTGCCCGTATGCGTATATAGTATACCCATTGCCCGAGCCCTAAAAGGAAAAGAAGGCTGCGGTGTCGGAAGAGCGCTGTTGATTTTTGGCGCGCTTTTGCGCGCTCGGAATACTACCAGATGGTGCGGGTCGGCTGCCTTGGCCACGCGGACTCACACCACAATGCTGTGCGTGCGTGCGATCCTCGCGTTGTTATCGCAATGTACCCACCTGCAAGCAAAACGCCGTGTAGTCAGCACCGCCGAAGACGATCCGAACGATGCGGAATAACGTAGTTATGTGTGCGAGCGAAAAAGCGTGCATGCCAAGGCAGCAAAGGGGATAGAATGCGGCGTCAGTGATGCATAAAGGCTGCGGTGTCGGAAGAACGCTATCGATTTGGCGCACTGTTAGTTGTTGTCGCGGCGTCGCGGAAGACTACCAGCTGGTGCGGGTCGGCTGACTTGGCCACACAGACTCACACCACAATGCTGTGCGTGTGTGTGTGTGTGTGTGTGTGTGTGTGTGTGTGTGTGTGTGTGTGTGTGTGTGTGTGTGTGTGTGTGTGTGTGTGTGTGTGTGTAACATCTGGGGTCCCTCAGCGTGTCCGTGAGCGTGTGTTGTGGCAGTGTCCAACAGTTGCCCTGAAGTCGCCGGCGGTTCGAAGGATGTACGACGGTCGTGTGTGTGTGTGTGTGCACTTGATCGCCTATTGCTGCTGCCCCCGCTGCCGCCTCCCCCGCCACGGTGGAACCAAGCGCACCCCCATTGAAGCAGGGAGTTCATGAGCTGGGCTGCATCCAGCACCTGCCTCGAGCTTTTGCCGCAACCCCACGGAAAGTCAGATCATGAACAAATGCACGGCCAAGCTGTCACCACTCCAAAACGGCTAATCTTTCGAACTCCATGCAATGTCCGCTCCAATGTGACGCCGTGGAGCACGCCACAGCAGTGGTGCAGAGGTGGTGGGGCCACCGCCGCCGCAGCTGCTGCTGCTGTTGACACTGCTGCTGCTGCTGCTGTTGACACTGCTGCTGCTGCTGCTGCTGCTGCTGCTGCTGCTGCTGCTGCTGCTGCTGCTGCTGCTGCGCGCGAGGTGCGAGTGAGGTCCAGTTGCGAGTTGCGAGTGAGGTCCAGTCAAGGGCCGCCGTACGGTTCCAACTGTATCCCAGTTCCCAGAACTAATTAAGGCTTCAGAGTTCATGTGATGGTCATGATTGGGCATTTCATTTCATTTCATGGTCTGATTGGTTTCCATTGAGAGCGAGGCACCAGATCATGACACAGGTGGCGGGGGGAGGGTGTAGCTGCCCCGGTCAGAGTCAGACCCGGCTTAGAGGCTTGTAACGATGACACAAAAGACCACGTTGCCCCACCCTGCCCTGCTCGCCCTCCCGTACCTGCAAACAGGAATCCGATGCAGGCGCTTGCGCGGGCGCAGTCGGGAGATAAGCAGACGCGTCAGATAAATCGAACGCAGCAGCATCGATAACTAGTTGTGAATTGCAGATTTGGCATCGAGCGCCATTAGTCTAGTAGCAGGATACTCGCCTCCCACGCGAGCGGCCCGGGTGCAAATCCCGGATGGCGCATACTTTCTTGCAATTTGGTTGAATTCTCTATGATGTATTGTGAAGTAATGTGCCCTTTGCCGCGCAATTACATTGTCAGTGTCATTATTGAACGAGCCAGGGAAGGTTATGGGGCCGACTTGGGATACGGTAACCTGGCAATGCCCGTCGAAACCTCCTCGCTCCGGAGGAAGGAAATGGCCCCAGAAGTGGGCTCGGTGCGCGCACCGAAAAATGACGCGGTTTCTGGGCTCGGTGCGCGCACCGAACGGTGCGCGCACCGAGCCAAGTTTCACGGATCTACGCCACTAGTTTCTCGAGGTGCCGAAACTATCATTTACAGCATAATGACAGGCGCCGAGAAATCTAGGGCCGCTTGGGGCAGGTAGCCACAAAGCCAGGCTCGGTGCGCGCACCGAACGGTGCGCGCACCGAGCCCTGTTTCACGGATCTACGCCACTAGTGTCTCGAGGTGCGGAAACCATCATGTACAGCATAATGACAGGCGCCGAGAAGTCTAGGGCCGCTTGGGGCAGGTAGCCAAAGCCAGCGTAGATCCGTGAAACAGGGCTCGGTGCGCGCACCGATCGGTGCGCGCACCGAGCCCTGTTTCACGGATCTACGCCTCGTGTCCGCACTCGTTTGTACAGATGCGGAATCGAGGATTAGCACCCAGCCTCAAAGGTTCCTGCTTACATGTCAGCAGGTGCCTTTGAGCCTATGCTCAGTGCTAATCCTCGATTCTGCCAGGAGGCCAAAAGATACGGCTTGGTGCGCGCACCGATCAGTGCGCACACCGAGCCGTGTATCAAGGATATGCGAGCAGTTACCAGCGTGGCTCGTGCTCTAGCCAGTTAAAATGGAGTTACGTAAGCAATGAGTGCACGTGCAACAGACCGACTGCCCATGAAAAACTATGCAGGAAGCATCAGCTTCGAGGAGGTAATAAAGAACGGCGCTGATGAATGCGATGAATTTCAGGCAGGTGTTTGAATAATGCAGCGAAGGTTAGCGAAGGCGCGTCGTCGATTTCGTGGATTTTGAAGTTTTGGATCTAATGGTTCCTCGCTCATCGTACCGCGGGAGGATTTAAGCACTTTGGCCGCGCATAGCAACTAAAGTCTAATCGATTTGACTCTGACTGACTTGACTACTACTTTGTTAGACGTTGTACATAGGAACTATTACATTCTTCACATGACGACACGATGAAGGCCAGGAGATTCCCCTCCACTGACAATACTCTTGTCGTGGGGTTGATAGGAGTGGCCATCGCGGTTGCATTACTTCTTTTTGTGATACTTGGAACTTCCGTGGCAACGTCTGACACGACTACTTCGTCCTCTTCCAACGATAACTCAACGAGAAGCGGCACAACGTCCTTGGCCAGCAGGGAGCTCGAAGATGTTGTTGTCCATGATCCGGAGCACGGGGAAGCCGGTGGTTCCGCAGAAGCAGAAGTGGTTCATGCCAATTTCCGCATCTGTTTGTTTTTGGGCATTACTGCGACAGCGATGCAGATCGTCACATATCCGTGAAAATGGGCTCGGTGCGCGCACCGATCGGTGCGCGCACCCAGCCGTGTTTTGTGGCCTCCCACCCCCATCCGGTGCCGGTTGGAAGCAATCAGCGGGAATCGTCCATCTCATGGTCATTACAACATTTACATATCTATGGAGACAGGTGCGGGCACGACGCACACCCGTGAAACTGGGCTCGGTGCGCGCACCGATCGGTGCGCGCACCCAGCCGTGTTTTGTGGTCATCTGGCCCCAACGGCCGGATCCCGGTGCCTGTTGGGAGGCATCTGTGGAATCTTCATTCTTAGTGCCAATATATTACATTTGTTTTATCTGTAGATGCTAGTGCGGGCACGTCGTAGATCCGTGAAACTTGGCTCGGTGCGCGCACCGTTCGGTGCGCGCACCGAGCCCAGAAACCGCGTCATTTTTCGGTGCGCGCACCGAGCCCACTTCTGGGGCCATTTCCTTACTGAGCTCCGAATGTCCGGAATGGTCTGCACTCACTTCCATGGAAGACGACGGAGCGCAACCTCACACAGTATTGTTACTTACATGAGATGCAACCGTTGAGAGCTCCGCACCGGGACCGTCCCCCACCGCACCTGGGTACCGGCCGGCTGGCTACGCCCACTGCACCTGGTCGTTTACATCGAGACTGGCACGGCTGGTCGTCGCCTCAGTCGACCGCACAGCTGCAGTTCCCCCCTCGTAACGCCAAACGGATACGAGGAGGCCGCGAGGCCACTCGCCCGCCCATCCGCCCGCCATCTCTGACGGCCTGGACGTACCATACCAGTATTGCGCGAGCGCAGCCACTGTCTAGCCTACCCTCAGCCTTGTCTAGCAAGTGGCAACACACCGAATGCGCCCATGCAGAGAAAGTGACTGCACCGCTGCGCTTGCGGAAGACGGCATTTCGTTCCCGATGGTGGATGAGGTGCCGAATGACCCCACATTGGCCTCCGTGCACCCCAATACCACTTATTAAAATTGTTACAGCGGCGGTTACGCTAGGGTCATCGGTGACAGCCAACGGCGTCAGCCGAGGCTTCCTCACCGCACACTGCAGAAACGAACTTGCGCCACCATGGCGCAGCGGACAGGCTCCACAGCACCCCTGTCACCCGAAGCCAGAATCCACCACACCTGGGCAACCGGCCCCCGCCTGCCAGCCCCCGAAACGCGAAAAAACACCAACACCTACCCCAAACAGGTGTATCAATCAAACAAGGTGTCAGGAAGGATGCAGACAATGACGAGAGAGGCCGCGGAATGATAATGCCTGGAAGTACCTCCGCTGCCCCACTGCGGCTTCAGCCCCGCCGCCATCACCCTCGCATACCTACCGGCACACCGGTGCACCGACACCCGAGTGATGTAGTGGGCAATGCACACACCCGTAGCATAGCACGGCCATCATAGGCTGCGCTATCACCGCAGCGACCCAGCGCAGCGACTGCCACCCCACCGACACCCATCCACTTCCACAACACACACGGACGCCTCCATGTGGGCCACAACGTCGTCCGAGGCCCGGTCCTACACACCACTACACCACCAATAAAACCTGTCACGCAGTTTACAACTCCCTCCCTCCCTCCCTCCCTCAACCCCCTCAAAACAGGGGGCAGCGTGAACGCCGCTACGCCAGGTCCTTGGCGTCAAACCGCTCCCGGTCGTAAAAGGTGGCCTCCGCGAGGTTGTCGCCGAAGCGGCGGCCGTTGAGCGCCACCTGAGCGCGCTCCGCGCCGCGCGGCTCCTCGTAGCACAGGTACACCAAGCCCACGCCGGGCGGGTCGGGGCCGCCGTCCGCCGGCGGCCGCGGGATCTCCACGCCCACCAACTTGCCGTACTTGCCCACCTCCTGCGTCACGTCCTCCATCAGATCCGCGTACTCGCCGTCGTCCACCAGATCGTCCCGTGAGATCATGTTGGAGAGCCGTACGACAGTCGGCCCGGATTTGGCGGCGGCGGCGGCGGCGGCCTGCGCGTGGGCTGCGGCCGCGGCCTGGTTGGCGGCGTTGAGGGCCGCGACGGCGGCGGCGGCGGCCGTCGCCGCCGCCACGGGTGGCGCGCCCGCCAGCGAGGCCTGCTGCTGCTGGATGAGCGTCTGCAGGGTGGCTGAGGCGTCGCCGGCGGTGTTGGCCCGCCGGACTGTCAGTGGCTTGCCACCCACAATCAGAGCCGACAGACCCTGGTGTCCGCGGGCGGGAGGCAGGGAGGGCGGCAGGGAGGGCGGCAGGGCGGCAGGGAGGCAGGCAGGCAGGGAGGGCGGCAGGGAGGGCGGCACGACAGGGAGGGCGGCCAGCGGAACATGACGGACTCGGCTCAGCACCTTGTCAGCAGCCAGGGACCTACCCAACAGGTAGGGATGTCGATGCCGTTACGCGGCAAGCAGCGGGATGAGCGGGCGAACACAGCCAACTAGCTAGCCCTGCGCAGGCCCTCACCGCACGGGCCTCCGCCCCCTATCCCCCGCCCCAGCCGCCCCCAGCCCGCCCCCACCTGGATTGCCACGTCGGTGATGGCCGGGTCGGCGTACTCGCAGAAGCCATAGCCCTTGGAGGCGCCCGTATCCCGGTCCGTGACCAGGTTGAAGGCGCGGAGGGGACCGAAGGCCTGAAGGATCTGACGAACCTGTGGGGTAGGGTGGGGTGGGGTGCGGTGGGGAGGGGAGGCGCGGGTCGGAAAGACACGGGTGGGTGGGTGGGTGACGGACTGGACGGTGGGTGTGCGTGCGCGGGCGCAAATCGAAGCACGAAACCCAAGCCCACGTGCGTGGGTTGATGGACGGGTTGATGGACGAGGTGATGGACGGGGGGTGGGTGGGGAGCCGCAGTCAAGAGGGTCTAGAGCTGGGGTTCCAGACCGCCTGTTTCTCGACTCCAAGCGCGTCGGTGGGTCGGTCCGCCGGGTCGCGACAAGATCCCCGCCCGCCCCCGGGCCCCCCGCCCCCGGGCCCCCCACCCACCTGTTCCTCCGAGAGGTAGCCCGGCAGTCCGCCCACAAACACCTTGTTGGGGCCGTCCTCCACCAGCGTGTTGACCACCCCCAGCAGCGCCAGGTTGATCTTGGGGGAGGGCTCGGTGGGGCCCAGCAGCTTGGCGGCCGCGGGGTTGTAGTCGTGGGGGCGGCGCACCTTGAGCGTCTCGCCCTGGCACTGCAGCCCGTCGAAGGCCATCGCGTTGGAGGTCTCCTCCACCGACCTGAGAGGGGTGGGGAGGGGTTGTAAAGGTTATAAAGCCAGATACGAACGAGGGGGCGGGTGGGTGATGGATGGGGCGCGCGGGGTAGGTAGGTCGTGGATGGCGCACAGGTGGGTCATCCAGTGGGTCATCAGCCGGTTTGGGGTTCCGAGTCGCGGAGAGCGGACCCGGTGGGACGACGAAACGAGGGACGGTGGGGTGGTCATGTCGGCAGAGACGGTGTTCGACAATCACATGTCCACACGGGTCACGAAGACACAGATGCCGTACGTTCGCAGTGTGCCGTGTGCCGTGCGTGTAGTGGTCCCGTGCTGGGCAGCGGTCCCGGGAGGGGAGCCAGCCGGCAGTGGCAGTGGCAGCCGCCCTGGAGTCCTGTTCGCAGACAGCACCTCCCAGCGCCACATCGCCCCCACCATCAATCACATCTTCGCACTACCGCTCCGAACGCCGCCGCCGCCTCAAACCCTAGACCCCAAGCCGACGCCCCACAGATGCGGTGCCCGCTCCCTCCCTCTCCCTGGCTTCCGCTCTCTGGCTCCCCCGATCCCTGGCTCCCGATCCCCTGACTCCCTAGCTCCCCCGCTCCCTCACCTGAACTCCAGGAACGCGAACCGCTTCTCGTTGTTCATGTAGCACGACACCACCGGCCCGCCCGGCTGCGTCGTGGCGCCCGCCGCCATCATCACGTTGTTGAACAGCTGCGTCAGCGCCACCTCCGACATGCCCGCCGGCAGGCCGCCCACGTACACCCGCCGCGCGTGCCGCGTGATCTGCTGCTGGTTGGGCGCCGTCGCCAGCGCCGCCTGCAGCGGCAGCGCCAGCCCCGACGCCAGCTGCGACGCCGCGCGCGCCAGCTCCGCCGCCCGCGCCAGCTCCTCCGCAATCTCCTCCTTCGTGCGGCCCTCGCCGCCGCCGTCGCCGGCCGCGTCCGGCGGCCCGCGGGATCCGCCCCGTCGTGGCGATCGTGACCCAGATCGGCCCCGAGAGCGGGAGCGCGACGACCCGCGGTACGGCCGCGGAGAGCGGGAACGGGAGGAGCCCCGGTACGGCGGTCCGCCGCCGCCACCCCGCGCCCGCCCGCCGCCGCCGCCGCCGCCGCGCGGCGGCGGCGACCGTGAGCCGCCGCGCGAAGGAGATCGCGACCGGGAGCGGGGAGATCGGGAGCGGGATCGCCAGTCGATGCGGGGCCGCGGGGGGCCGCCGCCCATGCCGCCACCTCCCCGGGGCCGGCCCCGCGGCGGCGACCGACCCGGACCGCCCGGGGAGCGGGACCGGGAGGCGGGTCGCCGTCGCGGCGGCGGTGACATGGAGCGGCCGCCGTAGCGCCGGTCCTCGGGGCCGTCGGGCCCGTCGTCGTGCCAGCGGCCCATGGGTCGGCGGCCCTGGCAGGACACGGCAAGAAATACGGTAGGGCCCGTTGGGTGACGTCATTGTCACGATAGGATCGGAGGCCATATCGCGATATCGGCCAACAATCCGCAACGCCCCGCGTTGTTGTGCCCCGGAGGCCCCACTCGATGAGACGCTGGAGGTTGCCGTGAGAGCCTACACCCGGAGTTCCCACTCCCACGAGCCCAGCCAGCCCCAGCGCCCTAAAGCAACACACATTTGCTTATTGCCGCCCCTGCTCATAGTAATATGTATATAAGAGAGACAGCGAGAGAGAGAAAGACCCGACCTCGCCCCAATGTTTGGCTCGGATTGACCCCCATCAGGCCTACCCACCCACTCACCGGCGGTCCCCCCTCGTCATCGTACCGCTGACGCTTGATGGGTCGGTCGTAGTCATCGTAGTAGTCCCCGCCGCCGTAGCGCCCGCCTCGTCCCCGCCCACGATAGCCGCCGGGCCCAAAGTCCCCGCGGCCGCCCCTGCCCCGGTAGCCGTACTCGCCGCGTCCATCACCGTAGTCGCCGTCGTAGTAGTCCCCGCCGCCCCGCCCCCCGTAGCTGCCCCGGCCGCGGTAGCCCCTGCGCGCACGCACGCACGGAGAGCAGATGCATCGGGTCCAGAGCCAGGTCAGGGCGGTCCTACCAAGCTCGAGATGTATGGGGGTGCGGAGCAGCGCCGCGCTTGCAGAGGTTTGCGGGTGTTGAGGGTTTGAGGGAGGGACGCAAAAGTGGAGCCGGGCCGCTTGCATCTGCACACAGTGGACGGGCTGTGGTCCACCCACAGCGAGCCCAACCCGTGGGCTCAGTTAGGGTCGACGACCGCGCAGGGAGGGAGAGAGGGAGGGACCAGCGGCTGGAGCTACTTCCCGGCAGGTGGGTCGGGGCCCGCAGTGGAAGTAGGCAAGGTCCGCACGGACGGGAAACATGCCCCCTGGCCTCCAGCGGTCCCTCAGTGTGCGCGCGGGCGACTGTCGGCGGGGGCCGAGGAGGTACACTCGACCGGAGGCTGCGGCCCCAGGGACTCCCTCGTGGGTTCCGGGGGGAGGCTGCGGCCTCCGGAGGTCCCCGATGTGCGCTGGGCCCGCCAACAGACGCCGGGGACGGGGTGAGACTCACCCGCGACCGCGGCCGCCGCCGTACCCCTCGTCGTACACAGGGCCCGGTCCGCCGCCGTCGTAGTCGCCGCGCGGGCCCGAGTCCGGCCCCTCGTAGTACGGCGACTGGTCCGCACCGCCCATCCTGCGACCCTCGGGCCCGCCTGCCGCCGCCGCACCGCCGCCGCCCTGCCCCTCCTTGCCGAGATGGCCCTTCTCCAGCTCCTCGGCATCAGCGCCTCGGACCTTCTCCTTCTTCTTCTTTTCCTTCTTCTCCTTCTTTTCCTTGTCCTTCTCCTTGTCTTTCTCCTTCTCCTGCGGCAGTACATACAGTCCCAGCGAGGCCAATGCGGTCGGACAACAGTCCTAACGGCCAACAGTCGATTTACTCAAAGGGTCACGCAGCGTGGCCCAGTAAACCGATAATCGCGGCACGGCGGCCTCGCGAATCACACCGCCGGACAGGGCTGCGCGGGGCTGATCCCTCAATGCACAGCGACGCGCGCAGCGTGCGGCAGCGGTACCCGTATCGCGGCGCACCCGACGTATACCCTCTTAGTCCCAACGACGCTGCACGCCCGCAGACCCTCGCAGACCCGCACATTTCAATCTCACACACACCACCAACAGTTTTCTTTTACACACCCCGATCCAATCAGGCCGCAGGCAGCCAGGCAGCGGCCCACCTTCTTGTGCTTCTTCTTGTGTTTCTTCTTCGACGACTTGTCATCCCCGACGCCGTCTCCTTCGCCCTCCGAGCCCATCGGCCCACCCTCGCCGCCCTCTCCCTGATCGGCTGCCGCCTCCCTGTCGGACGGCCGCAGGTGCTGCTCCGCCCAGCTGCTCGACGGCGCTGCCGCCCCCTTGGATGCCGCCGCGATGGGGACGAGGAGCGCCGCCGCGGCGGGGTCCGAGAGCAGCGGCGCCGCCTCCGCGGCCGCCTTCGGCGGGTGCGGCTCCGCCGCGGCCGTCGCCGCCAGGGCGCTGCCCGCTCCTCCCGGCAGGATGGCCGTGGTGTCAATCCGGTCCAGCGCGTCCAGCTCCGCAAACTCACTCATGAAGTCCAGCGCGCTCTTCTCCGCCTGGGCCTTGGCGGCCGCGGCCTTACGAGCCGCCTCCGCGCGCCGCCGCTCCTCCGCAGCGCGCTCCTCCTCCTCGGCGGCGGCAGCGGCGGCGGCGGAGGGCGGCGGTGGGGCGCCGGCGGTGGCTGCGGCGCCGGCGCTGCGGCGGCCCCGGTCGCCGGAGCCTGGGGCGGCGGCGGTGGCGGCGGCGGCGGCGGCGGCGGCGCCGCGGCTACTGCTGGGCGGGGGCTCCTCGCCGTCCAGCTCCGGCGGCACCTCAGGCCGCCAGCGCTCCTCGGCGGCGCCCCCGCCGCTGCGATCGCCCTGCCAGCCCCGGTCCCGAGCTCCCCCACCGCGGCCTTCGTCGTACCCGTCGTACCGATCGTCGTACCTCCTGCAAGGACACGAGACAGGCCCAGTCTCATCAAACCAGAAAACGACCAGGTTGCCCGGTTGGCGGAACGACAACAACAGAAATGACAAACCACTATCCCACGCGGATGCACATGGCGGCAGTCAAGACAACGGAAACCGTGCACACCGCGCCACCCACCGATCGTAGCCATCGTCGTAGTCCCTGCCGTACCGCGGGCCGGGCCCCCTCTGGAAGCCCGGAGGAGGCCCGCGACCGCGACCCCGCGACCCGAACTCCCCGCGGCCCCCGCCCGACTCGTAGTACATGTCGTCATCGTACGGTCTGCCCCTGCCGTAATAGCCTCCGCGGCCACGACCCGGCCCAGGACCGGGGCCCTCATCGTAGCTGTCGTACGGCTCACGGTCGTACGGTGGACGGCCCCTGCCGCCCCTGCCCTGCCAGGGCCCCCCGCGACCGCGACCGCGATAACCGAACTCGTAGTCACCACTGCCGTCGCTGCGCCGCCGTGGCCTGAAGGTGGACATTCCAGGGCGGGTCAGATGGGGGCCGTGACGACAAGTGATCGCGTGATCGCACAGACCCCGGGGTTGCTTGAAGCATGTCAGTGAGGTTCGCAGGCGCGGAGATCTACCTTCGCCGGCCGAGTACGGAGTAACCCCTTCTCTGCGTCACGCTCCGAAACCCAACCCAGTGCACACTGCCTGTTGCCACGCACTGACTGTCCTCGCTCTTCGGGTTCAAGGTGTCTCGCAGAGATCCCCTCTCCCTCCCACCGCGAAATAGCATGCCATAAGTGCAATACATACTTCTGCGACAACCCCCAGCTCAATGCGGCATGGCGCTCAGTGTCAAGATGGGTTTTGTCCAGGGGGTGGCGGTAAGCGGTGTGGCTGTAAGGTACGCATTCACTTGCGAATCGGTTGAAATGGGCTCGAGTTGTGCTTGTATGGTACACTAGCGAGCCCCCACATCTCTAGGAACCCATATCAGCTCACTCACCCGCCGACCTCCTCGGGTCCCAACCCGTCTCGCCGCCGCGGGCTGCCGCTGCCGGACCGCGCCGGGCTGCGAGCGGGTCCTCGGCCGCCCGGACCCTGCTGCGAGGGCGGTCCCTCCCGCCGCGGCGGGCTGCGGCTGCCGCTGCGCGCCGGGCTCCGGCTGCGACTCGGGGAGCGGCTGAGGCTCCGTCTGGCGAGTGGGAAGCAATGGTGGGTTCAACGAGGTGGGGCGGGTGTCATTGAAGTGGCGCGGGAAGGGTTTAGAGGTTCAGGGTGTTTACGGCGGGGGAGGGGTTGAGGGGTCAGGGTCCGCCCAAGGAACACCCACATGCACGTCCATCAGACACCTGCTACAGATACACCTGCTATAGATACACTTGACAACCACCGCTGGAGTATGCATGGCGCCAGTCCGTCAGTGGTCGGCCTCGCGGTGGCGGAAGCGGTGCGCCAGGGCCCCGGTGAGCAGGCCCCCTACCCCGGCTGGCCGCGAAACACGGCGCCGAACGATCTCAGCACCAAAGCTGTGCGCTGCCCTCAAGACCCGACCGACGGCGATTCGAGCGGACGCGACAACCATGAAGCTGGCTGCAACCCTTGTGACCATCGGCCATGCAGCGCTGACGCTCCCGCCCAGCCATGCCTTCCTGGTGGGGTAGTGTATTGGTGTCCGCCCTGACGGACGGGCTTAGCACCTGCCAGCTTGGCCATCTTGGCAGCCCCCCGCTTTCGCTTTCGCTTGCGCGCAACACCCTCGTCCTGTCTAACATAGCGGACTGCCGTGCTTGTGTCGCGCACTGCGACACCGACTTGGCTCGACATCCATCACCGTGCGACGAACCCCATAAACGACCTACCCGCGCCAGCCGCCGCGTCCCCGGCCTCGTCCCTCGTAAAAGCCGCCGCCGCGTCCCCGCCAGCCGCCGCGGCCCCGAAAGTCCCCACGACCCCTGCCACGGTAGCCGGGGCCATCTGCGAAGCGCAGGCCGACGAGGGGCGTATGAGTAAACGGAGATGACATGCAACGCGACAGTTGCCTCACAGGAAATCGTGAAAATCCTTTATCCCCGGTGTATTACCTGGCCATTCCACCCGTGTCTTACTGTTCGCGCGCCACGATGCAACGCCGCGTGGCATGCAAGGCGCTGACGCCGGCACTGTACCGGGCGGGGCTGACGTGCCTCCCAACGGCTGGCGGGCAACAAACAGGGGCATGTCATGGCGGCCGGATGGCGGCCGACCGCACTCACCATGCCGACGGGGGCTCCGGCTGTAGCTTCGGCTGCGTCCCCGGTACGGGCTTCGGCTCCGGCTGTAGCTGCGCCCCCGGCCGCGACTTCGGCTGCGGCTGTAGCTGCGGCCCCGGCTGCGACTGCGATCACGCGGGCTGTAGCTGCGCCCCCGCGCCCCCGGCGAGCGACTGCGCGGCCGCCCGTACTTGAGCTCCGCGGGCGTCGGCCCGTCAAATGTAGCAGCGCCGCTGAGCGGCGCAGACATGACGAGGCTCAGGCCCGACAAGCCGCCAATCGCCATCTTCTTGGGTGCGCTGTTGCCGCCGCCCTCGCCCTTCGCCTTGGGCGGGTCCTCCGTGAAGGCAGCCGGGACGGGCACACCCCGGGGCCCGGCAGCGCCCGTGGCCGCCTCGGCACCGCGAGAGGGCACGGAAGTGAGGGGGGCGCCGGCAGCAGCGGCGCCCGCCGCGGCGGCGGTTCCGCCGGCCCCGGTGGGGGCGGTCGCCCCGGCGGCCCCGGCAGTGATGGCCAGGCGTGCACCCCGGAGGGTGTGCAACGTTGGCGCCGCGGCCTTCTTGGTCTGCGCATATCAGCATGCGAGGGTCATGACGCATCAGCCATGTGCGCACGCAGTCAAATCATCTTATGTGCGATCTTATGTGCCACCTTGTAAGTACGGCAGAAGTCGCGCGCAGTGTGTAAGGATGGCGTTACGGCTGCGGGTCGCACGCTGGTGAGGTCGGAGATGGAGTGTGACATGCAAAATACGGATCCGGACCCACAAGCCGATCTGGGTCTCATGCAATATGCAAAGATAATCAACTCCGCGCCCTGCAACGTGACCGCCGTTCCGCGAGCGGGTCGAGCCATTGCGTTGCCGAGGCACGGGAGGGCACACTAGCAGTCGCTGGTGAGGCCTCCCGGTCACAAAATCACGCCGCGGCGCCCCTTCGCAGCAGACCAAGCCGATTCCCTACAGCGCTTACGCAACGCAATATCACCACAAAAGCCCCTGTACCGGCGACTGCACCGACAGGGTGCCGTGACAGGGTGCACGGCCTACCTTTCGCTCGGCCTCCTCCTTCCTCTTCTCCATGAGCTCCAGCATCTTGCGCTGGAAGTCCGTGAGCTCTTCCTCGTGCGAGACCGCCGCTGCCGCGGCCCCTGCCGCAGGTGGCTTGGGCTCCGACGGCGGCGGCAGCGCCATCGCGTCCTCGTCATCCGACTTGGCCGACGGCGCTGCGGCCCTCGCAGCTGCACCCGCGGTGGCCGCACCTGCCGTTGCTGTCGCTGTCCCTGCTGCTGTTTTGGGCCGACCCGCCTCCGCAGCCTTCGCATCTGACGCTGCGCCAGCCTTGGCTTTTCCTGTCGAAGCTGCCGAAGCCAACGGAACAACCTGCGGACGCGGTAGACAGGCCGCACAGCTTACAGCTGGTTCCCAAATTTCAACCGAGCGCAGCTGTGGCCCCATCCTGGCACTTGCCTGGCATCATGACATGATGGCACCCCGCGCCGCCACTGGGCCCCACCCAACCCCATAAAGAACGAACGCATAAAGAAAGCAATCGTCAAGCGGCGGAGCTCGCGCTTGTGGGCGCGGTGCACATTCGCAGCTGGGTTCCCCCGCTCAAGGCGGAGCAGGGCCTCTGCTCAAAGGCACATGCACAAGGCTGCGTTTCCTGCGACAATCAGAGCAACGGCGTCATCAGCGCCACTCATCATGAATGAGTGAGAGCCGGTTTGCGGCGGCCATTGATTGAACGGCACCGCCATGACCCAGTGCACGCGATGCGGGCACATGCGTCTAGGCAAAGACGTGATGTGAGCTGACGTGACAGGGCAGCGCCGACCGGCTAACCTGTACAGTCGCCTGAGATGCGTCCACCCCATTCGAGGCGACGGCGGCCCCAGTCACGTCCGTCCCGGCCGCTGCAGCTGTCCCGTAGTAGTCATACGCTGTGTAACCAGGGTAACCTGCGATAAAGGTACCACACGGCGCGGGCCCGATGGCAGGTGAGTAACTGGGGGTAAGGATGGATGGTCGTTCGCTGCGCGTCTCTCTGATAGCTCTGCCAGGTGCCAGCCATACCGATTGCCAGCACCATAACCAAGAGCTGGCCACGTTGACCAATCTGAAGGTCGCAGACCGGGCGACCCAGACCTGCTGCGGAACTCCCGGCTGTCACTGCAAGCGTTAGGCTTCGCGATTCGGCCGCCGCTTCCAGCTGCGCTCAAGACGGCCGTTTGACCAGAAGCTCTGTCTGTGACATAGTGTTGCACCAAACTTCCTAGGTGAGGGCGGAAGGACGGGACTCGATCAGACACGCCCGCTTACCTGGATATCCGGAGTAGTAGTATGCCGAGTTATAGTAATCATTGTAGGAAGGTGCATAACCTGGCGGGTAACCATATGCAGCTGCGTATGCTGCTGGATCGGCGGCTGTGGTATCAGCCGCAGACGCCTGGCCAACAGCATTAGTCGTGTCCTCAACTCCGGGCGCCTTCGGCTCATCGTCCGCCCCCGGTGGCGGTGGCTCATGCTCGGTTGACATAAGTCCGTGACAACCGTCCCTTGGGCTCCAATATCGGCTTCAGCAGTCAACTATATAAGTGTGAAACAAAATAATATGTCCTGTTATCAGACGGACGAAGCTGGCTGTTGGTCTACAAGCTAGCTTACTTCATGCGAAGGTTGCACGAGCTCGTTGTAAAGACGGGCGCCAAAAGGACCAAAGGGGTATCGGCGTTAACCTGTCCACTCCAAAACCGCTTCCGAAGGATTGCGGACTGGAACACCGGGTTGCATGTGCTCAACAGTGAGCCCGTGCATGCGTTGAAAGTATCAGAGTAATGGAGTTGGTTCATTCATGTTAAATATATAGCATGTGCAAACACTAATGTTGTATGGCGAAACAACGGAACGCTGGTCGTACATCTTTGATTGGCGGCAACGGGCGTGACAACGGGGTACGGGGAGACAGGTCACCCAACGATGCTATCTAAAATCATCAGGCTCAGACATGTGCACAATTGAGGCCCTGTAGAAATTTGCCAATGTGCGTGCTCCTTTGGGGTTCACGCTTTGGCCGTTTTGGTCTGCCAGGGTCCGCCTCTCCACTATCGGCCGGCGCGGGCTGGCTCTCCACATCGGACTCCACACCCATGCACCCGTATACAAGTGGTCATTCAACAGCAGCCACACGACAGTGCGTGTGCTCGGCACGAATTGCTTCTTTCAACATGCTGCCCAACCCGGCCCACGCCGCCGTACGCTTGGCATGCTGGACGGCATCGCCGCAGTGGGACGTCAAACAAACGAGGGCGGCCACTTGTGGTGGTCCGGGATTGCCGCACGTACAGAACCGGAAACTTATAAGTGGATGTGAACAAATCGAGGAATCAAGGATATGGGGAAGGTGTAGCCCCTGGAGCGGCTGCTGGCGGTACCGGGGCCAGAGACAGTGCTTCACCAGGACGTGGTGGATTCTCGCTATCCAGTCCGGCAGCGTGGCGCTGGTCAAGTGGTTTCGGTGAGCTCGGTTCGCCGAGTGAAGGCTGCCTGTGTGCAGGCCTTTGCCTGCTGCGTGCGTGCTGCGGCCCTCACCGGTGATCCCTTTGTGCGGTCCACAGGGGGCCGCTGCCGTTATCGTTTTTCTGCAATGCACGCAGGAGTTACCTGAAGTTACCGCTCCTGTTAGCATTCGCAGCCGTCAGCGTTGTGACACGATTAGGGACTCGAAGGGTCGCTTCGTATGTAACAGGGATGGATGGGAAAGGACACGCGCCTCACCGAGGGTCAGGGGAGGACCTCCAGGGACCTCCCTTCGTATGTGGATAGTGCGCATGCATGAGGTGAAACGCATTATGCGTACGACCCAGATCCCTGTAAACCCTCAAAACAGCGCGTGGCATAGCTAGGGCCGCATCCTGCCGCCCCCTTCCACAAGAACTTCAGCATACTTTACAAAAGTGAAATTGCAGCCGTATTAAGGTATGAAGAACGAAGTTCGGTTACCTGCAAGTTGCTCCAAAATGTACCGGCCTCACGGCGAATGGTATTCGTCAGCATGGGTTCCGGAGCCCTTGCACAGGTTGTCAGAAGCCAGTGGAAATTCAAGAACAATCCACTGTCCTAAACTGCATTCCATGCTGTATGAAGCTGAGGTTTTGTGGCGGCATCAGTGACAGGTTTAGGTCTAGCCTGCATAAGTTATCCCAACAACGTGTGGGCTCCTTTGAAGTAATTGCATTTCACACATACTTGCCACACGAAATTCACGCCTTGCATCCTCGCTAGGCTTGCTCCGTGTCGCCGCCGGACTTGACCACCGACCACAAAATGCAGTTGTTGTCGCGCCGTGTCGCCAGCAGCCTGGCAAAGGGTGGTCAGCCATTCCTACAAAAGACAATTTCAATTGCCTTCCGGAGTGGTCCGTCTCCGCCAAGCTTCCCATGTGTGACTTGTCGCAGCGGAGGGCACATGAACGGAGCCGCCGTGGCGGACCAACTGCATAAACCTCACGCCAACGGCATCAGCAACGGAATGGATTTCCACAGCAACTCCTTCATCTACGGCAGCCCGACCATCAGTGACCTAGAGGATGCCGAGGCGCTCACCGCGAACCGAACGCACCTGGGCGCCAGCACCAGCGCCAGCAGCGCCGCGCCCTTCGGCACCTCCACCCAGAGCCGCTCCATCTACAAGTATCCCCGGGTGCTCCTAAAAATCAGCGGCGAGGCGCTGCAGGGCAAGCAGGGCTTTGGCGTTGACCCTTCGGTGCTCAACCTGGTGGCGGAGGAGATTGCGGAAGCGCACCGAGCCGGCCTCCAACTCGCGGTGGTCGTGGGCGGCGGCAACTACTTCCGCGGCGCCACCGCCCCCAAGGGCATGGACCGTGCCCAGGCGGACTACGTGGGCATGCTGGCGACGGTGATGAACGCGCTGCTGCTGCAGGGCGCGCTAGAGAACATGGGCGTGGACACGAGGGTGCAAACCGCCATCGAGATGCGGGAGGTGGCGGAGCCGTACATTCGCCGCCGCGCGATCCGTCACCTCGACGAGGGCCGCGTCGTCATCTTCGGCGCGGGCACAGGCAACCCGTTCTTCACGACCGACACGGCCGCGGCGCTGCGCGCCGCGGAGATGAACGCCGACGTTTTCATGAAGGCGACCAAGGTGGATGGGGTGTACGACTGTGACCCCATGAAGCACCAGCACGCTAAGAAATACGAGAAGGTGAGCTGTGTGACGAGGCTCGAGGTGGTTGCGCTGGGACCGCAAGCAGGCCGGGGGGCCGGGGCGCCAGGCACTCAGGCGTAAGGCGGGTTTCCTACGGGCTTAGGCGGGTTGCCGTAGGTGCCCTCCTGTATGTAATATGCTAGTAAAGTACTGATGAGTAGAGCTTGTGCCGCGGAAGTGCAGGGCTAGCTCTCGTACACCTAAACACGCCAATGGCTGTGGCGTTAGGTAGTTGATCCTCTGGCTTGGACATGTTCCAAGCGGTGTGGTACCGTAAAGCCCGCAATAACTCCCCTCGTTGCGCTGTACTGCCCCTCGTCCTGCCTGCCGTGCAGCTGTCGTACCGGCAAGTCTCCATGGACAACCTGCAGGTGATGGACGAGACGGCCATCACGCTTTGCAAGGAGAACAACATTCCGGTGCTGGTGTTCAATGTGATGGAGCGGGGCAACGTGCTGCGCGCGGCGATGGGCCACAATGTGGGCACCGTGGTGGGCTCGTGTGATGACTTGAAGCGGAACTGAGGATGGATGTACTGGCGGACCTGGGTGGGTAACTGATCACGCCGAACCACCTGTCCGGACCTGACCACCCGGGGCTCGAGAACCTACCACCTGCCCGGACCGGACCGGACCGTCACCATCGGGGTGCTGATGCGGATGCGGCTGTCCACCAGGGTGAACGGGGGACCTCGCCCACCCTGGTACGGATACGGGTTCTCGGGGTGCGGCCCACCCTGGTGCTGGCGGCACTGGTGGTACTGGAGGTACTCGGGGTGCGGCAAACCATCGCCAGTGGACTGGCGCGGGTGTTGGGAGTGTGGAGCTCGAGCTGGAGTCCGTTGCAGTTCCGCAGCGAGGAAACTGGCAGGTTGGGAAGGTGGTGTGGGGGCTCTTGACGAATTCAGGCCTGTTGAGCGGAACAAGCGCGATTGCCGTGGCGTGGCTGCTTGATCGCGTGTGGGCCGACGACAAAAAGGGTTACGGTTGCCGGTCGACATCAGTGAGCGGTTGTCTTCTTTACGTAGCCGCAGCTGCTTACTTTCGTAACGCCTCACACAAAGCATCAGCCGGGGTGCGTGCTTCAGGGATGGCTTCCGCGTGGGATGCGTTCGTTTTGACGTCGTCGAGTGCTTTAGAGTGGCCGGTTTTGTCATGTTTTGCGCGGGCATGCTTCGGCCATATTATTTCTCATGTTTCTCTTTGACAATGACAAATTGTCGACGTTGACAACGTCCTCATGGCATTGCTCACGCTTGCCGCCCCCAACAGCTGCCAACCAATTTGGGGGCGGGGTGGCAGGCATGGCAAGTTTTGCACAAATGAGTATATCGTCCTATATGGGACTCGGTTGCGTGTAATTTGTGACGCGTAACCGCACACGATAAAGGATCTCGTGATGACTTCAACGATGACGAGGCCGACATAACCGAAAACTGACTAAGACTGGCGATGGCGATATTGAGGACGCCGCCGCGCACTGCTTGCTGTATGTATTATATACAGAGGTGTACCAGAGCTGTACTCCTCAGGTTGGGCGATTTTACTTACGGCGAACACCTGGAGACTACATGACCCGTTCTTGCCGCTTTCACAGAAGTTTTGGACCGTTCCATGAGGTACTCATAAGTTACATTCTCGAGTTTCTGATTCTCAATTACTAAAACTAGTCCTTAGCGCGTGTTCAAGTCGGCGCGCTGCAAGTGGGAAATTGCCCGCAGTTTGGAGCTCCTGCTTCGACAGATTTTGAGAGGCTTGGCCATCTTCCTCTGAGATCATACACCGATTGATTGGAAATGTCCGGCTCTACAGCCGTTTCGAACGCGGTTGTGGAAGGATGTTCGGGCGCGCTCGGCAGCGTAATTGCCTTGCTCGCAACATATCCTCTTAAGGTGGGAGCTCTAACGCAATGCCATGCTTTTCTATTGCAAAGCCGCACTTGTTGCCAAACCCTAATCTCCACGAGTCATTCCGAGACGGATTATGCAAGTTGACTGCGACGGCCTTTTGCCCTCTTCGCAGACAATATACACGCTTCAAGCTTTATCAACAGGCGATACAAATACTGCTTCATCGGAGCCGGGCTCTCGGTTGCTTGCCTTGGCACGGTTTCTTCAACAATACAAGGTGAGGACGGAATGTTGCGCTTTGGATGAAGGTTGCGGACCTTGATTGATCGGATGAATAGCTGCTGAATCAGGTGTGCAAAACCCTCTCCATAGCGACCGTACCTTGGCTCTCATACGGAGCGGCCCCACGCCTGCGGCGGCAGCACTTCCCGATCAGGCCCCGTGTCCCCTGGCAACGCCCGGGGTCCTGGCGACATCTACGCCTGCAGCATTTACTTCAAGGAAAACGTGACAAAAGTTGGCCGCCATCGCAAGACCACAGGGCGCTTCCGAGCTGTGAACGGGACCTCGCAATTGTCGCAGCCACACCGCGACTTAACCCCCAACGGCGACAGCGATAACAACAACAGCAGCAGCTCGCGGCAACGCTACCCCAGATAAACGCGAGAGCGTTCCTTACCTCACGGCGTGGCCATGGCGTTAGGGTATCGGCTCGCTGGTTTCCAGCACCTGTCCCGGTTCTGTACCACCGCCGTACGTTCCTGTTGCTGCAGTACTGTCGTGGCGCTCCGCAACCCCGGGATGGCCCCGGTTGGGTTGGGGATGGGCGCTGCGTATGCACCCGCTTGCCGTACAGCGCCTGATCCCATCCCCGCCAATCTCCCTCCCCTCGCCGGTGCCGTGCAGCTGTCCACCCTGTACGCGGGTCTGGGCCCCAACATTGTCGAGTCCGCCCTCTCCAGCGGCGTCTACTTCTTCTTCTACAGCAAGCTCCGAGACCAGGCGGTGGCCTGGTCCAAGCGCGCTGGGGCAGCAGCAGCAGCAGGGCCGGGGTCGGTGGGCGGTGAGAGCCGCAGCAGGGACATTGGCGTGCTGTCATCGCTGCTGGTGGCGACGGCGGCGGGGGCGCTCAATCAGCTCATCACGATGCCGGTGTCTGTGGTTGCCACCCGGGTGCAGGTGAGGCAAGGGGAGGGGAGGGGAGGGGAGGGGAGGGGAGGGAGGGGAGGGGAGGGGAGGGGAGGGGAGGGGAGGGGAGGGAGGGGAGGGGAGGGGAGGGTGACGACGATATTCCACACGGTGACTTCTCCCGGTTTCGCTGTCTGGATCGACATGACGGGGAGAGGATGAGAGGAGGGGGAGGGAGGGAGTTGGAGAGGGAGTTGGGGAAGTGGCAGGTGGCAGGGAAGACGAGGCGGGGACGGGAGGGAGGGAGGAAGGAAGGCGCTGGAAAGGGATCTGGAGGGGATTGGGGCCGGCCATACCGAGACGTTGAAGGCCATCTAGAGGCGCTGCGGGGCCAGCAGTCTGTCAAGGCGGGTCACGGAAGCCTGCTTCCCCCTTTACGCCATGTGGCCATGTGAGCGGCATCCGCTGATTTCGTTTCCCCAACTGGCCACCCTACGTATCGGTGTCACCACCTCGTGGGCGGGACCCACCGGCTCCTGCGAAGCCCGTCTGGGCCCCATCCAGACGACCTCACCCCTCGCCTCGCCCTGCTCCCGCATGGCCACCAGGAAGCCCTCTCACCCCTACCTCCGCCCCACCTGCTCTCCCCCCTCCTCAACCCTCCCCCCCCGGTGGGCGGTGGCTCCCCCATCTCCATATCTCGCTTGGCCGCACCTCAGGGCTACCAGAGCCTGGCGGGTTCCGGAGCCGGCTCCAGACGGCCCCCGAGCACCTGGGAGACCATCGTCTCGGTGCTCCGGGAGGACGGCCTGGCGGGCTTCTGGAAGGGTCTGCTGCCGTCCATGATCCTGCTCGCCAACCCCGCAGTGCAGTACATGCTGTTTGAGAAGATCAAGACGCTCATGAAGCTGTGGAAGGCGCAGCGGCTGGCGCGCGCTCAGAATCAGCAGCAACAGCCACAGCAGCAGCAGCAACAGCCACAGCAGCAGCAGCAGCAGCCACAGCAGCAGTCCAGCGGCGGCAGCGCAGACGACCACGACCACCACTTACTGGTGCGGAGGTGCTCGGCGGACAGCGATGAGGCCATGGCGACGGCGTCCCCGCCGGTGCCGAAGGCGGCGGCGGCGGCCCCGCCGCCGCCATCCCCATCGTCTGTACAGCTCTCCGCCGCGGAGGTCTTCCTGGCCGGGGCCCTGGCCAAGATCGGTGCGACGGTGGTGACGTACCCCCTGATTGTGGTGAAGGCGCGGCTGCAGGCGTCCTCGGCTGCGGCGGCCAAGGCGGGTGCCGCCTACCGGACGTCGACCTGGGGGGTCATCGCGGACACGGCGCGGCGCGAGGGCCCGGGCGGCTTCTTCAAGGGCCTCCGCGCCAAGATCCTCCAGACGGCGCTGAATGCGGCGCTGATGCTGATGCTCAAGGAGCAGCTGCACGGCGTCACGAAGGCCGCGCTGTCGGGCCGCGCGCCGGCTGTGGTGCCGCTGACGGCGGCGGCGGCGGTGCCGCACACAGCGGCGGCGGCGGCTGTGGTGCTGACTGCGGCCAAGGCGCCGGCGGTGGCGGCGGGTTGAGCACCAGCCCACCGGTTTGCTGGTGGCGGCGGGTGACAGGTGGTGACGGTTGGTGGGTAGAAAAAAGGGCCGGCGGTTGGTGGTGGTGTAGGTTAGAGTCAGTAGGTAGATGGCATGGCGCTGATGGTTAATGAGATTCCGGATCTCAATCTGTGCCCATGGACGGGCTGAGATGTGTGTCGGCGGGTTGGGCAAGGGTTTAGGGGTTTAAGGTTACAGGCCAGCAACGACCCGGGCACCCGGTCTGGGGCGGGGCGGCTTGGAAGCTTGTGTGGACGGCACCAGGCGGTGATGTGGACGCATATGGCCTGGATGGCTGATGGATGGATGGCTGATGCGCTGCGCAGTGGGAAGCCACCCCGGGGGTAAGGGGGTGTTGGTCCGCCTCTGTCGGCAGGCCTGCCGGGTGTGTGGGGGTTTCGCCGTCCGGGGCCGCCGTGCCGTCCATGCGCCTCCCCGCCCGCACTCGTCCCTTCACATCCGCCCGTCCACACGCCAATGGACGCGCCCCGAGAGAACTGCCCACGAGAGAACTGCCCAAGACACATACCGTATGGGGTCGCGAACATCCCGGCGCTGGTACAGTCAAAGAGGAGGTGGAAGGTCTGGAGAGCCTTCGTCACTTTTCAACAATTATCTATCTTGTTATGGGCGCGTGTTATCGTGTTATTCGTAGTTGTCGCGTCGAGTCAACAGGAGTAAGTAGCCGTACTACACGCCTCCCTGGTGTACCGGATGATGTCGGTCCACGGATCACTCATCCAGCACCAACCCATGCGTCCACACCACCACCACACCACCACCACCCCGTGGCGCGACATGTGGGGGTTGAGTTTGATGGGGCGCCACCGGCCACACCCGGGTGTGGGTGCACAAAGGGTCGCGCAGGTTGGTTGGCGCCAAGTTCGTGCTCTACAGGTGTCAGTCATGTACGGCACCTGTACGACGATGTGTCACGGTGCGTGGGAGGCTAGGGTGTCTCTCCCCCTCACTGTGGAGGACCGGGCGCTTCTCGCCGGGTCAGGGGTTTCGAGAATATGTCAGCTCGGGGGAACTTTGTACGGCGGTACCCGCCGTACCATGAACAGTCCCGCTGCCGTTACGTTGCCCCTTTGTCAGCGATGGGCTGAAGAAAAGCGCTTCGGGCAAGTCCCTCGAGCAAGATGCGCGACGAGACAAAGTGTGGTCGCCTGGATGAGACAATACGCGCGCGGACTGATCCGCCATATTGGTTGATTCGCCGGATCGCAGCTGTATCCGGATGTTGGTAACGGTTGGTTTTTACTTTACACGCGGCGATGTCCGCAGGCCGGATTGTACGGACGCTTTGCTGGGGGTGGGTGCGAGGGCCTGATACATTTGCCAAGACAGGACGTGCGGCGATACGAGGAGGCGGCGGCGGGATCTGCCGTACCAGCAGCTCCCAGCTACTGGGCCGGACCGTTCGCATATCGGGGCCTTATGTGAAGCCCCACCCGTGAGCCGTGAATGCATGGTATGTCCGCATTGCGTTGTTTGTCGTTGCGGTCGATGTGGTCGATGTGGTGAGAACCTTGGGGTGCTGTTGTTTCTGTGTGCGGCACACGTTGGCGGAAATCATTGGAAGTTTGGAACGGGCTTGGCTCGCTCTGAATAAAGCGATGAGGATCGATGTCGGTGTCGCGGCAGATCGTCCCGCCTCTAGGTGTAGGTAGGGCTTAAACGCTTGATGAATCGATCGAGCTTTGCCCATCGCCGGGACGGGATTCGTGTTCTGATCGGAAGGGAATTTCACGTTACAGTACACTCGTCTTCAAACGAGTTCGACACAGATCAGCGGCGCCTATTGCCGAACTTGCGGGCGGACCAGCGGCGCCCGCACCCTCCCTTGACCCCATGGGCCGGGCACCAAGCTCCCAACGCGGCCGGCTTGGCGTTACGCATGGCAGCAGGTGCACGAGCACACCAGCCCACGGGTCACAAGTCCATCCCTGCCTCGACTGACAGCAGCGCACCAGCCAAGCCTGGGACTGCACGCGTTGCGCTGGGTAGCCCTGTGCAAAGCGGACCATGCACGATCGTTTACGACAGTGTACGGCATTCCTCCCGCTCATCGTCATTGCACCGCATCCCTCCACAGCAGCCGCGGCCCGCGGGCTGTTTGTGCCCCCACCCGACCCACCCTGCATTGCTCCGCCATTTCAGGTCACGCAGCCACTCACACACCTTCGCTGACAATGCCATACTTGCTCAAACACTACAGGCAGTACAAAAATGCAAGCACCCCATCAGCCGCAGCACCCAATCAACAAGATGCCATAAAAGCCATTTCGCGGAATTGAACGTCTGCCTCCTCGGGCGTCGGGCGTCCCTCATGACTTGCTGACAGGCGGGGATATTTCGTCCTGACGGAGATTCGCCTGTCAAATGGGCAGGTCTAGCGTTTCTTTTGCACAAGATAATTGCCGGTCAATGTGTGAATTTCCGTGGATTACTGATGCAGAATGAGTTGCAGATTGGTAACAGGGAACCGTAGCTTAGTAAGCATTTAACCCTTCGATCTTAATCATGGCTTATCTTAATCATGGCTCATCTTAATCGTGGCTCATTACGGATAACAAAAACTATAGATCTTACAAAGCTTGTTTGCGTCGACGAGCATTTGGCTGGCAGGTTGCATCGCACCGAAGTTCACATATTCAGTTATATACACAGGTTAAGGGAAGAAATTTCGACTCTGCGCAAGTCTCAAATGTCATATAACAGCTCTCACCCGCATACAGCACTGTGATGGGCGGGCGATTTGGCGTCGTCGAGGTGGACGAAATACGTGAAAGCCGCAAATGATATCGTAATTGAACAAGCGAGTATACGTCCGTGCGAATCCAACGGTGCTGGCAAGCCCTGCGCGCCGGACGGTCGTTGCTGGTGGTTGCGTTGCGGTACGGCAATTATTCTGAGTTCACGACCAAGCTCCTTAGAGCAAAACAGGAATGGTAACCAGTTATGTTTGTAACGATAGAATACCTGTAGCCCGAACCGAAATATGGCTCATGGTGGCGCTCGACCCTATCCTCCGTATGCATGAGTGGTTCATGTGCCCCGTGAGCAAGTGCTGCAAGTACGACTCACCTTCCGTCCAGACCCGATCAGGAGGGTAGGGGTAGCGCGAATGGGACCACATGGGCCCGACACTGACGCAAGTGACGGCCCGGGGCAGACGCTCCGCCCAGAGAGCGGAAGACCGCACATGTCTTGGAAGTGGGACCCCCGCCGCCCGGGGCCAGTAACCAAGAGGTAAACCTGGCGAACCCGGCAGATGCCTCAGCCCAGCCTTGCGTAGCGCCCCATAGCCCATACTACCATACCCGGCCAGCGGCGGCAATTATAGATCTCTCTCGAGAGAGCCCTATCCTTCCCCCTTTTGGATGCCACGCCTCTGGGATTTTGGAACGTTGCCGCAGGCCACATGGGAGAAGCAAGACTTCGCAAGCGCCGCGGTGCATACTCTCCCCTTGCATTGGTCACCAGAATGGCAGCCATGAAGCCTTGGCTACGGAGTGGAACAGCATATCTGTAGGCATAATAATAGTTCGCCGTTACGGGGAATCGAACCCCGGCCTCCCGCGGACTGAGACATATGTGGTTTTGACAGGCGGGGATACTGACCACTATACTATAACGACACACACTGAACGAGCTTCTTGAGCCCTGCTGTGTCATAAGTGCCAAAAATAGACTTTATCTTTCCGAGTGGTATTGTACGGCGTATGGCACAAGTGGTAATCCCCTTCAATCTCCAGAGCCCCCATGGCGGCGGCCAACGTTACAGCCTGGACAACTACACGTATCCATTGGCACATCCCATTGCCTTTGCTGCAAACACCTCAGCCCGTATGGCACACTGCCACTGCCGCCTCTGCTTTGGTCTCTGCCTCTGCCCCTACATCCCACTGTAAGCATCACACAATGGAGACAACCTGTAGCAGCCCGGCGTACAGGCCGGACCGCAAAGAAAAAATAGTCCAAGAAAGGGGTTCCAGACATCTCGAGTAAGCCTTTGTGTCGCGCTGCTACACAACCTGCAGTGCACTCGGTCTCGCGGTGTCCATCGGCAACCAGCCCTTCGCTGTTGGCTATGAGGTTGGGCCGTTCTGCATCCGGTTGGATGACGATTACAGCACTGAGTGCTTTTCCGCGTGGACCACTGATCAATACTGGCGCCGCGGTGTCCGAGTATCACCCGTTCGTCATGATGTATGGCTTTCTGTGCAGGACACCAGTACGACAACAACTGCAGCCGTATATTGGTTACCAGATGACCGATCGTCACGGTCAGCAGGGTGTGTGTGTTTGATCGGCGCCTGTTCATATAGATACCTTGTGGACCTGTGCATTGTGCCGTACGACCGTACTGCAGCACCCTGATGTGCGCCGCCGCTTCGCTCCCAGCCATAGACAAGGTGGGACCTTAGTGCCGGCCGGGTGTCCAACGGGCCCAGACAGCTCGTAGGCGCCTCACGTCATCATCAACCCCTACCAAGGACTGCGCATCCACCCTCCAACCCCCGTGGCGGGGAGGGGGCCTGGTTACTCCCGTACAGCCATATGCTAGCTTCTGCGATGAACCGCAGGTAACTTGAGCTGGTCGCACGGGGTGGCTGCGACCAGGGGCTGGCGGCTGCGGCGGTTATTCGGAAGGTGGCGATCTACCTGAATGACGCAGCGCTGTGCGGCAGTCTGGAGGTGGTGCGGTGGCTGCGGGAGGAGCAGGGCTGCCCCGGGGATGAGACGGTCTTCGAGGCTGGCGTGGAGTCCGGCCACGTGGACCTGGTTGAGTGGCTGGCGAGGGAGGGCTGCCCCATGCCATGACGCCCCATGCCGGTGTGTTTTGCGTAATCACGTCCAAATGACCAGGTGATGATATGATTTACGATTACATTACATTACATTACATTACATTACATGATTTACCTTGTATCGTATGTTTCAGCGGCACCTGATTTCGGCACCTGAAATGGCATCCGCAGCCTCCTCGCTCCTGCAGTACGGCATTTGTTACGGCTTTGGTACGACTTCACGACCTTTCCGGTCTTCATGGCATCCCTCGTGCCCTCCTTGTCTGTCCCCTGCAGGCCACCGGCGCATGTCACCCAATCTGCGTGCGCCGGGCACGTGGACTGACTGCACGGCATTCCCAAACGTCGTCCCCAGTTTGCCGAGCCACGTATCGATTCCCGCGCCGCTTGAAACCCGTCCTAAACCCGAGTGCACGGGCGGCCGTTTCGGTCGCTTTCCCGCTTGCTCCGGCCGCCGATGTGGGGACATCGCACGCAGCCCTGAGCGCGACCTGCGCGCGGCCTGAGTCCAGTTACGGTATCTCTATGTAGCGTTACCAGACACCGAGGCGGTGCGCGCTGCGCGGCCTCGGGTGTGAGCGCCATACGGACGGGTTCTGATGACACTTGACAAGATGTAGGCCATCTTTGCTTCCCACATAACATAACGCTCACGGAACTACTCTGGTGCCGGCCTGGACTTGCTCGGCTGACCCGCTTGCCGACATTTTTTTATCCGTTACCAGGTGGACCCGTATCCCGCCCGATCCCCCCGTATTGCCGACATGCGGGCGGGCTTCACGGGAGGCTTATCAGGAGAACCTTTTACTCTGTTGGCTACCCCCTTAAAGTGGAGCGCCCACGGCAGGAGGCGCGTTTGGATGAACGCGTGTCGCGCTCGCTGAGCGGCTGGCAGTAGTGACCGGTCGCTGACCTTCACCGTCCTCCACCGTCTTCACGCGACCCAGAGGTCGGAGCACGTGCTCCGCACGCGCCAACGCAGCAAGGTTTGTCAACGGTTTGTGCCGCACATTCTCATATTGTAAGTGACTTGCAGTAAGTGCTGTAAGTCATGGTTGGCAAGCTTCCGTACAGCGCACGGAATGCAACTTAAGTGGCACGAAGGCAATTTCAGTTTGTAACATCATTACTTCCTACATCGTCGTATTTGTCAGAGCGACCGCTTGTGGACCGTTCCGTGCCAATTCACAAAACACGCAACAGTTGAAGTTTTCACCAGCCTGCAGAAGATCGAAACCGCAAAGGATTAAATTTGCCGCAGCCGAGCTTCGTCACAAAGTGCCAAAAGTGCCGTTCGACATGGCATGTTGGGATCTGCTTGTCGTTGAGCTCGTGGAGCGCGTTACCAGCTTCCTCCCGGACAACGACGTAGCATGCTTCGTTCGCCTAATCAACAAGGAAACGGCGAGGAAGCTGGGGCGCTTGGCGCGCGTGCGGCTGTCGCAGCCGGTGCCGGAACTTGATTTCGCTCACCGCTGGGGCTCGGAACGCAGCACTTCCGGCCTTTCTCTAAACCAGCGGCGGCTATTCCTGTGCTTGGTGGCCGGCAGCGGCAGCATCCGCAACCTGCAGCTGGCCCTGGTCGCGGCGGGCTGCGGCCCTGTCCATGGAGCTGTTTTTATTGCCGCCGCGGTTCGCGGCCACATTCACATCATCGAATGGTTGCTACAGCAGGGACATCGCTGCGAAATCTACATATTCGCCAGAGATGCTGCCAAGGCGGGTCAGCGGGTCGTGGTGCTCTGGGCGCTCGCGCATGAGGGCGTCTCGCGAATCGGATTGGCGACGGCAATGTTCTACGCGGCCGCCGCCGGCGGCCACCGCGCGCTCTGTGAGGAGCTGCTGGCAGCCGGTGCGGAGTTGTACTGGTGGCACATTGAGCGCGCGCTGTACGACAGTCTTGCCGATGGACATGCCCACATGACGCCCTGGCTGCTGACGACGATGATGGCTGCTGACCATCAGCGGGTTCCCAACTACACCCGACTTCTCGCGCACGCATCGTTCAGCCTGGACCTGCCCGCGCTGCAGCAACTGTACGACACACTGCACGACACCCACCTGCCGGAAGGCCTCCGCCGCCGCCCGAGCACTGGCAGCGACGCCGCGAACAAGACGCGCAGGGAGCTTTCGATCATCGCCGCCGCAGCCCTCTGCAGTCCTCACCCCGACTGGCGAAAGAAGCTGGCGTGGCTGGAGGGGGCCTTGGGCGCCCGGCTGCATGAGTCCCAGCCGCGCAGTGCGGTGTGCAAGATTACCGGGGCAACGGAGGAGAACCTGGTCAGTCGGCCAGATGCCGTCGAGCGGATCGCAGCTCTTAAAAAGTGCATGAACAACCGGCGTGGCCTGTTCGGGGCCAAGGCGCTGCTGCGGGAAGCTGTCATCAGCGGCAATCTGGAGGTGGTGAAGCACCTCCTGTCCCCCGCGGAGGGGGGCGGCGGCGGCCCGCGGGCGGGGGAGCAGCTGTCCGCGGAGCTTACGGAGCTGGCAGCCTGCCACGGCCACGTCGACATTCTGAAGGCCCTGCTGGCGGCGGGCTGCCCCATGCAGCCGAAAGCTGTGGGGGCCGCCGTGCGGTACGGCAAGCTGCACGTGCTGCAGTGGCTGTCGGGGCCGGAGGCGGGGCCGGCGGCCGGGGCGGTGTTTCGGATGGCCATGTCCGGCCCTGGGCTGCTGACCGATGCCGCGATGTGCGGCAGTCTGGAGGTGGTGCGGTGGCTGCGGGAGCAGCAGGGCTGCGCCTGGGATGAGACGGTCTTCCAGGCTGGCGTGGAGTCCGGCCACGTGGACCTGGTTGAGTGGCTGGCGAGGGAGGGCTGCCCCATGCCGGTGAGCAGTGTTGCAGGGGGGAGGGAAGGCTGGAGGCCGGTTTCACATTCAGATCCCTTTGGGGTCCGCTGTAACGTTCATTCATTTATTCATTCATTCATTCATTCATTCATTCATTCATTCATTCATTCATTCATCCATCCATCCATCCATCCATCCATCCATCCATCCATCCATCCATCCATCCATCCATCCATCCATCCATCCATCCATCCATCCATCCATCCATCCATCCATCCATCCATCCATCCATCCATCCATCCATCCATCCATCCATCCATCCATCCATCCATCCATCCATCCATCCATCCATCCATCCATCCATCCATCCATCCATCCATCCATCCATCCATCCATTCATTCATTCATTCATTCATTCATTCATTCATTCATTCATTCATTTCAGTGGCCCACATCTTCCGACGGGGCGTGAGTGAGGTAGCGTCCGGGTACTCGGGGACCTCGGGGACCTGACTGAAACGGGCCCTCGGATTTGCACCTTTGTATGTTGTGTGTGTATGACTTTTTGACCTTCCTATGACCCCGTTCCTAACCTACCTGTTTCTTAGTAACCCTTCCCCTGCCGTGGGATCCGCCCGCCGCGACCGCCATCAGGACACCGGCGCCCCCTACCTGACGGCGGGCCGCCAGAACGATTTCGCCATGCTGCGCTGCCTGCGCCGCGTGGGCTGCCCCTGGGGCGTCTCGCGGTTCGTCGATGCGGTGTGGCTGTCGGGCGCTCCGGACGCCATCCGCAGGTGCAGCCTGCCGGTGCTGAAGTGGCTGGAGGCGGAGGGCTGCCCGGTGGACTGGGACGAGGCGCTGCGGCGGGCAGACGAGCGACACCGTCACGACAGAGGGGATGATCGGGCCGTGTCCGAGTGGGTGGAGGCCATGGCTGCGCAACGCCAGGCGCAACGGGCGCAGCAGCAGCAGGGGCAGCAGGGGCAGCAGCAGCAGCAGGGGCAGCTGCGCAGCAGGGCCAGCAGCAGCAGCAGGGCCAGCAGCAAGGAAGGATGAGCGCGCATTGTCTCGTGGGGTGGGATCTCAGCCGCAGATCCAGACTCTTCTGAGGGATGCAGCTGGTACAGGGGTGATGGGGTGTGACTGAAACTGTGCAGCACACTCGGGGCCTGCTGCAGCCGATACGACGTCTCACAGCGGCCGGAAAAGCCACCCACCTTCGAGTGGCTTTCAAGCAGCTGGGGATCATCCTGATCATCCTGTTGGGAGGTTTCATGTGTACATATATATGTGGGCAGTTCCGCGGTAGGTTGTCGCCCTTGATGATGCACGGGGTGGCAGCAGTGGCCGTTGGTGCTGAGATGATTGCCCCACATCTGTACGGCTCATCAGTCGGGCTTCATACAGGGCCATGTGGCGTGGGTCGTGCGGGTACGGGTACGGGTACGGGTACGGGCCGGGTGGTGTGAAGGAGACGGCGTTTGACGGATGTGAACGGAGACCCTATCGATCCATGTATCTGATCGAATGGCGCCTACTGCTTAGACTCGATGTTGGACTCGATGTTGCGTTTGATTGATGTTGCGTTTGATTGATGTTGCGTTTGAGAAAGCAGCGGAAGGCTGCACTTGGCCACAAAACCATTTCGTTGGCCGCCAGGGTGTCGTTGGCCGTACGACACTGCGAAGTACGTATGGGTGCTATAGCGGTTCCCCGCGCACCGCCGCGGCGTGTAGGCTGTGATGAGCCATATCGTCTGTGGCCCCTTGCTTAATACATGCCGAGGTGGTGATACCCGGCGCGTGATCATTGTACATATTAATGATGTTGTTATTGGGTAGCAGTGTGGGCCGGGGTGACAGATCGGGAATCGCCATGGTGCGCCTTTACTTTTGGTGCAGGCCGCACATGTATACATGTATTTCGCTTGGGTGGCAGCTGGTAGGAGGGCATATGTCAGTTGGCGTACTGATGTGCCTCGCGGTTTGCGGGCGGCACGTGGCCACCTTGCAGGGGTTAAGCTGGCTATGGGGGACGACATAGTTTGGTGGACAGCAGTGTGGCCCCGCGACATTTCGTGCGAAATGATGTACGTTGTGCTTAATTGGGCGTTAAATTTGGAGACGTCTGCCGCCGGAGGCGGTGGAGGGTTGCTTGCTTGCTTCCGCTTGCGTACAAGAAGCGTCTAGACCAGAGCTGTGGTTAGACGCTCCGTCGTCCAGCAAGTTGTGCCTTGGCTCCAAAGGACAGACACGGCTGCAAGATCTGGACCCACTGAATATCCATTGGTTGTCAACTCATGTTCTCGTCAACCCAGCTCGCATATCACCAAATCCCGTAGTAGTTACTCGGCCGTACATCGTCACAAATTTGATTGTTATTCACCAGACTCCAGGATTTTCTTCGGTTGCTAGATTGCACCATATCTGTAATCTTTCCAGTAACCAAAAATGTCCAGTGCTCTGTGCCCTCGTAGCGCGGGTGTGGCCCGCTCCGCGGTGTCCCGTCGCACGGTCCGCGTTGAGGCTGCTGCTTGGACAAAGGTTGGCAGCACTTCCACTCTGAAGTCAAACGGCGGCAAGCAGGTGGTCGAGGTCGGCGGCCAGAAGGTAAGCCCAGAGGGTGGACTTGTGGTATGGTTCAATTCTTTTGTAGGGTGTGTCCTTTGAACTATTGATAGTCATCTCGGACGGGCTGTTGCTGGGATGTGTGGACAACCTTCAACCGACCACAATCGCGAAAGTGCGAAATTACGCGCTGATTCTGATATGTTCGTCTTGCTGTCATGGATCTGGTCACTGCCATGGATGCTCATAGCAACTGAATCGCGACGACTTGAGTGCATTTGGTGGACTCAAACGTGCGACAGTCCAATTGCTTTAACTGCCCCTGACACACTTGGTTTCAGGTTCTGCTGGTCGAGGTGGACGGCAAGGTCCGCGCCGTCTCCAACAAGTGCAGCCACCTGGGTCTCCCGCTGGTCGGCAAGACTGCCTTGTTCCAGGTAGGCGTACACCCGAGAATGTAGGTGCGGTCCGGGGTTGCGCGTGCGGCTTTGCAACGCTTCCCCTAACACGCGTGCAGTGGGCACACCTGTCAGACGACTTTGCCCGATGGTGGTAATCGTGGCGAGGCTGAGGCGCAGCGCCTGGTTGTTCTGTCCGGGTTCACAGCCTTAACAAACGGGCCGCCTCCCGGGACGACCGCTTGCCGCTCTTCCGCGACAGGCCGAGGTCAAGAACAACTGCGTCGTCTGCCCCGCCCACGGCACCTACTTCGACCTGGACACCGGCGCTGTGAAGGGCGAGTGGTGCCCCAAGGTGAGCGCCAACCGCCGGGTGCCCGGGCTTAGCCGTGCTCGGAACGGGGGGCGGGCAAAAGCGGTAGCGGACGGCCTGCGGGAGCTGCGGGACTGCGGCACTGCGCAGCCGTGAAGGGAGCAGGGCTGAGGGCGGGCGGGTGGCGCAAGTGGATGTGGAAGCGGAGATATGTTAACGTAGTTGGGCGTGTGGGGGCGCGATGACACGGGCAAACAAAGCCACGAATGCGGAACACGGGCAACAGGGCGGCAGTAAAAGGTTTGCATGGGTTTACGAAAGTCCGCCCGAGGCAGGTGGCGGGCTCGTATTGTATGGGCCGTCTTGCTGTGATTTGTGGCTGGCCATCGATGCGGTGCTCCCCCGGGCCATGGCGCCATGGCATAACAGCAGCCTGTTACGTGTACAGCTGCCTGCCCCGTCCAAGGCGTGTGCACGACACAACCTGCGGCAAAGCCAAACGGCTCTGGCACCTTGGAACCTGTGCAGCGGAGGCGGAGCGGTGCCGGGCAGATTGTTCTTGGCGCAGGTCGCCCGGCCCAGCTGCTGCACGTGTGTTGCACATTACGTGTCACATTCCGCGTTTGGACGCACATGACCAGCGGGCAGCTGCGAGTGTATACCGCGAGCGATCACACACACCGCAGGTCGGGCCGGTCTCTTCATTCAAACACACCGCATTTCTCATTAAACTCACACCGCACTAGGGCGCCTGACGAGGCCGTACCCAATTCGGTTTCTATTCAATGTTGCTCACCGCGGCGCCACCCCGTTGCGTCGTTCCCTCTCCCGCAGCTGCCCAACCTGCCGCTCATCGGCAAGGGCACCCCGGAGAAGCCGCTGCCCACCTTCCAGGTCCGCGTCGGCGACTCGGGCGACATTGAGGTGCTGGCATGAAGGTCCTGGCTGGGCCTAACCCAAGATATGGGGGCGCGCGGTGCTCGACATGGACCGGGACTTGTGTATTTGTCGAAGGAGCAGTCCACAGAGGCCCCCCGGGCAGACACCTGGCGTGCGGCTGGTTGTACTGGCGGCGAAATTTTGGCGGGTGATCATGCAGTGGCGTGGGTTCGCGGTACATGGCACTTGTATCACGCATGCGCACGAATGCTTTTCGTGAGCGGTGCTTGGGTGCAATTTTGCAGTTTTACCCTAAAGTGAACACGTAGCGGATCATGTGTTTTGGTTTTTGCAGCGACACATATGCGCTGCCCGCGTTGCTATGGTGCCCATTTGATTTCTTCTTGATGTATCTTTCGACGGCGGGTGAGGCGCACGAACAAAGTGGCCTCTGGATTCAAGACGTGCGTTGCTCACTGTAAGCCACACATCACTCCACGGCCTCGCACCAACCGTGCGAGCACAGACCATCACACAAGCACGGGACTGCGCCCGTTGTTCAACTTGACCCGCCAATCCAAGATCTCGGGCCTTCGAGCCACACCTGTCGTGTACATGTGACGGCGCGGCAACCTCGTGGCGCCATAAACCCGCGTTGACGGGTGGACGCCCCTGGACGCCTCGCCAGTAAGGTGTATAGCTCGTGCAGCAGTCACAGCCCTTCGACCCGAGGATGCATCATAAGCCGGAGACACCCGAAATCCCCATCCGCGGCATACCTTACTCGCATAGTACGACACCATCATGGTGGGTGATGCCCGGTGTCAGAGTATGTGCCGTGCCGTCATACGTTTACACGAGACACCGTCGACCTCAACAACAGCCGCAACAGCGTGTACGTGGAGAGGAAGCGTTTGGAGTGACGTCATCCCAATGACACGGTCGGCCGATCACGTCACGTGGGGGCCGATCACGTCATGAGGCGCATGCCGGATGCCGCTGTCCCCCGGATGCCGCTGTCCCCTGGCACAGGGTTGCAACCAAGTCGTGCGCTGCCTTGGTGGTTCGCCCGGACATCCAAGTTCTGTGTCGGGTCCTGCATGCATGCATGGGGTCGAAGCAGGCTTCAGGCTGCCACCGGAGTACACGGGCGCGGGACAGCTGAGCGGGACGACGTGAATCCTACCCTACCATAGGAGGCAACGAACATCGGTAGGTTTGGTGCTTGGTGTGCTCGCGTGCAGCTGTGTCAACGGGAAGGTTTGTCCTGCCGGTTGCACAGGCGCCGCTCTGAGGGTCGCTTCAAGTAGTTTCAGACACGGCAGGGGCTCGAATGCAAATGCAGCCCAAAACTTGATATTGTGGTAGTTCTGAGGACAAACGTCGTTGCCCGGTGCCAGGGAAAGCGAGCTTTAAACGACTTCAGAACAATCGTCGAGGCGAATGGTCGCTCTTGGTGTTACTAGTTTACACAAAACCTGCCAAAAAAATGTTCAATTGTCATGCTTTTCTCGGATATAACAGAATATAAAAAACTGTCCCTTTCCAAGTCAATTGATCCCGCCGTTTCTACGACAGGCGGCTGGACCGGCTGGACATGCGGCAAGAGCTGCTAACTCACGACGCAATCGTGGGCATGTTCATAAATATTACAGCAATAGTGCTGTCTTAAGGTGATAGTAGACGCTGCCAGGATGCTGGTCATTACAAAACGTTTACTCAGGACAAATCCTTAGGCAGCTTCCAACGCTTACGGTACGTAGGACCCAGCATAATCACATCTTTAGCATTATGCACTCACAAACGCATAAATACAGCAGTAATATTCTTGTTTCGACAAGCACATATCCTGTTGCGGAGCGCCAAGAACGAAGATTCGGAAAATTGAACCCTAGAACGCACCATTCGACACAGCAACGCGAAGACCACAGAGTGCCGGTCCTGCTCCGCAAGACACGTACATACACGCATTTGCAGCCAACGATTGTCGACGCGTCCTTCGGCTGCAAAAATGACGTCTCTAATGGAAGTGACGGAGCTACCAACTGAAATCGCAAGTGTCAACGCGGGCCACACAGCCCCTCTCCTGTCAGACCTAAATCTTACCTCAGTCCTATCTGCTGCTTTAGAGACTATTCCCTCGGTACTGTCCGACACCCTGCCGGCCGCGTACCTGGCGCAACGGTTGCATTTTGTCCGGCCGACGCCGGCGCTGGCGCACGTGCGGTGGCTGCAAGACCTGGAACAGCAGGACGGCAACGCCCTCGTGCTGGACCGCAGAGGCCTCACCGCCCGCGGCGGCCTCCTGCCCGACGATCACCTGGTGAGTCGAAACCCGAAAGTGCCCAGAAGGAAACAACCCTAAACAACCTGGCGGCCCGGCGACATGCCATCCTCCTGGCCACTGCCCTAGGGCCAATACGCCTGACCTGTGACGACCTGTGCTGGGGCGTACTCAGCGGTCCGCCTGACCCACCCTACCGCAACCCAACTCTCGTCCGCCCGCCCGGCGCCCGCTCCCTCCCCGCGCCGCTCCCCGCCCTTGCTCCCCCCCACCCCACACGCCGCGCTCCCCCTCCAACACGCCAGTTCAAGTCCATGGCGCGCAAGGGCCTCATCCGTGACAACCACGTCGTGTGGGCGGCCCGCTACACGGCCCTGGCGGCCGCTCCCTCTGCCGCCGCCTCCGCCTCGGCCCGCGCCGACAGCGCCGGCAGCCCCACCTCTTCCTCCGCCAACCTCGGCCCCCTCGCGACGTCCCCCTCCGCCCCACTGCTGGGGACGACAGCACAGCAGCACCAACAGCAGCCCGCCGCCTGCGCCACCACCACCACCACCACCAGTACCAGTACCTCGTCGCTGCTCACCCCCACCGTCTTCAACGTCTATGCGCTGAGCGCTGCGGTGTGCGGTCACCGGGGCATCGTCCACGGCGGTCTCTCCTCCGCCATCATCGATGAAACATTCGGCTACCTGCTCTACCTGCTGTACGCCGCCACCGCGGACGGTACGGTAGCGGCGGCGGCGGCTGCGGCGGCGGCGGTGGGGCCTCCATCGGCCTCGGCGGAGGCCGCTTCAGTGGCGGCGGCCGTTCGAGAGACCACCCGCGGAGCAGGGCAGTCGGGCTCCGGCGGGAGTGCGGGTGGCGTCTCGGGGGATCCGGGCCGGCGGCAGTCCGGCGTGTGGGAGGCACTGGCCGGTGTGGACCTCAAGGCTGCCATGACCGCACATCTCGAGGTGGACTTTATGCGGGTGAGTGGCCGGGAGTGGCGGGAATGGCGGCAGGAATGGCGGGAGTGAGGGTGGTGGTGTGGTGCGATAAGCGGGAGGGGCCGACAGGCCGGGGCCCCTCGACCAGCAGCGACAGCGGCCACCCTTAATTCCTTATCCCTGACGTGCGACGTCCCTCAGCTCTGCTGAATCCCTGCCGCTCGGCTCGCCCTCCCATCCCCCTGCTTGATTTGGTTCCCTGCTGCCGCAGCCGCTGCCGTCCGACTCCATCGTCGTCTGCATGGCCCAGGTGGAGCGCGTGGAGGGCCGCAAGGTGTGGCTGCAGGCGCAACTCATGAGCCGACCGCCCACCCCCGCGACCATCACCACCGCCCAGGCGATGGCGACGACGACGCCGGCGAACGCCGACGCCGCCGTGGTGTACGCCCGGGGCAAGGCGCTCTTCGTGACACCGCGGCCGCTCCAGGGTGGGTGGGTGGGTGTGGGGGGTCACATCCTCGTTGGGGACTATCTAGCGTTCTAGCCTAGGCGTACGTGGGTGGGGTATTTGTTTCATCCGCATCGTGGGTCATCCAGTTGAAGTAGCAACTGTTACAAGCGTTGAAGGCTTCCGGACACCAAACAGATCATCCGCCCCCTGTGGAGCTGTCTCCGTTGGACCATCTCCACACGATGCTCTCTATTGCCTCCGAACGCGATGAAGGTCACTCAACTCGTCTTGGCTTCCCCTGCCTGACCCCCTTGCTATCGGGTGCAGGCGGCAGCAGCAGCAGCGGCAGCAGCTCGGCCAGCTTGGGAGGCGGGAGGCAGTAGGAAGGGAGCCAGCCCGCCAGCCAGCCAGTCGGGAGCCCTCCATTTTGCGCTGGCGGGCGGGAAGCCGGCGGGTGGGGAGATCGCGGCGCCAGCTGTCTGTCGCCCTGTCGGGACTAAGGATCTAACCTTGTAACCCATTTGCGTTGCATCCATCAGCACGAGACACATCCTCGGTGCTCAGTGTGACAGCTGGGTGAGGGAGGCGCATGTCGGCATACATGTGACAGCCAGGCGAGGGCCGCGGATGACGCGCTGGGGAGCGAGGGGGCTGGGTGCGTCAATCGCGAAGGGCGGCAATCTGGGGATTCGTTTGGGGTTTGGGGTATCGGATCGGATCTGGATCTGGATCGGATCATGTCCCGTCATCTCGGAAGCTGCGTGGGGAGTCAAGGCAGTCATGGGGGCGACGGCTGGCGGTTCGTCGGGCTTTTTGGTTTTTGGGTTGGAGGGATGAGCGAAGAGCCGGTGAGCGGGTGATTGGTTGGTACAGCGTTGCCATGTTGTCGTTGCTGCTACTGCTGCTACTGTTGCTGTTGCTGATGCTGAAGAGATGATGCTGGAGACGATGATGACGATGATGATAATGATGATGATGATGATGATGATGATGATGATGATGATGACGAGAAACCCGCCCGACCCGCCCCGGTGTAGGTGCGTGCGTGCATGTGCGTTGTGCGGTACATACTGCCGTACACGTCGGAAGGTGAAGCCATGTGGAGGTCAATCAGCGTCCCACGGGCAGTGCGACAACCTCCGCCGTGCAGCAGGTCAAAATACGTACAATCATGTAGCAGATGGCCCGCGGGGGCCACTGTGCCATTATTAATAAGAATGTAACGCAAAGGTTAACTCAATGGAGCGAATTAATAAATGAATGCGGGAAATAGATGAATAATGTGACAGCGGGCCCCCTCAAGACCGAATGCGTACCCCGAGATGCCAACCCCATCGGGTCCCCGAGGGCCTCCCCGTATCGTGCACAGGCTTTACTACGAGTCCTGCGAAATCCGCCCTGTTGACATACCGTGTGAAGACATCTCTGTTGGGTGATGCGCGCACGGACGTGATGTTGAATGAACGTTACAGCGGACCCCAAAGGGATCACCGGTGTATACCAGGGCAAGCCCCTGGTGATGTTGTCAAACCATGACCCCCTTCACCTCACCAGCAGCGCTGCTGCACCGGGCTGCCACCGGGCTGCCACCAAGCTGTCCCCGAGCTGTCACCGGGCATACACACCTCAACTGTCCTCGCTGGTGTGCCCCCGCCTGCAGGAGGGGGAGGGGTTCCTGCTTCCTCCGGTACTGAGGGCGGGGTCGTTGTGAGCGATGGCGATGCCGCCCCCTTCCCTTCGTGGAAGCGACACAGCGAGGGGGCCCTCTGAGGGGCGGGGCCGTCGGATAGGCAGGGCGAGGCGAATGTCTCTGGCCGCGGAATACCCCAGGGATGGCAACGCCGCCGAGTGCGCTCGTTACCATGTGCGGCGCACCACAGCGTTAATGAACAGCGGGCCGTTGTTGATAAACAAGGTCCAGGAAGGGGGGAAGGACCGCGAGGAGAGGAATTGCGGTGGGAACGCAGATGGTTGGGTGGGTGGGCTCGCCGTTATCCCCTCCCCAGCTCCTGGGGATTGGTCAAGCGGCTGTTGTTCCGAGTACGGCCGCGAGGGCGTCACAGCAGCAGTAGCGTTTTAAGGGCCGAGGCGATGTTAAGCGCGCACTCCATGCTGATGATGACGATGATGCGTTACAAGCTTCAGCGAGCTCGTACCGTCCAAACGAACCAGGAGGCTCATGGACCGCTGCTCTAACAACATGCAAACTCTATGACCATCGACGACAGTTTGTTGGCACGGCAGCTCTGCGTCGAAAGTCGCAGAGCATGATGAACTAACGCCATTCCATATCTCTGTGAAGTGGGACTTGGAATAGGAAGTAAAGGTCACGGCCAACATATGCCAAGGTGCTGTTTGAATAATACGTCAAAAAGGTCCAAGCTGCGGAGCGCACGTCACAAGATTATCAGATACCGTAATACGTACAGAGAGCAGCAACGACTTGTTGAGCAGGCAGACAGGAGCATATCCTGTCTTCGGGCAAGACGCGACTAGCACACACTCCGCGCCGGGTGAAGCCTTGGACAATATAAATAGGGGTTGGGGCTGCCATTCGGAATACAGCAGCTGCCATTCAACCAGAGACAATGAAATCCATTCGCTTTGGGCTGCGACGTTGGTACGATTGCAACGTACCACTCGAGTCGACCACTCGAACTTTCCGACAGCGACCTTTACGATGACTTTGCCGGATCGCAGCTTAACGCCTTCACGACTAGACGATCTCTGACATGTCATAACAGTATCTATAAATATGGGTTTCACCTCTTGAGCTTGACGTACTTCCGAAGCTTGGGTCTAAGTGACAATCACAAGATGGGAACCAAGATCAGCCCCTTGAAAAGCTTGGGTTTCACAGAGAAACAAGTAGTATTAGTTTCACAACTTTAACTCAAGCATTAACGCTAAAGGCGTTCTGCACGGCATTACCATGACGTAACGATGCATACACTGAAGAAGTGGAACACTGCACCTACGCAACAACTCCCTTTCTGCTTGAATAATTGAACGCATACATAGCGCCCTTCTGATGTTAGCCATAGGTTTTCCCTGGAGATTTGTAACACATGGTCTGTTCATTGCGGCGCCTCTACAGCAAAGTTTCGTCACCATACCTGTAGAGTCACATGCGCCTTATATTCAGGAACAGATTGCGCACCGAGAGGAGCCGGTCGTCTTCCTAACGGACTGAAAACCTTTGGTATGCGTTTCCTCAGTTTCGCCTGCTGCTTCGGCGCTGCAAGCGCCAAAGATATCCCCCAAAATTGTAGCAGCAAGGATCTGCGCTTCAACGACAGCACCGGCAAGGGCGTCAGCACCGCGCCTCAGACCAAACGGCGCGCCGCGCCAGCCCGCATTGCAGTTCCCTGGCAGTTCTGCCTTCAACAGCCCTCCTGCTTCCCACTCGCTGAAGCCGAAACGCCCGTGGCCGTGCTGGTGCTGGGGCGCTGGTCGCTCGTCCATGCGACCGACGATGGCGCCTTCGCTTCCGCGCTCGAGTGCGTCTTCATCAACAAAGCCCTCTCTAGGGCCCTGGGACCAGCAACACCGCAGGCCTACCAGCGCCTCGTGCTGTCGGCCCTCCTCGACACTGAGCCCAACCTGCTCCTCGAGCTGCGCGACACGATGCTCAGCCTCCACGACCCGCACCCGAATCACAACCCCAACCCGGGCCCGCCTTGCTACACCCCCTTGGTAGCCGTGTCCCGACTTGACGCGGCGGGCTACAGCCGGGTCCCCGAAGCCGAGCTCAGCGACCCAGCCGATCCTGGGGGACGGCAGAGGCGCCGCCGCCGCCACCGCTGCGAGGGTCGGGCGCGGGAGCCCCAGGGGGGGTCGCGGCGCCGTCGAGCCGCAGCTGCGGACGGCCGCGGCGCGGCTCGTAACCGCGGCGGCGGCGGCGGCGGCGGCGGCGGTGACGGCAGCGACGGCAGCGGTGGCGGCACGGGCAGCGACAACGACGTCGACGAGGGCAGCGGCAGCGATGCTGACGAGGATGGTGATGATCACCACCCCCGGCGCGGAGGCGCCGCAGGCGCCAGCCCTATGGACTTCGGTCTGGAGGGCCTGCGCCTCCACCCCTGCTGGGTGTACGACACGGCGGCGGGCTCTGGCGGCGGCGGCGGTGGCTTCCCCGGCGTCGTCGTGTGGCACCGCCAGCCGCTGGATGGCCGTCAGAGCCGGGCCTTAGCGCTCCGAAGCCTTGGACTGCTGTCTCATCTGGATGCCGCCGTAACGCTCATAGACGGATCCGGCCGCGTCGTCTTTCAGAACGCAGCCTCCCGCCGCTACCATGGACGCCTCACCGGCGCTGCCGCCGTCGCCACAGGCGGCAGCGGCGGCGGCGGCGACAACGACGACGTCGCAGCGGCGTCGGCAGTACAGTACAGCCCCGGCTCCGCCGCCGACGACGACGGCCGGCCGCTGCGCCGCGCCGCCACCTTGGTGGATCCCGGCGGCGCCTGGGCGGGAGATCGCCGGTCGGTGCTGCTCGGCCTCCGCGCGTCGTACATACTGCTCCGGATCTTTAGCTGCGACATGCCGTGCCAGGCGGACGACCTGTTGGCGGCCTGGGAGGCGGGACGCACATGGAAGCGCCTGCTGCACGTGCCGCCGCCAGTACGGCAGTGCGGGGCGTCGTACAAGCTCGGGCAGCAGCCGCAGCTGTTGCACACGCCAAGGGAGGCGGGGCCCCCGCTGAGGCGCCAGGTGGCATCGCTGGGTACGACAGTGGTTACGACGGTTGATGGTCGGAAGGTGGTTGCCGGGGTTGATGCGGAGCTGCTGGGGGAACCCCTGGACGTCCCTGGAGCGGCGGTCCATCGGGGCGGCGTCGCTGCCAGCGGCGGCGGCGGCGGCGCCGCCGCCGCCGCCACGAATACGATGTCATCGCCGCCGCCCTGCAAGCCTGTTGGTCTGCCCGGTGGCTGCGGCGCCGGCGACGCGGCGGGGCAGGCGAGTTCACCACGGCAGGCATCGTCGCCTCCGCCGCCTCCGCCGCCTCCGCCGCCGCTGCCGCGGTCGCTGCGGGTCTTGCTGCACATCCCGCCTGTCAGCGGTTCCCATCGACGACTGGCAGCCGACGCCGCCTCCGCCGACAGCCCAACCGCCTCCTTCCACCCTTCGCCGCTCAGCTCGTGTCAGCACCCACCGCCGCCGCCGCCGCCGCTTCCGGCGGCGCCGCCGCTGCCGCGGCCGCAGTCGCCGCAGCCCGCCGGTCAGCCGCCGCAGTCCAAGAACTCCGGCTTGCCGCCTAGCCGCATGGCCAGCGGCCTGGCTTCCGCCGGCGGGGGCGGTGCCGGCGGCGGCGGCGGCGGCGGGGTGCTGAGCACGCTGCTGGCCTCCAGTCGGTTCTCCGTCAATGCGGCGCAGAGCAGCCTTGTGCTCGTGGAGGGCGCCCGGGAGTCAACCACCACCACGTTGTTAACGCAGCCGCTGGTCACGCAGAGGCTCAGCCTGGACGTCGATGGCGGCGGCGGCGGCGGCGGCGGCGGGCCGTGCTTGGCGGCGGCGGCGGTGGCAACGACGGCGGCGGAACCCGAAGCGGCGGGGTGCAGCGGTGGCGGCGGCGGTGGCAACAGGGGAGTCAACCCAGCTGTGGCGGCTGCTGCGGCGCCGGCGGCGGCGACGTCGTCGCCGTCGACGCAGCAGCAGCTGACGGCGCCGTGGCTGTCCCGCTGGGCGGCGACGCGCGGGCTGTCCATCACCGCCGATGACGACTATGTGGTCGAGAGGTCGTACTCGGCGGAGGCACCGGCGCGGTCGGGCTGGCACAGCAGCAGCGGCCGGCAAGTTCGAGGACGGCCCTCCCGCTGCAATGGCGGCGGGACGGTCGCAAGTGGCGGCGGCGGCGGCGGCGGCGCCCTTTCGCATGGCGGCGGTGGCGGCGGCGGCGGTGGGGGCAGCTCGCTGTGGCATGCCGTGATGACGGCCAGCGGCAGCGCCGCCGCCGCTGGTGGGCTGAGCAGCGGCGTGTTCGGCGGCGGCGGCGGCGGCGCCGGGGGCAGCCGGATCGGCAGCGCCGCGGCGAGTGGCAGCTTCGTGTTCCTTGGTGGGCAGGTGCGCCGAGGGCGGGAGGGCGGGTAGGGGGGCAGGATTCGGGACGGGGCGGAGTGGGGTGCAAGTGCAGGCAACAGAAAGACCATGAACAGCGGCCGACGTCGAAGGCGGGAGAGCTGCTGCGGTGGCCCCTTCCCCCTTATGTCAAGAAAGGGGGGCACCTTCCCCTCCCATGTGTTCCTTGGCGCGCCTCCTATATGCTTGCATAATGCCGCATATTGCCGTCGCATATAATAGCCGTAGAGCCGTATGTTTTCCTTGGAAGGACTGTGTTCCGGACACCGCCCGCCACCGCCGCGTCCCGTGGGACTCCCCAGGCGGGCCTGGGCGCAGAGACCCACGGGTCGATCGTCCTGGACGACGACCCGCTACAGCTGTCCGCCTGGCGGGCGGCTCTCAAGGTCAGCAGCTCCCGGAGGAGCCTGGAGGGCTGCGTAGGGGGAGCCAAGAAGACGGCGGCGGCGGCGGCGGCGGCCGCCACTCCGCTCGCGAGCAGCGCCCTTGGCGCCGTACCTCAATCTCCCTGCAGCGGCTCCGTCCTCGCCAGCAGCACCCGAGACCACCTGCAACTTCACCACAACATTCATAACAACCACCATAACCACCACCACAACCACCAGCTGCAAACGCAGCACGGAGGGGAGGCCCGCGCCGCCGCTGTCTTGCCCGCCGCCAGCTCGGCCGCCGCCAGCTCGGCCGCCGCCGCCGCCGCCGCCGCCGCCGCCGCCGCCGCCGCTGCCGCCGCCGCCGCCGTCCGGTGCGAGGGTTCCTTGCGGGCTGACCTCGGTGGCAGCGCTGAGGGATCCGGGGATGTGGGGGGATCAGCGGGGGCCCATATCACCGGCGGCGGGAGCAGCGCCGGCGGCGCCGCCGTACGGCAGTCCCCTCGCGTCGGAGGCCCGCGGGTCCATGGAGGGCCCCTCCGAGCAGCCCGCAGCGCCAGCAGCCGCTGTCTGCTGCAGACCTGCGGCGCGGTCAGCGCTGCCGTACTGCAGGACGAGCGACCCATGGGTCGGCCGGGCACGTTCGCCGGTCTGGTTCCCCTGGCCAGCGACTCGCCGCGCAGTGGCGGCGGCGGCGGCGGCGGCGGTCGCTTAGCTTTCGGTGGTTTCGGCGCGGTCTTCGGCTCTGTTGGCGGCGGCGGCGACGCCAGCCACAGCGGCAGCCTTGGATACACCGCAACAGCCGGCGCCGCCGCCGCCGCCGCCTGTAGCTTTAACACGGCTAGCGCCGGCGGTCGTAACGGCGGTCGACGCAGCAGCTTGGAGCTAGCGATCGCGTTGGCGGCTTCCGCTGGCGGCAAGTCATTCAGCATGGGCGGGATGCGGCAGCTGCAGCAGCCGCAGCAGCAGCTGCCGCCGTCGCTGCCGACGCAAACCTCCATTGATGGCCGCGCGCGGGTGTCGCTTCGCGGCTTCGTCGGCATCGACGGCAGCGTCGACGGCGGGTTACGCGGCGGCGGCGGCGAGCACGAAGACATCGCGTTTGCCGGTGCCGCTAAGTCGTCAGCGAAGGACGCGTCAGCATCGGCGGCGGCGACGGCGGCGGAGGCGCTTGCGGCTCGATCCCGGCCGCGGGACGGCGGCGCCGTCAGCAACCCATGGGACGCCCCAGTGGTGTCGGCGGCGGCGATGCGCTCGTCGCTGCTGCAGGATCTGCGGGAAGCTCTGTCGTCGACGGTGGCGGCGGCGGAGGCGGCGGAGGGGGCGTTGGAAGCTGTGGACGGGGACCTGGGTAGCCCGGGCGCGGCTATCGATGTAACGCTCGAGGAGTCGGAGGCGCGCGGGGCGCCGTCTGTGGGGCTGCTGTCGCCGGGCGACAAGGGCGGCGCCGCCGCCGCCGCCGCCGCCGCCGGCGCGCGCCGCTGCTGCCGGGGCGCCCTGGCCCCGCCGGCCGGCGCCGGCGGCGCAGCCGCAGCGGCCCACCAACCGCACTCAGTCGACCCACGGGTCGCCCGGCTGCTGGACGTAGGCGGTGTGCCTTCCACGCCGTCGTCGGGCGCGCGGCCGGCGGCGCTGGTTCCGTCGTCATCGCCGGCGCCGTCAGCGACGCCGACGGTGTCGCGGCCCGGGGGTAGGTCCCTCTCCGCCGCCAACGTGAACCGCGACGGCGACGAAGGGGCCTGCCCGCCTGCCTCCTCCCCCGCTTACGGCGGCGGCGACGGCGGCACAATCTCTTCGCCCTTCTACGTCGCCCGCGCCGCCGCCAGTATCCTGAATCAACAGCAGCACCACCCCCAACACGAACAACAACAGCAACCACAAGAACAAGGACAGCAGCAGCAGCAGCAGCAGTCTCAACCACAGCAGCAGTTGCAGCAGACGGCGGCATCGCAGCCGCCAGCGTCCACGACTGCGGGGATGGTCATGGAATCCCGCGCTTGGCAGGCGGGATCTGGACCCGGATCTGGACCCGGATCTGGATCTGGCTGTAGGCTGGTCCATAGCCGGCTCACCTTGATGGGCGCCCCGCGGACGACACTGACGGAGGTGCCGGAGGCGGAGGAGGTGTACGGAGGCGGCGGCGGCGGGGGCAGCGGCGGGGGCATCGCCGCCGCGGCGGCGGACGTCGTCGCCAGGGTTCGGACGGCGCCGCCGACGTTTCGGCCGCTGCCGTCGTCGGCGCCGCTGCCGTCAGCGCAGCCGCCCGCCGCGGCGCCGGAGGCGCCGCCCCGTCACAACCCCCCGTACGGCATGGACGAGCGGAGTCTGTGCTGGCACGAGGTGACGGCGTCGCCGTTCGCGGACCCGGTGACTGGACAGCGCATGCTGCTGCTCGTACAGGTACGGAGTACGGAGTACGGCGAGTACGTGGATTGCCGGAAACCTGGCACAACATCGATGGTGCCACCTGACCACTGCATGATGGCGCCTTTCTGTCCATCGCCCATCGCCCATTGGGTGGTGCAAGGCAACGCCCTTTCCCTCCTTTCCCTCCCCGGGTTGCGCCCATCCACCCACCCACGCTCACAGCCACCCAGCCACACAATCTACACCCGCCGGGTCCACTGTAACATCAATGATGATAACAAACACTTCACTTGTGGTAAACACGTTCAAACACATACACAGAAGAGTTCAATCACACACCCGTACACCCGTACACCCCCATTGACTGTCGAGCTGCACTCCTCTCTTCTCGCGGCTCACTAATCCTTAACGTACACCCACCCGTACACACCCACCCCCAGGCCGACGTGACCTCCCGGGTGGAGGCGGAGCGCAAACTTGTGGAGCTGACGGCCGCTCAGACGGGCATGTTGGAGCAGATGTTCCCACGCCACGTGCTGGAGTTCGTGGCGCAGCAGGGCGAGGTACGACGGCAGAAGTACGACGAGCACGCCGTACAGACGGGCACAGAGGGTGAAGGGACACCAAACGCGAATGTCGTACATCAGCTGCCGTTTGTGTTTGTGGTGCTGGCGCCGGTGCTGAGGCGGCCCACTTCAGCTGGGGTGTACGTGCTGACGCCCTGCCGTACGGTGCCCTACTCGTGTGACCTCCTCGGGGGCGCCCCCTCCTCCTCCCTGTCCCCCCCCCGGTCGAACCGTCGCTCTGGCAGCAGCGCAGTTTGAAAATGTCTACCAATTTCCTGTAAACCCCCTCCCGCGCCCCCGGGCTGGTCCCGCCCCCTCCTTCACCGGCTGCTGCTGCTGCTGCTGCTGCTGCTGCTGTTGCTGCTGTTGCTGCTGCTGCTGTTGCTGCTGCTGCTGTTGCTGCTGTTGCTGCTGCTGTTGCTGCTGTTGCTGCTGCTGCTGCTGTTGCTGCTGTTGCTGCTGCTGCTGCTGTTGCTGCTGTTGCTGCTGCTGCTGCTGTTGCTGCTGCTGCTGCTGCTGTTGCTGCTGCTGTTGCTGCTGTTGCTGCTGCTGCTGTTGCTGCTGCTGTTGCTGCTGTTGCTGCTGTTGCTGCTGTTGCTGCTGTTGCTGCTGCTGCTGTTGCTGCTGTTGCTGCTGCTGCTGTTGCTGCTGCTGCTGTTGCTACTGCTGCTGCTGTTGCTGCCCGGCCCCCCCCCCTTGTCAGGACATCGGCGGAATGGACTTCTCCGCCAATGTGGAGGCCTTCGCGACCACCCACGACCTGGCCACCGTCCTGTTCACGGGTGGGTGGATGGGGGGTGGGGGGTGGGGGGGTGGGTTGTCCGCTTATCGACTACCCGTGTAGTGCGACTTGCTCGCCTACACCTCCAGCCGATGTTGGCAGCCGCAGTCAGTCAGTCGGTCAGTCGGTCAGTCGGTGTCCTGCCCCTGCCTGCTGATGCCTCTAATCCGGTCAACAAACACCTGACATAAACCCTAAACCCGTGAACAACCCTGAACATCCCGGCCCCCGTGTCCTGTACGGCCGCTGGTACGGCCGCTGGTACGGCCGCTGGTACGGCCGCTGGTACGGCCGCTGGTACGGCCGACTCGCTGCTCGCTGCTGGGCATCTCCAACAACCTACCGCGCTCCAACGCACCCACCTACCCGCCCACCCACCTGATCCGTCCTCAGACGTGAGTACCTAAATCCTGAGGGGGAAGGGGAGGTTTGGGGCCTGAAAGGGGGGAGGAGGAAGGCGGTTCCGTCAGAGGTCTACCCGCCGACCAGCTCGCCAGTGTCTGGGCCCCTCCCCTCGACGTCTTTTGTTTTGGTTGTGTTAAGAGGCGACGAGGCTGAGGCCGAGGTGACGTGTGGGTGCCCACTCTGAAGTTGTGGTATACGTGTCTGTCTGTCTGTCTGTCTGTCTGTCTGTCTGTCTGTCTGTCTGTCTGTCTGTCTGTCTGTCTGTCTGTCTGTCTGTCTGTCTGTCTGTCTGTGTCTGTCTGTCTGTCTGTCTGTCTGTCTGTCTGTCTGTCTGTCTGTCTGTCTGTCTGTCTGTCTGTCTGTCTGTCTGTCTGTCTGTCTGTCTGTCTGTCTGTCTGTCTGTCTGTCTGTCTGTCTGTCTGTCTGTCTGTCTGTCTGTCTGTCTGTCTGTCTGTCTGTCTGTCTGTCTGTCTGTCTGTCTGTCTTTGTCTGTCTGTCTTTGTCTGTCTTTTTTTTTTCTGTCTGTCTGTCTGTCTGTCTGTCTGTCTGTCTGTCTGTCTGTCTGTATGTTCGTGGCTGGATGTCAGTGACCTGTCCCTGGAGGGGCCCTGTGCCCCTGTCCCTCGCCAGACCGCCCCTGTGTGGCTGCCCCCTGCCCCCGCTCCCGCTCCCGCATGGCGTCTCCCTCGGCTTGACACTAACCCGCCCTCCCATGACGATGATAAATTGACAAGCCTTGTCCCCGGCCCCCCCGCCGCCCTTGTCCCCCGCCCCCCGCCCCGGCCCACCTCCCACCGCCAACCCCACTGCGACCTCGATCGTCCTCCTGATCACACTCCTGCTTGCCTCCGCGGACACCCACCCGCCCGCCCACCTCCTCCGCCGTACACACACACGTGCGCAAAACATATCGACCTGGACAGATCGTGGGTTTCACGGTGAGCTGGCAGCTGGGAGCTGGGAGGGGTAGAGAGGGTGGAGAGGGAGGGAGGGGTCGAGAGGGAGAAACAGCCCAGGGAGGGGTAGAGAGGGAGGGAGGGAGGTGAGCCGCAGTGGTTGGGGCGCAGGCGCGGCGGAGGATGCAGTGGGCGCCCATTCAGGACTCCAGGGGGGAGGGCGGTCGCCTGAGGGGCGTGTGAGCTGCCGCCACTGCCGCCACTGCCGCCACTGCCGCCACTGCCGCCACTGCCGCCACTGCCGCCGCCGCCCTCACCCCCCTCACAGACGATGAGCAAGATGGTCCCAGCCGCCGCCGTGATGGCCTTCCTGTCCGAGCTATACTCCAAACTGGACGCGCTGGTGGATGAGTACGGCGTCTGGAAGGTACGACAGAGGTCCAAGCGTGTACGACACTGTACGACGTGGTTATACACTACACATCCGGGCTGGTACTGTCTTGGCTACTGAGATTTGCCTCCTCGCGTGAAACTCCCCCGAATTGCCGTACAGGTTGAGACCGCGGGCGACTGCTACATTGTGGCGGCGGGCATTGTACGGCGCGACGCTGACGGGTTTCAGAGCGTCGTGACCTCGGAGCACCCACACCATTACGCCAACCAACCGCCAACCGCCAACCCTCAACCGCCTTTCCCGTCCCCGGGGCCCAACCACGCCCAGACCCCAACCCACATTCCGGTGAAGCAGCAGCAGCAGCAGCAGCAGCAAGTGCAGCCGCAGCAAGTGCAGCCGCAGCAAGTGCAGCCGCAGCCTCAACCACAGCAGCAGCAGCAGCAGCAGCAGCAGCAGCACCAACACGACATCACGGCATCCCTGAAGAGGGATCTGCTCGGGCCTCTTGGAGGAGGCTGTAGCAGCCAACACCTCCGCATGCAGAACTCAGATCTGCTGTCGTTGGACCTCACCGGGTACGGCAATGGGTACGACATGACGGCTGGCGAGCAACATCCGACGGCAACTGCCGGCGTGGCAGAGCACCGCACGCCGTCGCCGCTGTCGCTGGGGCCGCCGTCGGCCGCCACGGAGGCGAGGGCGGCGGCGGCGGCGGCGGCGGCGGCGGCAGGGCCCCAGTCTGCGGCCGGTCGCGACGCCGAGTCAGTGTTTGGTTTCGCGCTGGCGATGCTGCAGGTTGCTCGTGAAGTACGGATGCCGCACAACGGCGAGCCCGTACAGCTGAGGGTGGGCATCCACAGCGGCCCGCTGGTGAGATCGGGTGAGGGATGGAGGGTCAGACATGTGCCGTACAACACGGCGTTGGTAGAGCCAAGCGGGGGAAGACCCCAGGGTGGTCTGCTCACTGCTGTACGGCATCGGCACGAACCCGCATGACTGCCTAGATCGTTCCACAGGTCCTCAACTGCCCGCCCAGCAACAGCCGCCCACAGCGCACTCGGTCTGTCCCCAACTGTCCCCAACAGTTCCCAACTGTCTCCAACTGTCTCCAACTGTCTCCAACCGCCCTAGGTGAGCGGTGTGATCGGCACCAAGATGCCCAAGTTCGCGCTGTTCGGTGACACCATGAACACGGCCAGCAGGATGGAGTCCACGTGCCGGCCGGGTGGGTGAGGGGGGGGGCGGCCGGGTGGGTGAGGGGGCCGGCCGGGTGGGGAGGGCCCGGGTGAGGGGGCCGGGCAGGGCGAGGGAAGGGGCGAGGGAAGGGGCGAGGTGATGGGTATGAGGAGAGGAAGGAGGGGGCGAGGGGAACAGGAGTTGGGGGCAGGATGGGGTTCATTCGGCGGTGTACAGGGCGGCATGCAGAGCGGCCTTGGAAGGAAGGCGGCAGGGAGGGAGGCAAGGGAGGGAGGGCGGGAGAGAGGGAGGGCAGGCGCCAGGCCGCGGGGCCGCAGGTGATGGCCTGGGGCCCCCCGTGAAGGATCCCCGGGAGCTCGCCCGAGGTGGCCGCACACACAAGAAGGGTCTGCACACACACGGACTCCTCGTCCGTACATCGCACATCGTGTGCGCCGTACATGGTTTCTCTCCGCACATCGACGCACCTCGCCCTGCCCGCACCCGTGTCCCCTTATTCCCCTCTTACCCCCCTTCTCCCTTCGTCCCCCTCTTCTCCCCCTCAGGCTGCATCCAGGTCTCCGCCCCCACTCGGGCGCTGCTGCCTCACCTCCCGCTACAGCCTACCGGGGGCGTGCTCGTCAAAGGTACGGCAAGGTCCTCGCGGGACCCGTTTCCTCGGGGGGGGGGGCAGACCGACCCACAGGTCACAGGCGGTGCCATCTCTCACGCTCCCTCATGTGTGTACCGTACAGCACCGTACAGGAACGTACAGCACCGTACATCAACGTACAGCACCGTACAGCACCATACAGCACCGCACAGCACCATACAGCACCGCACAGCACCATACAGCACCGCACAGTATTCTTTCGATGGCCCCCATTCGGGTCGCCTCCATTTGGCGAATCTATTTGTCGATCGACCCATGGGTCCGTCGCCCGCGGAATCCCATCCGCCCGTCAGTCGGTGACAGGGCATCCGCCGGTTTTGCTTTTGCTCTCGGGATGGGGGACGGGGGACCGAGTTGGTTCCGGAGACGCTGGGCATCACTGATTGGGGGTCGCGCCAATGACATCACTGATTGGGCTCTCGGCGTGTTGGGTCCCGATGGGTCGGTGGGTCGGTACTCTCAAGTTGGCCTGGGTCGGCAGGGAAGGTTACTTCGCCACACACAACCACACACATCTGCCAGCTGCCATTGTCGTACCACATGCCCTGACCTTCCTGGGATCCATGGTGCGGTGCGGCATGCCGTACGGAGTCCGTATCGTACAGCGCCACGAGCCTTGCACCAGTGCACCTTGTACCCTTGCGCCTTCCCGCCACATGTTGGCCGACAACCTCCCTAACTACCAACTACCAACCACCAACAGGCAAAGGTGTCATGGAGACCTTCGTGTACGACCCACAGCAATGGGACGGTGGCAGCCGCGGCAGCGGCGGCGGCGGAGACGGCGGCGGCGGAGACTCCGCAGCCGCCGCAGCTGCTGCGTCATCCGTGGACGCTGACCAGGCCGCCGTACCCACTGCCGCTGCTGCTGGAGGTGCGGGCTGCGGTGGCGGCGGCAACGGTGACGACAGCGGCCCCGGCCGCCGCTCGCGTCTACGAATGCTGCAAACCGTTGCGGCCGTCCCAGACCCGCCCGCAACCGACGGCGGCGGCGCCGCCGCTGCTGACGATGCCGTACCGGACTACCTCGCCGTCGCCGGCATCTCGGTGTGTGGCTGCATCGGCGGCGCCGGTGGTGCCGCTGCCCCAGTTGCTGCTGCGGCGGCGCCCGTCGCGGCGGCACCCCCAGGTGGTTGGCTGCCGGGCGCCAGCTCGCTCCCCCTCCTTTCAGACGGCGGCTGTGGCGGAGAGAACGACGGAGGAGGCCATCGTTCCTCCCTGGACTCGTCGCCCGAGAACAATCGATCCTCTCCTGGGGCTGTAGCGGCAGCG
>BDSI01000168.1:0-12500 GCA_003117195.1 Eudorina sp. 2006-703-Eu-15 | reverse complement strand
CCCCGGCCCCTCGGCGCCCGCCCCCCCAAGCCCCCCGCCGCCCCGCAGCAGCACCAGCCTCTCCCTCTCCAGCTCCAGCCGCACCGCGGTGCGCCCCGGCCTCAGCCCCACCCAGTCCGACACGGGGCGGGCGGCCCGCAGCGAGGGGAGGATGCGGCAGCAGCCCTCCAGGATGCGCTGGCGGTCCTGAGGGGACACCGCCAGGCTGAAGTCCCCCACCTGGCCGGTGCCCCCCAGGACCACCGTGTCCCTGGGGAGGGGGGCGGGGAGGGGTGTAGGAAAGGGGTGGGGGAGGGGAGGGGTGTAGGAAAGGGGTGGGGGAGGGGAGGGGTGTAGGAAAGGGGTGTAGGAAAGGGGAGGGGTGTAGGAAAGGGGGGCACAGGAGGGCCGCGCGCCGCAGGACGGGAGGCTGCCCAACATGCCACCCCCAACACAGCCCACAGCCCACAGCCCACAGTCCCCCGCGTCCAGTGTCCAGTATCCATCCACCCACCTGTTGGGTATGATGTAGAAGTCCTCGTAGAAGTAGGCCTCCTTGACCCAGGGCGCCTCCACGCGGATGATCTGGCCGCGGATGGGGGTCACGGCGGGGTCGGGCAGCAGCGCCCGCGCCCCCAGCCCCGCCGCGTTCACCACCACGTCTACCCCGTCCACGTCCACCCCCTCCCAGGCCCCAAGGTCCACCAGCTCCGCCCCCAGCGCCGCCGCGCCGCCCGCCAGGTCCTCCAGGGAGGTCAGGTGGGGCACCCGCAGCAGCCGGCCCCCCAGCACACGGATCTAGGGGGGAGGGAGGGCGGAGGGAGGGAGGGCCCGGCAGGCAAGGTGGAGGAGAGGGCCCCTAAGCTCCCCGCCACACACAGGCTCAGTTTTCTGATATATACACACACATACACATACATACACACATGGGTGGGCTTCTTGTTAAACACACGCGCGGCTCAGTTTTCTCTCTCTCTCACACACACAGCAGGGGCGCGCCTCCGAAACGCGCCCTGGGTGCTGCAAGGACTTGAGGAGGTTGAACAGCGGACTGCGAGGCGCAGACCGCCCGGGATGGGCCTTCGCCCACTCCCTTGAGGGGGCACAGCGGTCACCGATCCTCGGGGATCGGGCACGCGCCCTTGGTTGAGAGCGAGGGGACAGAGGCCCCTTACGCCCCTTTCCCCCGTATCCGGGGGAAAGTGCTTCGGCGGTCTCCCGTATGGGGCGGGTTAGCGCCCCCGGCCAGTGTCGGCCCGGCAGATATGTAACGATTCACACACACACACACAGTTCTCTCTCTCTCTCTCTCTCTCTCTCTCTCTCTCTCTCTCACACACACACACACACACACACACACAGTTTTACCGCACCGCGCAGGGGCACGCCTCCGAATTGCTGAGGAACGCGCCCTGGGTGTTGCAAGGACTTGAGGAGGTTGAACAGCGGACTGCGAGGCGCAGACCGCCCCGGCCAGCGTCAGGCCCGGCTGCGAGGTATGCAACGATTCACGGCCCCTCCCTCCAACCTCCCCCTACCCACCCAACCCCCCAACCCCCCACCCACCCACCCACCTGGTCGGTGAGCCAGGGCAGGTAGCGAGAGCCCTCACATACCACCGAGTTCCAGAAATAGCCCCATGTGCAGGGAAACGGCGCCGGATCCAGATCCGGATCTGCGCTGCCCGCGCGCACCCCATCCGGATCCCGGATCCAGCCGCCGCGCGGGCCCCTCCGCGCCACGGTGTCCAGCGCCCGACGGTCCATGAGCTGGAAGTGGGTGGGGATGTGGCGCCAGGAGGGCAGTTCCGAGGGCTCTGCGTAGAGGCTTTGAAGGGGAGGTGGGGCGGAAGGGGATTTGATGGGTGGTGGTTGGAGGTTGGTGGGTTGGTTGAAAGGTTGATTGATGGGTTAAAGGGTGTGCGGGGCAGACGGCGATGGGCGTGACAGTGCACCCGCCCCCCCTCCCCCGCCCCGATGCAGTACGGCATGTCAATCCCCCCTCCCTGGAGTCCCGGGGATCTCGAACCTGGGACGAGCGCACAAGGCCCCCGAGGCCCATCCCCTCGCGCCCTGGGAGGGGATGTGAGGGGCCCTCCCTGCCCTGACCGCCGCGGCCGCAACCCTCCCCGGCAAGTGGCAACCCTCCCCGGCAAGTGGCAACCCTCCCCGGCAAGTGGCAACCCTCCCCGGCAAGTGGCAACCCTCCCCGGCAAGTGGCAACCCTCCCCGGCAAGTGGCAACCCTCCCCGGCAAGTGGCAACCGCCCGGGGAAAGAGACGACCCAAACCCGAGGACGCGTGTCATCATGCTGCGGGCACGGATCAGAATTCGTACGGCGATCCTCCCCCCCTTAGAATCGGATGTCGGCGGCAGGGCCGGGCGAAATCCCGGCTCCCGCCTTCACCTCCCCCAACCGCCGACGGTTACGAGTACGAATCGAAGAATGGATTTTGTGGAAGACGAGTGGATTCGAAGGCCCCGGCCCCGGCCCCAGCCCCGGCCCCAGCCCGCCAGTTATGCCTCGGACCTGTTGGCCGCCACAATGGAGACACCCGCCATGTCAGACTCCCCGGAGAAAGCCAGCTGCAGCAGGTGGTCGTACGTGGCGGCACCCCAGCGATTGATCAGCGCCTCAGGCGTGTCGGACAGTTTGTATGGGCCCCATAACCCCGCTGCGCCGGCCGTGGTTGTGTCGGGCCCGAATTTGGAGGCCAGGATGGTGACTTCCACGGCGCGGCGCGCGGAACCGACCCCCGGGTCGGCGGCTGCCTCGGATTCGAAGACGTTGTCGACATCTTGGGTTCCGGAGCGGCGGTTGAGCTGCAGGAGGCGAAGTGCGGTGGTCAGGCCCACGACACCGCCTCCCACGACCCACACGCGGAGCGGCTCGTTCGAGGTGAGCTGATCTGGTCTTCCGGACCGTAACGACGCGGGCCTATGTGCCAGGTCCCGTCCCGTCCGAATGTTGCACCGGAAAGCTGTCGGTGTCCGGTGCGCACTCCGCACTGTTGCTGCTGCTGTGGTGACTGCTGTGACTGTTATGAAGCCTCTAATTGTGAACAAGGGACGCAAAGCAGACGTGCCGTGCGTGTTCAGTGGGCGCATTTTTACGCCAACGAACTTAACTCGGGTTCTGGCCGGTATGCATTAATAGACGCAATCAATGCAGATATGTTGATTTTGATCAAGTATGGCCGCAGTTTGGAGAGTGCTTACGCAGGAACGAATGCAAGGATATGCAACGAATTCGGTTTCAGGCTGCGCCGTTGCCTCTCACACCCAGCGCATGCAGAAAATTGTATGCACAGCATATGATAAATGCTGCTTGCGACTTTTCATCACTCAAAGAGTCGGTCCAAGTGTCCAACGTGCGGACGTTCGATGACGCCAAAAAGTTCATAGGCCAGGTGGACGGCTGTGCGCCGATGTAAGGGCGCATGGCATGCCATCGACATTACTAAAGGCCAGGACAAATTTCGGCAATTTGCGACATGGGTTATGTTTGTGGGTTGGCTCATACGTAGGCGTGTGCCATAGGAGATAGGAGGGACAAAGTAAAATCCCCCCCAAAGCTTGAGGGGAATTTGAAACATGCGCAACGTCTAAGGGGCACCAGCGTGAATTGCGAGAATCACTCAGCATGGAATTGAAGCGCCTCTCGCCGCCACGCGCTTGTAGTGTTGCCTAACGTCATACTTCTGCCATAATGAGCTTCTTTTAGGTCATGCCCACCACATGACAGATATGATTGTTTCTCTATATCAGGAGGCAGCAAAAGGGGGAGTAGGCGAATAAAATGGGAAGAGCACGCAACCGCGTACGGCAATTCTCTTTTGGTCCTCAGGGCAAAGACCCTGTCCATCCAGGCTAGCCGTCGCTAGAACTTCTTCTACGCACCCACACGAAGCAAATAGAACTCGATGCCAACTCGTTCAGGCCTTAGCGGGGCTGCTATGCTCGACCACGGACAGGATTAAGGTGTCTATCCTTGCAGCCGAGCGAGGCCTGGCGCTTTCCATGGAGCTTGATGCGGCAGTAGACTCTCAACGCATTGATGGCGCAGCACCGTCGTCGGTCGGTCAGCCGTCCAGCGCCAAGGACGCTGCTAAGCAGAACCAAGACTCCGAGCGATTTTACTGTCCTTATCCGGGCTGCAACCGGAGTTTTGCTGAGCTTTGGCGCTTGAAGGTTCATTTTCGTGCCCCGCCAGACATTCGTGGCAGCGGCAAGGAGCGCGGACACGGCACAGAGCTCACGCACTGCCCGAAGTGCGGCAAAACGCTGAAGCCAGGGAAGCACCACGTTGGTTGCTCGGGCAGCAAGACCAGTGCCAGACAGGCGAACAAAAGGAACAGAGCGGTAGGTGTTGGAAGTCTGACTATTTACTGAACGTGGCACCACACGCGCTGGAGTCTATTTTTGCAATTCAAGGTCGTTGGGACCCCTGACCAAGTTCATTGTCGCGCAGCCCATGAGAAACAGTCGCGCATATTAACCTTCTGCTGGCTTATCCTACTTGTCCTTATGGTTAGGTCTGCGCGGTCTCTCAACCGCCCCGGATTCTTTGACACGCTTTTGCAGGCTGGGGAGGCGGAGCCGCCTGATGAGGCCTTGACAACCTCACATTCATCTAAACATGCCAAAGGCGACCTAGAATTGGAGCCGCTCGTGGGCTCCTGGCCGGACTACGCGCGGTCGCACGCTCTTCACCCTTTGGCGCTGCAGCCGCCGCTTAAACAGGAGCAGCAGGAATGGCCGCCTGCATTGCAGCCAGGGATTATTTATGCGGCAAATGGCACCGCGACGTAAGTCCTGCTTTTGGACGCGCAATGTTGAGGTGCATGCTTTGCAACACAAATGAAACGCATGCGATGCCAGCTCGCTCTGCGTGTAAATCAAAAGAAGCAAATTACAAATATCTTTGTGTTACTGCTAGCGTTATGCAGCAACCCGAGTAACTTATGGGTCTGAAACGTGCAGGCCATGCTGGCTTCCGGGTCAAGTCAACGGCTTCGTCCCGCAGCTGTCGGCGCAGGGCTACGTGCAGCCACAGTTTGCCGCAGATCTCCAGTATGCGGGCAGTGCGCATGGGTATGCGCAGCAGGTTCCCACCTTCCCCAGCCTCTCAGGATACGTCCAGCCCGGGTCAGGGCTGGGAGAGCCGGGGCAGGTGCTTTCTCTGCCGACCAACGGAGCCCTGCAGCAAATGCCGGGCATGTCTGCTGTACCTACGGCATCAGGGCTTCCAACGGTGAACCCGGTGTTGTTCTCCCAGCAGTCGCATGACACGACGTTAATGGCGCAGGGTTTGGACCCGCAAGCACAGCAGGCCGCCGCTCAGGGGACTCAATTGGTTCCCGTACTTGCGCATGGCCACCCTCAGCAACAGCAGTTGCACCAGCAACAACAGCAGCAACAGCAGCTTCTGCTGCCTCCGCCGCATAACGACAGCGGGCATGACGTGGGGCAGCAGCTGGCAGGGCGTGCTGTTCCGGCATCGACGTCGGGCAACGCGACCGCGGACGGCACGGGCGCGACAGTGTTGACGTCCGCGGCCGCCGTGGGCGTGCCGTCGTCGCCGTTCAACAACGGTCAGCAGGAGCAGCAACAACAGCAGTCCAAACCCACAACTAGCAACGACAGCCTAGGCAGCGCTTTCGGCGACGTCGAAGAGTTCACGCGAAATTTTGGCCGCATCCCTTCGCCGCCGCCGTTGCCAGCCGATTTCCACAGCGCTTCGACCGGCGGCAACGGCATGCTCTTCAACTTCGCGCAGTTTGGGCAGAAACTGCCCCGCTCGCAGAGCCACACGCGACTCGACAAGAACCTCTCCGCAGTGGGGCTGGGCGTTGACAGCGGGCTCGAATCTGACCTCCTGTATGATCACTCTGACGACGGTGACCTGATGCAGCTGCTGTTCGGCGTCCCGGACGAGCTCCCGACCATGGCCACCATCCACCTCCATAAATGGAGCACAGGGGACGGGGACGAGCAGGCGGGGGAGGATGGGGGCGGTGGTCAGCTGGACGGACGGGGGGGCCGTGCGGGAGCGGTGATGGGGACAGGGACGAGCTCGGCGGCAGCGACGGCGGCTCTGGCGCAGCCGTCACCACCGCCGCACCCCAGCGACGAACAGCTGGCGAATGGAACCGCCACGCCGCCGCAGCGACAGCAGTCACAGCCGGAGGCGCCCGGGGACAGCGTGGTGCCGGGGTCGGCGGGCTACACCAACGGGAAAACGGAGCTGTCGCTGCTCGACGGACCTGATGCGCACTCGCATGGGTCTGCGCCGGAGCTGTACCTGGTGGGTTGGGTTGGGTGAGGACGTCGCGGGAAGGGAAGGAAAGGAAAGGGAAGGCGCGGGTGGTGGGGAGGACATGTGATGAGACGTGTGTGGTTAGGTTTTCCTGGTTGCACATGGATGGATGATGAGGGGATGAATGGGTCCGATGGGTGCTCGTGAAGCTGGCGGGGGGCGACCATGCGGAGCGATGACGGGGTGCACGGGGGTCCGAGCGCTGGGTTCTCTGTGCCGAGTGGGATACTGCTTGAGCGTGTGGTGTCAGGGCAGCGCCGCAAGAGACGCGTTGGGCTGCTGGATCGAGGGGGGCTGCATGACAGCCACTGGCTCCATCGGTTGGGTTTAGGGTTGTCAGGGATGACATGTTCACTTGCAGGGATGCGCTGAAGTCACCCTTGCCTCGAGCTCCTACGTTCCAATATTGCCACCCAACCCAACCCACCGACCCGACCACTGAGAAGATGATGTCCTCCGGCGCGCACGTGGACCGGCCAGGCCCCGCCGCATGCAGGAGGGGGATCCTCGCACCTGTGTGCACGTGTTGGGCCACGAGGGGGTGATCCCCCCGCCCCCGTGGGAGCGGCTCCCACAGCGCCGGAGCAGCGCCCGCAGTGCGCGCAGTCGGCATTTGTCCATTCTTGCAGCCGGCCTCCGGCACCCTTCACAGTACTAACTCCGCCCGCCCGCCCGCCTGCCCTTCCTGCGCTGTCGCCCTTATCCCGCATGTGTTGCTGCAGGCCCACGGCGGCGGCAGCAAGGCGGCGCTCGCTCAGCTCGTCAACGGTCTGGGCGCCCAGAGCCACACCGGCGAGGAGCACCACCGGTAAGAGCAACTGCCAGCCCACCGGCTGGGAGCGTCGCTGTTTGTGTGTGTGAGAGCGGGTGCGGGTGTCTGGAATTATGGATATTGAGATTTCTCAGTCAGGCGACGACGGGTGTGTCCTCAGCTCCTCAGCTCAGTCGGGAAATGGCCGCAGGCCAAGTTAGCACTGGGGCGAAGTCAGTGGTGGGTGTTGCGATCGATCGGGTTGCCGGATTGGGGTCGGGTTGCTCTTTGGGGTCGCGTTGGGGTCTCGTCGCGCATGTCATCGGTGTGGGGTGTCTGTGGGCCGCTCCAGGGGCGGGCAGGACAGCGCGTGACCGGCCATGGGGCAGGCGAGGACGCAAGCGACTTCCCCGCCTGGGTGAGAAGGTCCGACGTGGTAGTTGCCGCCGGACGAGGGCGCGGCGTTGGTTTGCTGGCCACCGGCTCTGTCGCTGATGAGGCGCACTCGCCCGGCAAATGGCCCCCCACGCAGCGACGCGCGCTCTTGAGGCCCACGGCCCCATCTTGACCCACATCCGCCCCGTCATACGAGATATAACCGCCCCACGCACGCGGCACATGCCGCCGCAAAACCTGTCCCGGGCGTTTTGCGGCATTTCCTCGGCGGTGTATGACACGTATTGGCCCCCTCCGTATTCCCTACCATCCTGACCTGTCGCTCTCCCCCCTTCCCCTGGATCTCTACGCTCCCTCCCTCCCTCCCCTCCTCCCCGCAGGGACCACCTGCTGGATGCGGAGACCTTCAGGTTGCTGCAGTCCTGCGACTAACGAATGACTGCAGCGGCGCGGCGCGGTCGGTGCCTGCGACCGCGTCCCCGGCACCCGTCTGCCCGGCTTGAACCCCACCCTCCCGAGTGTGCATGGGAGCTGAGGAGGCGGAGGAGGAAGAGGAAGAGGAGGAGGTGCGCTCGTGCTCATGCACCTGCCCTGACCGACCTGGCCCCGTGTGGTGGAGGTAGGGAAGAAGGGGCACCGCCTTTCCGGGTTATCGCCGGGTGCCCACTGAAGGTCGGCGCTGCGCACTACTACTGGCGCCGCGCTTGCAGCTGCTCGCATACGCAGCCCGCGTGCGCGTGTGTATGCGCCGCGTGTGTCTGCGCGCGTGTCTCGTTGTTATGTATGCGTGTTCATAAACGTATGCGTGTTGGCATGAGGGGGCCCGGGGCGGGGCTCAGGGGGAATCGTCCCACGGCATGGCCTCGCGGAACCAACCCGGGTTGAGCGGCGGGGCGGACGCGCGTCGGGGGATGCCGGGAGGCGGTCGGGGTGGTGTTGTGCGCTTGTTGGGTCGGGGTGAGTGGCGGGGCGAGTGGCGGGGCGGTGTGTGGCATCTAGTGCGCTCTGCAGGGCGGGTTGGCGGTGCCCATGGCGCATAAGCATGTCGGATGCGTGGCCTCGTGAGTGAGTGTCGTTTGTGTGTTGTTGCTGTAATGGTACAAACCCGAAACAAAATTTTCCTAAAGACGCACATCTTAACAACAAATTGCGGCTTCAGTGGCCCGTCACAGCACGTGCGTCGGTGAGGGCGTTTGTTTGGGCGGGGCGGTAGCGGGGACAAGGGCGGTGGGTGTTGATCGACGGAACCCACCTGCCTGCCCACCTGCCGCACCTGCCCGGCTAGCCCGCGGTTTTGTCTGACCGTGGATGGAAGTCAACAGCTGCCCCGGGGGAGGGGGGTTGCGCGCCCCCGCGTGTTTGGTTATGCGCCTGACCACCTCACCTACCCAGGTTGTGGTGCGGGCACGGCTCGCGTTCTGGGGTTGCTTCCCTTTCCCTGGGCAGCTGTCTGTCTGTCTGTCTGCATGCTTGTCGAGCATCCACCTCAGGAGGTATCATATGAACGTGATGGGAGCTTGCTTCTGCTTATATGCGGTCGGTTGGTTCTATTATGCGCCTCTCCGGATGTACGTGTGTATGTAGGGTGAGCAAGGAACTGTATTGAGTGTGCGTCGGTCCCCACAGCGGTTTGTATCTGTCTGTCTGTCTGTCTGCCAGGTTGTGGCGTGTCTCTCTGTTGGTGGTGTGGCCTGCGCGTTCATACCTCTCTCTGCGCGTCCGTGTGTGTATGTGTGTGTGCGCGAATTTGGCACACCACCTTTGCTGTATCCCTGTTGTTCGTTGCAACGACACCCCAAGCTGGCCAAACCGGCGGGTAGAGGGCTGCTGTTGTCGGGGCACGGGGAGGTCACCAGGAGGAGGGCCACCAACGGGGTCCGCCGTGCTGTCCCCTCTTAGTTCCGCCGGTGCGGGGCGGCGGCATCAACGGGCCAGGACCGTGGCGAGAGCGGGGCGCCGCCCGCCACGCGGCTTTGCGGCTGGCAGGACGGCGCAGCTGGGGTGCGGGCTTTGGAGGGTGCTGGGGTGCGGCCAGCAGTTCGGGGATGTCTCGGCCAGAGCCTCGCGAGCTGCAGTCCGGTTGGGTGCCCGGCGCTGGCGTGCCACTTTCACGAGGAGGAGGAGGGCCGCTAGGAATCGCCCGGGGAACAGTGGCGAGCCGCCGTCTTTACTTCCCGATGACCCCCTCCCGCCCCCCAAGTTGAGGTAGGGCCCCCCCCTGGCCCGATGAGCCAGGGGGGAGGTATCGGCAGGGATGGGGCTGCGGTGGCTGCGGTTGGGATGGGCGTTGGCAGCACGCGACCAGCACCCTTCCCCACCCCCTCGTTGAGCGCCTCCGATTACCTGGCGCCGCGTCTGTGGGGCGGTGGTGGTGGTGGTGGTGGTGGTGCCACCGTCAGAGGGCCACCGTCATCGGCGGCTGGTCGATGTCCGGTCTTCTCGATGTGCGGAGGAGGGGTTGAGCGCGGGCCGAGATGTGTTTGTGGTTTTCGCGACAGCGCCATGACATGGTTTGTTGTCACCATCCTGGAGCCGAGGGCCTCGTTCGTGTGGAGTCCTTACATCGGCGGAGAGTCGGAAGTGCCTCATCAATGGGAGGAAGGGGTTTGTGGTTGTGGTGCGGCTCTGAGTAACTACATCCTAAATGGTTTTTGGTTAATACGGAGAGATGCTGCGGTTGACTCAGCGACCCATTTGACCGACCGACCAACAGATAACCGACTCAGCACTGTTCCGTGACGCACTGACGGGAGATGTGTACCCTGCTCCAGGGGTGGGTTTGGGAAGGAGGAGAGGGTGTACGGTGGATGCCATGGCGCGGCAGGTCTAGGGGGCCGCAGCGTTGGCGCATAAGCCGAGGTCAGGGCGGGCGGTTGGGAGCGGGGGCTAAGGGTCGTGCGTTACGCCAATCGCTGGCTGTCTGTCGCTGCTTAGTATGAGAGAGCGCGTCGTGGACGTACGTACGGCACCGCCTGCATTTGATCCGAGGGTGGGATCTTCTTTGCCAGGAGAGCATGAGAGGGGACGAAGCGGTGGGGTGGCCTGTCTGCATGACGGAGGGATGCCGCGCGCAGCGCGGGGCAGTGCGTCTTTGTGCGCCACGGCTGCGGCGGTCAAAGTTTCCTTTCGCGACGGCACAGGCACAGGCCTCTTCCACCGAGGGCGCCTCCCCCTGGCTGCGTGCTCGTGCCCTCAACGGTATGGCCTGGCTGCGGTGCTGCAAATGGCCTGCAGAATTGGGTGCACTGCACTGCAAACAATTTTGCCTCACGCATGGGGGGATGATGGCTTTGCAGCATCGGTCGCTTGACTGCTGACGCGGTGTTGCGGCCTGTTTACACTCCTGGACGGGAGAAACGAGCCTCGATGCGTGATGAGCGCGGTTGGTTGGTTGGTCGTGCGCCGTTGATTGTGGCACGCTTTGCACCCCACCCTTTTGTGCTTTGGAATGGTACGAAATGTTTGGTACTGCGGAAGATGCAACAGGATGCATATATTCCTGTCAGATCTTCCAAGCGGGGCGTGTGGTGAGCAGAGAGAAGATATTTGCGAGGGCGCTCGTGTGCATCATACTTCGTGTCAGGGCAGCGGTAACGCATTCAATAATTTTGTTTTTCTGGACGTGTACACCCGAACCATTTTAATCACGATGACTGTCCGGCGGCGCGGTCTGCGTCATTTTGTCAGTTGGCCTGCGCGCTAAGTGTTCCTTTGTTGCACTGCGCTGCAGTTGGTCATGATCCCCTGGGCATAGTGATGGTCATCATAGTTCATAGAGGCCATACGCACGATTCGTTGAAATCGAGCACAAGATTTCCGCAGACTGACTCACACGCTAAGCATGGCGCACATGCCTGCAGCACAGCGTGTATTCCTTAATAACTTCCGCAACAGAGGTCTATGTGACAGCTTGACTCGCAGCTTCGCAAATGGTGCAAGTCGTGACCATCCAACCCCCGCAACCTCGAGCGCTCTCCTCGATCACATCAAGACGAAAATCTTAGTGAGTCAAAAAACATTACTCGGCAGTAGTTTTGTTAGCTATGCTTACATTTGCCCGAATGGTGCGCAGATGCGAGGTGGCCCGATATCAATATCGGAGTACATGCAGGTAATAACTTGAACACACACGCGCGACTTTCCGCATCGCCGTCGCTTTGCTGGGGCTGCTCTCGAGGAGCCGGACGGTCGTACGCTCATCGACCAACCAACGCACGCATGGCCCCGCCACCGCAGCGCATGCGCACACGGCAGCACCAGGAACCGTGCATGTCCGAATTTTCCATCTTCCCATAAGATATCTGCTTTTCAGACAGCTCAGTTCAACAATCACCTAAACCTGACGCGGGTCCAGGGGACATTGAGCCAAACCCGGACCGGCCGTGTGGTACTACGCCCTGGCCCCGCGCGCTCCGTTTGCCTGTCGCCCGAATCCCCTCGCGCCCGCCCCAATGTGTCCCCCGGCGCGAGGCTTCCGGTTGCGGCTTCCCTGCAGCGCACTGCAGCTTCCCCCTCCCTCCCTACGTTCCTACACCCACTCCCTTCCCGCCCCCACCCCCGCCCTCTGCCCTTCCTTCAAACCCTGGGGACCCCCCCACCCCCTCCCCTGCTGGTCCCTGCACCCCGCCCGCCCCACCCGACGCCTTCCCCCAGGACTGCCTGACAAGCCCCCAGGGCGGCTTTTACATGAACCGGGACGTGTTCGGCAGCTCGGGCGACTTCATCACCTCCCCCGAGATCAGCCAGCTGTTTGGCGAGGTAAGGTACCGTGCGGTGGGGCGCACCACCGGCTGCGGCGGGCCTCCCCCCCTTCCCCTCCTCCTCCTCCTCCCTCCTCCCTCCGCTCCCCTCCCCCTCCCCTCCCCCTCCCCCTCCCCCCTCCCCCTCCCCTCCCCCTCGCCCCCCTCCCCCTCCCCCTCCCCTCCCCCTCCCCCTCCCCCTCCCCCTCCCCTCCCCCTCCCCCTCCCCCTCCCCTCCCCTCCCCTCCCCTCCCCTCCCCTCCCCCCTCCCCTCCCCCTCCCCCTCCCCTCCCCCTCCCCTCCCGCTCCCCCTCCCC
>BDSI01000167.1:0-229304 GCA_003117195.1 Eudorina sp. 2006-703-Eu-15 | reverse complement strand
CAGTGTTGAACCTTGAACGCCAGGGCACGCAACCACTCCCCCCATGGCGCCAGTCACGAACATCCATCCACGGTCGCAAACGTAGCTGTACCCCAGCCGGTCGCGAGGCCTCCTTGCAACCATTACAAGGTGGACCCGAGGTATACCCGCCGGATCACTTGGCCGCGAGGGAGCCGGGTGTCTCAAACAGTATGTGTATGTTTGGGATTGTGTCATCAGTCCGCGTCATAGCCTAGTAACGCCGTACCGCAGCCGCGACTGCGGGGCCCCTACCGGCGCGAAACGCCTCGCGTCGTTAAGCTCGTTACGGCCTCGCTCAACCCACCACCTATAGCCTCCACGGCCCTACCGGCTGAATCCCCCCGTCCTTTCTCTCCCCCCTTCCTCTCTCGCGCGCGGCTGCATTTGCCGCTATGTCTGTGTGCAGGCCTGGGGCCTTATGGAGCTCCAACGAGGCAACTGGCTCGCCGCCGTCATGATGTTGGAGCGGTCAGCGCGCCTAGACGCTAGGTGCGTCCGGGTGCTGAGGTGGCACAACGTCAGGACCGCCCGGATGACGGTGGGTCACGGAGGGCCACGTCGGCGGGCCGCGCGGAGCCGATGTCGGCGGTGGCGGTGGCAGCACCAGCAGCTGACGCGCGGACGGCGCCCTCCGCTCTGCTCCACGGTCTGAGGAGCCCTTGACTCGGAAACCATCGGGCGATGTACAAACCGTGGTAAAATGAAGAATAACACGATAATGGAAGTTTATCGGAGCAGGGGCGAGGTCGCGGAGGCGTGATAGATCCGTGCTGCCGCGAGGAGACAGCAAGAAAAGTGTTTCATGCGACGAGGGACATGGTGTTCGGGGGAAGGGCAGGTCAAGGCGTACGGAGTTATCGTGTTTGAGCACGCGACAGAGGACGGCGTCGTACAGCATGGGCCGTGATTCGACAGGAGGGAGTGAGGGGTTAATTGGGATGGGACACACATCGGTCCCGGAGGGAGAGCTCCGTGCTCCGGGAGCTGCTGACGGGGCCGAGCTGGGCACCGGGGGGAGTAACAAGGGGTAGCAGTGACGGAGGTGTGCCGAGGGCCTTGGCGTGCGAGCCCCAAGACATTTTGTTTCCTGATGGTTGCGTCAGCGTCACGAGAACCGTAACCCCACGTCTGCACTTGGCAACTGGCCCAGCCGATTGCGCCTGATGATGATGACGGGTGGGGCAAATGCGTCCCCCGGACCATGAGCTCGAGTCGCACCCGGGTGTACATTATATAGCGACGTACGGTATACGGTACTGCACGTACGGTACTGTACGGTACGGTGCGAGGGTTACATGTTTTGTTGGAGACCCTGCCGCGGATGTTGTTTTGGGCGCTGTGCTGCGGGGGGCTCGTCAGCCAACCCGTGTTGCAGACTTGCAGTCCGTGGCACCTTTCCTCTGGCTGGGCGGAAAAGGAGCGTAGCGGCATCGCTTCATGCGGGTCTTGTTTTTGGTGACCCGCTGGCCCGCCGAGCCGACGGTGGCGGCGGCTGTCAGTCGGGAGCTGTGTGTTGGTCGTTTTGCTCTGGGGTCCGCGAGGGCTCGGCTCTGGGTGCTCGCAACGACGTCAGGGTCGTCGTCCCCCAACCGTCCATTGGCAGGCCCCTGCCTGACTCGCCTGACGGGTCTGGGCTCTGCGGGCCCACGTGAGGACGGCTTCGTGGGTTGTGCGTTTTGGCGGCTAGGGTGGGGCCCATTCCCGGCGGCGGGCGCGCGCGCAGGAAGCGGTTGCCTTCAAGAGGAGGACACCACCCGCCCGTCCGATGCGGAACGCAGCGCATCTCGCCGTTCGCGGTCCTGGGCTGTTTGTTTTTTTATCTTTCTGTAAGGAAGTAGGGCGACAAGCACGGCGTCGCAATTCCCCGGCTGTTTCGAACTTGATTTGGCGCCGGCTTTTGCGCCCGTCGCGCGACTGTCAAGTGTGCCCCAGCAAGCTGCCCCTAGAACCTGCCGCAGCTGGTCGCCTGTCCGCGAGAGCGCTCGCGTTCCCAAAGACGTCGGGTCTTCCGCGCATGTTGTTGTGTGGCTGGCGTTAAGAGTGTGTTTCGTTTTGTGCGTGTGGCGACCGATTTCAAGGCGTCAAAACTCCGAAGGCCGATTTCGTGCCGGTGTACAAGCCCAAGCCCATCTTCATCATACGATGGCTTTGGCGCAGGCCGAAGGCCGGCGGGCTTGCGAGCTGAGTGTGACATGCACGACATGTACTTGGTAGAGGTCGTGCTTAATCCGCAGATGTGGCAGGGCAACCGAATGAAGTGCACGTCGTAAACATTGTGAGAGAAGCTGTGACCTAGTCGACGGACGGCGCCGGACTAGGTTTGATACATCGCCGTCTGCCGCTCCGACAGGTACGCAGTCAGCGATGGTTGCGATTAGGAGCCTCCACCGCTCTAGGATGTGGATTAACGTTGACTTCTCTAGCAATGAAGTATGAATAGCAGGGAAGTCAGGTTCTAGCGACGATTGGTGAAATGATTTCGGTTGTACTGTGTACGCCACGGTACAGCACGGCAGAGCCATCGCAGCTTGTTCAGCGGCGCTGGGTTGCGACTCGTATCTGCCGTTGTTGCTAATTATAATAATTGCTGTTGCCCCTCTGCCGGGCATAGTCCCGCCCGCCCGCCCGGGAGAGTACACCCTTCGGGTGGCGGCGTGGGACGCTTGTGGTTGCAACGGAGTGGTCATTACAGTGTCCACCGGCCATCTGCCGGTTCGGACATTGCAGCAACAACCGGCCACTGGTCCAGCGTCGAAAAAAATGCTAACGGGTGTCCCTTGCAGGTCGTAGCAGTGTGGTTGTCGTTGCAGGCGTGTGGTTTCGAACAAATGTAACCAGAGGAGCTAGAAAGCATAATTGGTCTTAATTATTTTTTCAAGGCCAGCTACGGTAAACTTGCAGCTAAGCGATGTGCGTCCTGCACCGGACAGCGTCGGCCCAGTCCTGCAGACCCGTTACGAACATCGGAAGCCGGCCTTCCAACCTAAAATTCAACATCATCAAAGATTCGAATTTGTGCGCACTAATTGACATTTAATATTATTAACCTTTGTTGAATTGGCCGAGCCAGGGAAGGTGCGAAACGCGCTGCTGGCCACTGGTAATCAAACATGAAATGATAAAAAGGCAAAACCTTGCAATCAAGCATCTGCGACTACGGAAAATTCGTCCAGGCCAAACCTCTAACCAAGGGTATAAGTATGGTGGTGGAACCCACCGGCACCCCAATCGTACGGGGCGGCACCTCATTACGGAACAGGCGATCATAGTGAATGGCGTGCCGCCCCTAATATTGTATTGCAAACTTTTCAAAAGTAAGCTTTACGTTGTCTCTTTTATAACAAACAATACTTCTTAATTGTACGCGTCCACTGCTCATCAGCACGGCCCATTCGACCTCTGACTCGTGCAAGTCAAACTTGAACTGCCGCTTTGTGCTTCGTTTTGTCGGATTTTTGGAGAATGTCAAAGAGCTCTTCAGGCTGAATGCGTTGACTCACTTGTGGCCCAAGCCCGAGGGCCAAGGCCCAAATGCCAAGACCGCACAGCTGTCTGTCCTTGGGTGGCTTGGCGCCAGACAGGAAATGCATAACGTGTAAGATTGTCCATGAATGTATTCCTTTGGAGGCAGACCTCCACCTCTTCCTAAGTGACGAGGGTTTGAGCAAGGATGTCGCTTGCGCCTTCTCAAAGCTACACTACTTCGACCACCGCAAGGCTGCTGACTACACGGTATCAATGTAGCAGCGCGAGCTGCGGATGATTTCTCAATGAGGTCGACTGCCTCCCCTTGCCCGCGCCTCGGTCGCATGCCCGCGCCGCCTGCCGCCTGCTGCTGCCGTCGACCCTCACGCTCAACCCCGCATGCAGAAACAGAACGTCCCCTTCTCCGCTCGCACAAACCCCGCGCACACCGCTCTGCTGCCATGCCCCATCCGCCTCCGTGTCTGTGCAGCACGATGCCCTTGGTACATGATTCAGCGCCTCCTGCCGTCCCATCTCAGACTACCACCCCATCCCGTCCCCCACGACACGACACGACATGCAGCAGGACGCCTCCTCTGTGGCCTCAGGCTGCTAACCCCCGCCCGTCATGTATGGCCGCTATACGGTACCTCCCTCCAGGGCCACACCTCCCCGCCCCGCATCCCTAAGGCGCCTCCCGAACTGCCCTCGCCGCCCCGGACGAAGCAGCCCCTGGGCTGCCCGCGCTGCCGCGACGGCTCGCTGTCCCGCCCGCCGCACCCCCAGCCCCGGTCCCGGTGCCGGCCCCTCCGCCTGCAGCGGCAGCCGCAGCGCCCGCGCCCGGGGGCTTCAGATGCGCCAACTGCCGCTCCCTCTCCAGCTCGGGAAACAGCCGCACCAGCAGGGTCACCAGCAGGCTGTACGCCAGCTGTAGCACCATCGTGCGGCTCTGCATAAGGCCCCACACATCGCGCAGCACCCGGCTGTAGCCGCGAGCTCCCACCAGGTTCACCAGGACGGCGGGCGGGCGGCTGAAGAGCCGCGCACGGACCTGCGGGAAGAGGTAGGGGTGGCGCGGGTCGAGAGATAACTTGACCACCATCATTCTCTTTCCTTTAACCACCTTGCTACTACCGGTCTTGGTAAATCTCTGTCAGCCTTTGAAAGGTCTTTGGCATTCGCTATGCAGGGGCACAAGGGCGCACGAACCGCCATGGCCCGTCGCCCATCCAGGAGGCGGACCGCGCGTACAGCTAAACCCTTCCCCCCGGGGCGGGTACCCACGCACCTGCCGACGGAAGAAGCCCTGGCCCTGCAGCCCAAACAGCACATCCACCAGTTCGTACAGCGGGGCGCTGATGCCCGCGGCGGCGCCGCCGGCGCCGCCGCCCGCGCCACCATTCGCCGCCGAGCTCTCCTGGCCAGCTCCCGCAGCAGCAGGGTGCGGCACCGACGACAGCGGCGGCTCCGCAGCGGCGGCGCAGCCTGGCGGCGGCAGCGGCAGCGGCGGCGTCGGCGGCCCCGCGGCCGGCTGCGCGGAGATCGGGCTGCTGGGCACGCTCGCCGCCCTGGCGGCGGCGCCAGCGGCGGCCACGGCGGTGACAGCGATCGGCTTCGCCGGTCGTTCCTGAAGCGGCCCATGGGTCGGCGCTGCACCGCTAGCGGCGGTGGCGGCGGCGGCCGCTGCCGCCGGCCGTGACGGACCAGCAGCGGCGGCAGCTCCAGAGAGCGGACGGACACTGGGGCTGCCGCCGCCCTGAGGTGCGTCGATACTGGGACGCAATGGCAGCGGCAGCCCCGCCTCTGCCTCCGCCGACGTCGCCGACGGCGCTGTGGCGGCGGCGGCGGCGGCGGCGGCGCCTTGCTTGCGGGACGCCACAGTAGCCGGGCTGGCGGCGCCGCCAGCCGCCAGCGGCCGCGGCGGCGGGTGCGACGAGGGCATGTAACCTCCGCCGCCGCCGCCGCCGCCGTTGCCGCTTGTGGAGACAGGCGGGCTCCGGGTAGGCACAGCAGCCGCCGCCAGGCCGGTGTAGCCGTTCGCGACAGCGCTGGCCGCTGGCGGGTCTTCGGAGGCTGCCGGCGTCAGGGGCAGGGGCCGTGCTGCCCCGTCTGCCGCTGCCGTCGATGGCCCCGGCCCGGCTGCCCCGGGAGAGGCCGACGGCGCCGCCGTCGCCGCGCCCCGCAGCGCCGCCATCAGCCTGGCGGCGCCGGCCGACAGCGGGCCAGGGCCGGCGGCGCCGCCGCTACCCCCACCGACCACCGGATGCGGCGGGCTGGTGCTGGGCACGGGAGACGCCGCGCCAGATCGCGCCGCCAACGCCGCATCCATCGCCGCCGCCGCGGCGGCGGCCTCGGCGCCGGACGCGACCCCGCGCCCGTCTTGCGGCTGTGGGCCCGGCCGTAACCTGTTCCGTAACGACCACCGCCATCGCCGCCGCTGCCCTCAGCGGTGACGCAGCAGGGCAGTGCGGGACCACCGCCATCGCCGCCGCTGCCCCCAGTGGTGACGCAGCAGAGCAGTGCGGGACCACCGCCATCGCCGCCGCTGCCCCCCGCGGTGACGCCGCAGGGCCGTGCGCGACCACCGCCATCGCCGCCGCTGCCCCCAGCGGTGACGCAGCAGGGCAGTGCGGGACCACCGCCATCGCCGCCGCTGCCCCCAGCGGTGACGCAGCAGGGCAGTGCGGGACCACCGCCATCGCCGCCGCTGTCAGCAGCCGTGACCTTACGTCTCTGCCGTCCCCATGGGAATCGGTGCATAGCTCCCTCAAGAACCTGCGCAGTGTGAAAGGTGTTTTCTTGTTGTCTGCAAGCGGGAACTCTGCAGACGAAAAAAAAATTGCAATTGACGTTTGCAGGTAGCGCAGCTGCTGCCTACCTAAAGGAGACATGGCCTGCCATCGTGCACATGGACATCCAGCGAATGCCGATAAATGGCTTTGACGGTACCACCCACCTGTATACGTTCTGGGAGGGCTGGAACGCAGCTGACCGCAAGGCACTGGCGGCCAGGGTAAACGCGAGCAGCACCATGCAGGTATGTCAATGGCGCAACGTACTCCACGACATGACATGCTGCATTTTGCCGTCATCATTTGTCAGCTAACCGCAGGGCCTGGCCTTTGTTCAAGATGGACGGCGCGACGTGCTCGCGGAAACAGCATCCGCGGGGTTTATCGGAATGACTCTGGTGGCCGTGTGCAGAAACGTGGCGATGTCGGGTGGCGGCGAGTTTTCCGCGTTTGTGTTCGTCAGACAGGCGCCGTAAATGAACGGCACATCGGTGTCGAAGTCGGGAGGGCCGCATGGATTTGGTGGCCCCCCTGACTTATTGGAGCACCACGTGGCCGCTTGCTGGGAACGGGACTTGATCACGATGTGTGCGAAAACCAGTGTAGCAGTTGGTGGGAGGGCCGCATGGGTTTGGTGGCCCCCCTGACTTATTGGAGCACCACGTGGCCGCTTGCTGGGAACGGGACTTGATCACGATGTGTGCGAAAACCAGTGTAGCAGTTGGTGGGAGGGCCGCATGGGTTTGGTGGCCCCCCTGACTTATTGGAGCACCACGTGGCCGCTTGCTGGGAACGGGACTTGATCACGATGTGTGCGAAAACCAGTGTAGCAGTTGGTGGGAGGGCCGCATGGGTTCGGTGGCCCCCCTGACTTATTGGAGCACCACGTGGCCGCTTGCTGGGAACGGGACTTGATCACGATGTGTGCGAAAACCAGTGTAGCAGTTGGTGGGAGGGCCGCATGGGTTTGGTGGCCCCCCTGACTTATTGGAGCACCACGTGGCCGCTTGCTGGGAACGGGACTTGATCACGATGTGTGCGAAAATCAGTGTAGCAGTTGGTGGGAGGGCCGCATGGGTTCGGTGGCCCCCCTGACTTATTGGAGCACCACGTGGCCGCTTGCTGGGAACGGGACTTGATCACGATGTGTGCGAAAACCAGTGTAGCAGTTGGTGGGAGGGCCGCATGGGTTCGGTGGCCCCCCTGACTTATTGGAGCACCACGTGGCCGCTTGCTGGGAACGGGACTTGATCACGATGTGTGCGAAAACCAGTGTAGCAGTTGGTGGGAGGGCCGCATGGGTTCGGTGGCCCCCCTGACTTATTGGAGCACCACGTGGCCGCTTGCTGGGAACGGGACTTGATCACGATGTGTGCGAAAACCAGTGTAGCAGTTGGTGGGAGGGCCGCATGGGTTTGGTGGCCCCCCTGACTTATTGGAGCACCACGTGGCCGCTTGCTGGGAACGGGACTTGATCACGATGTGTGCGAAAACCAGTGTAGCAGTTGGTGGGAGGGCCGCATGGGTTTGGTGGCCCCCTGACTTATTGGAGCACCACGTGGCCGCTTGCTGGGAACGGGACTTGATCACGATGTGTGCGAAAACCAGTGTAGCAGTTGGTGGGAGGGCCGCATGGGTTCGGTGGCCCCCTGACTTATTGGAGCACCACGTGGCCGCTTGCTGGGAACGGGACTTGATCACGATGTGTGCGAAAACCAGTGTAGCAGTTGGTGGGAGGGCCGCATGGGTTCGGTGGCCCCCCTGACTTATTGGAGCACCACGTGGCCGCTTGCTGGGAACGGGACTTGATCACGATGTGTGCGAAAACCAGTGTAGCAGTTGGTGGGAGGGCCGCATGGGTTCGGTGGCCCCCCTGACTTATTGGAGCACCACGTGGCCGCTTGCTGGGAACGGGACTTGATCACGATGTGTGCGAAAACCAGTGTAGCAGTTGGTGGGAGGGCCGCATGGGTTTGGTGGCCCCCCTGACTTATTGGAGCACCACGTGGCCGCTTGCTGGGAACGGGACTTTATCACGATGTGTGCGAAAACCAGTGTAGCAGTTGGTGGGAGGGCCGCATGGGTTCGGTGGCCCCCTGCTCCAACAGGGTAGGGGGCAGAACAACATGCACGTCATGTAAATTGGACGCTAGTCTGTGTACGAACATCTGACGCAACAAGGTTAAAATCGTGGACGTATGACACATACCATAATAATGCAGAACAAGACCGGAACAGGTAACAACAGTGCAGTACTTCAAAGCCGTTTTGTTCCCAGTGCAAACTCGCTAACAAACAAGGTACAGTAGCAACAGATGTCATGTGGTTCTCGGCCCACCCTGTCGCCGCGGCTGGTCGGATTGCTAGTCTGACACTTGCCAGTGGCCAGTGTAGCAATAACACGTCCCTGGTAGGGCGCGGGCGGCCATGAGGCTTGGCGGCGGCCTGCCGCGGGGCTTGGTTGCCTCCGAGCCGGGGGGTCGTGTGTGGGGACACGGCAAGCAGGTGTGCGATTTGGTTCTCGGCCCACCCTGTCGCCGCGGCTGGTCGGATTGCTGGTCTGACACTTGCCAGTGGCCAGTGTAGCAATAACACGTCCCTGGTAGGGCGCGGGCGGCCATGAGGCTTGGCGGCGGCCTGCCGCGGGGCTTGGTTGCCTCCGAGCCGGGGGGTCGTGTGTGGGGACACGGCAAGCAGGTGTGTGATGTGGTTCTCGGCCCACCCTGTCGCCGCGGCTGGTCGGATTGCTGGTCTGACACTTGCCAGTGGCCAGTGTAGCAATAACACGTCCCTGGTAGGGCGCGGGCGGCCATGAGGCTTGGCGGCGGCCTGCCGCGGGGCTTGGTTGCCTCCGAGCCGGGGGGTCGTGTGTGGGGACACGGCAAGCAGGTGTGCGATTTGGTTCTCGGCCCACCCTGTCGCCGCGGCTGGTCGGATTGCTGGTCTGACACTTGCCAGTGGCCAGTGTAGCAATAACACGTCCCTGGTAGGGCGCGGGCGGCCATGAGGCTTGGCGGCGGCCTGCCGCGGGGCTTGGTTGCCTCCGAGCCGGGGGGTCGTGTGTGGGGACACGGCAAGCAGGTGTGTGATGTGGTTCTCGGCCCACCCTGTCGCCGCGGCTGGTCGGATTGCTGGTCTGACACTTGCCAGTGGCCAGTGTAGCAATAACACGTCCCTGGTAGGGCGCGGGCGGCCATGAGGCTTGGCGGCGGCCTGCCGCGGGCTTGGTTGCCTCCGAGCCGGGGGGTCGTGTGTGGGGACACGGCAAGCAGGTGTGTGATGTGGTTCTCGGCCCACCCTGTCGCCGCGGCTGGTCGGATTGCTGGTCTGACACTTGCCAGTGGCCAGTGTAGCAATAACACGTCCCTGGTAGGGCGCGGGCGGCCATGAGGCTTGGCGGCGGCCTGCCGCGGGGCTTGGTTGCCTCCGAGCCGGGGGGTCGTGTGTGGGGACACGGCAAGCAGGTGTGCGATTTGGTTCTCGGCCCACCCTGTCGCCGCGGCTGGTCGGATTGCTGGTCTGACACTTGCCAGTGGCCAGTGTAGCAATAACACGTCCCTGGTAGGGCGCGGGCGGCCATGAGGCTTGGCGGCGGCCTGCCGCGGGGCTTGGTTGCCTCCGAGCCGGGGGGTCGTGTGTGGGGACACGGCAAGCAGGTGTGCGATTTGGTTCTCGGCCCACCCTGTCGCCGCGGCTGGTCGGATTGCTGGTCTGACACTTGCCAGTGGCCAGTGTAGCAATAACACGTCCCTGGTAGGGCGCGGGCGGCCATGAGGCTTGGCGGCGGCCTGCCGCGGGGCTTGGTTGCCTCCGAGCCGGGGGGTCGTGTGTGGGGACACGGCAAGCAGGTGTGTGATGTGGTTCTCGGCCCACCCTGTCGCCGCGGCTGGTCGGATTGCTGGTCTGACACTTGCCAGTGGCCAGTGTAGCAATAACACGTCCCTGGTAGGGCGCGGGCGGCCATGAGGCTTGGCGGCGGCCTGCCGCGGGGCTTGGTTGCCTCCGAGCCGGGGGGTCGTGTGTGGGGACACGGCAAGCAGGTGTGTGATGTGGTTCTCGGCCCACCCTGTCGCCGCGGCTGGTCGGATTGCTGGTCTGACACTTGCCAGTGGCCAGTGTAGCAATAACACGTCCCTGGTAGGGCGCGGGCGGCCATGAGGCTTGGCGGCGGCCTGCCGCGGGGCTTGGTTGCCTCCGAGCCGGGGGGTCGTGTGTGGGGACACGGCAAGCAGGTGTGTGATGTGGTTCTCGGCCCACCCTGTCGCCGCGGCTGGTCGGATTGCTGGTCTGACACTTGCCAGTGGCCAGTGTAGCAATAACACGTCCCTGGTAGGGCGCGGGCGGCCATGAGGCTTGGCGGCGGCCTGCCGCGGGGCTTGGTTGCCTCCGAGCCGGGGGGTCGTGTGTGGGGACACGGCAAGCAGGTGTGCGATTTGGTTCTCGGCCCACCCTGTCGCCGCGGCTGGTCGGATTGCTGGTCTGACACTTGCCAGCGGCCAGTGTAGCAATAACACGTCCCTGGTAGGGCGCGGGCGGCCATGAGGCTTGGCGGCGGCCTGCCGCGGGGCTTGGTTGCCTCCGAGCCGGGGGGTCGTGTGTGGGGACACGGCAAGCAGGTGTGCGATTTGGTTCTCGGCCCACCCTGTCGCCGCGGCTGGTCGGATTGCTGGTCTGACACTTGCCAGTGGCCAGTGTAGCAATAACACGTCCCTGGTAGGGCGCGGGCGGCCATGAGGCTTGGCGGCGGCCTGCCGCGGGGCTTGGTTGCCTCCGAGCCGGGGGGTCGTGTGTGGGGACACGGCAAGCAGGTGTGTGATGTGGTTCTCGGCCCACCCTGTCGCCGCGGCTGGTCGGATTGCTGGTCTGACACTTGCCAGTGGCCAGTGTAGCAATAACACGTCCCTGGTAGGGCGCGGGCGGCCATGAGGCTTGGCGGCGGCCTGCCGCGGGGCTTGGTTGCCTCCGAGCCGGGGGGTCGTGTGTGGGGACACGGCAAGCAGGTGTGTGATGTGGTTCTCGGCCCACCCTGTCGCCGCGGCTGGTCGGATTGCTGGTCTGACACTTGCCAGTGGCCAGTGTAGCAATAACACGTCCCTGGTAGGGCGCGGGCGGCCATGAGGCTTGGCGGCGGCCTGCCGCGGGGCTTGGTTGCCTCCGAGCCGGGGGGTCGTGTGTGGGGACACGGCAAGCAGGTGTGTGATGTGGTTCTCGGCCCACCCTGTCGCCGCGGCTGGTCGGATTGCTGGTCTGACACTTGCCAGTGGCCAGTGTAGCAATAACACGTCCCTGGTAGGGCGCGGGCGGCCAAGAGGCTTGGCGGCGGCCTGCCGCGGGGCTTGGTTGCTTCCGAGCCGGGGGGTCGTGTGTGGGGACACGGCAAGCCGGTGTGCGATGTGGTTCTCGGCCCACCCTGTCGCCGCGGCTGGTCGGATTGCTGGTCTGACACTTGCCAGTGGCCAGTGTAGCAATAACACGTCCCTGGTAGGGCGCGGGCGGCCATGAGGCTTGGCGGCGGCCTGCCGCGGGGCTTGGTTGCCTCCGAGCCGGGGGGTCGTGTGTGGGGACACGGCAAGCAGGTGTGCGATTTGGTTCTCGGCCCACCCTGTCGCCGCGGCTGGTCGGATTGCTGGTCTGACACTTGCCAGTGGCCAGTGTAGCAATAACACGTCCCTGGTAGGGCGCGGGCGGCCATGAGGCTTGGCGGCGGCCTGCCGCGGGCTTGGTTGCCTCCGAGCCGGGGGGTCGTGTGTGGGGACACGGCAAGCAGGTGTGTGATGTGGTTCTCGGCCCACCCTGTCGCCGCGGCTGGTCGGATTGCTGGTCTGACACTTGCCAGTGGCCAGTGTAGCAATAACACGTCCCTGGTAGGGCGCGGGCGGCCATGAGGCTTGGCGGCGGCCTGCCGCGGGGCTTGGTTGCCTCCGAGCCGGGGGGTCGTGTGTGGGGACACGGCAAGCAGGTGTGTGATGTGGTTCTCGGCCCACCCTGTCGCCGCGGCTGGTCGGATTGCTGGTCTGACACTTGCCAGTGGCCAGTGTAGCAATAACACGTCCCTGGTAGGGCGCGGGCGGCCATGAGGCTTGGCGGCGGCCTGCCGCGGGGCTTGGTTGCCTCCGAGCCGGGGGGTCGTGTGTGGGGACACGGCAAGCAGGTGTGTGATGTGGTTCTCGGCCCACCCTGTCGCCGCGGCTGGTCGGATTGCTGGTCTGACACTTGCCAGTGGCCAGTGTAGCAATAACACGTCCCTGGTAGGGCGCGGGCGGCCATGAGGCTTGGCGGCGGCCTGCCGCGGGGCTTGGTTGCCTCCGAGCCGGGGGGTCGTGTGTGGGGACACGGCAAGCAGGTGTGTGATGTGGTTCTCGGCCCACCCTGTCGCCGCGGCTGGTCGGATTGCTGGTCTGACACTTGCCAGTGGCCAGTGTAGCAATAACACGTCCCTGGTAGGGCGCGGGCGGCCAAGAGGCTTGGCGGCGGCCTGCCGCGGGGCTTGGTTGCTTCCGAGCCGGGGGGTCGTGTGTGGGGACACGGCAAGCCGGTGTGCGATGTGGTTCTCGGCCCACCCTGTCGCCGCGGCTGGTCGGATTGCTGGTCTGACACTTGCCAGTGGCCAGTGTAGCAATAACACGTCCCTGGTAGGGCGCGGGCGGCCATGAGGCTTGGCGGCGGCCTGCCGCGGGGCTTGGTTGCCTCCGAGCCGGGGGGTCGTGTGTGGGGACACTGCAAGCAGGTGTGCGATGTGGTTCTCGGCCCACCCTGTCGCCGCGGCTGGTCGGATTGCTGTTCTATCACTTGCCAGTGGCCAGTGTAGCAGTTGCAGTTGAAGCGTGGTCGAACAGGTAATGGGAGAGGGCGCGCAACATTCGTACCCAACTGCTGCGAACGGGTGTTGCGCAAAAAACAGTGTAGCAAATGGTGGGAGAGCGAGGGCAGCATGCGAGGGCAGCTGGTGGGAGAGGGCGCTAGCAACCCGTAGCCGCCTGCTGGGAACAGGCTCTGCGCGCAAGTACCAGTGTAGTACTTGGTGGGAGAAGGCAGCGGGCTTTCCGTGTGCATGGTGTTTGGCGCTTCAAGCGGTCTTCGTCCGTACGACAGGTCTTGAATGTCCCAGCGCAGGGTTGCCCAGCCTAACAGCACTGTTACGAAGGCACTTTGACATACCGCGATCAGAAGTGCGCCGTGTGCAAGCCCGTTCGGAAAGCTGGTCGTCGTGAGGGATTGAGCGACGGATCGGGGACCGACACTTCATTCGGGGGCGTCACGCACACAGGACGAAGGTCTGTTCAGCTGCTGCCGCACTTGACTATGTAAGTCTCGTGTGTTCATAACTTACTTTGCTGTGGGGCATTTCCCTGGTTGCTGTGAGGCATTTCCCTGTCTGTCAATTTAAAGAGACCCTTCGGATAAAGCCGCAATGACTCCCAATAATTTAATACAATTACAATTATCTTAATGTGGAATGCGTTGAGTGAATGCACTCTTGCAATGCGGCAGAGCGCAGCAAACCAGCAATGTTGGACGGCCGACCCAGCATTGTTTGCACTCGAGTGTGCTCCGCCGCAATCATGTTACTCTATGCATAGTAACTTATAATGCTATCAAAAGGGTTGTTGTCTGGTTGTGGGTGAGGAAGTTTGTTACTTGCTGAGCACGGAACCACCCGTGGAACCGGGGCCTTTGTTAATATTTTTGTCATAAATGATATGAAATAATATTAGGAACACATATATTAGTGTTCCAGCCCGTGCGGGACCACCGCCATCGCCGCCGCTGCCCCCAGTGGTGACGCAGCAGAGCAGTGCGGGACCACCGCCATCGCCGCCGCTGCCCCCCGCGGTGACGCCGCAGGGCCGTGCGCGACCACCGCCATCGCCGCCGCTGCCCCCAGCGGTGACGCAGCAGGGCAGTGCGGGACCACCGCCATCGCCGCCGCTGCCCCCAGCGGTGACGCAGCAGGGCAGTGCGGGACCACCGCCATCGCCGCCGCTGTCAGCAGCCGTGACCTTACGTCTCTGCCGTCCCCATGGGAATCGGTGCATAGCTCCCTCAAGAACCTGCGCAGTGTGAAAGGTGTTTTCTTGTTGTCTGCAAGCGGGAACTCTGCAGACGAAAAAAAAATTGCAATTGACGTTTGCAGGTAGCGCAGCTGCTGCCTACCTAAAGGAGACATGGCCTGCCATCGTGCACATGGACATCCAGCGAATGCCGATAAATGGCTTTGACGGTACCACCCACCTGTATACGTTCTGGGAGGGCTGGAACGCAGCTGACCGCAAGGCACTGGCGGCCAGGGTAAACGCGAGCAGCACCATGCAGGTATGTCAATGGCGCAACGTACTCCACGACATGACATGCTGCATTTTGCCGTCATCATTTGTCAGCTAACCGCAGGGCCTGGCCTTTGTTCAAGATGGACGGCGCGACGTGCTCGCGGAAACAGCATCCGCGGGGTTTATCGGAATGACTCTGGTGGCCGTGTGCAGAAACGTGGCGATGTCGGGTGGCGGCGAGTTTTCCGCGTTTGTGTTCGTCAGACAGGCGCCGTAAATGAACGGCACATCGGTGTCGAAGTCGGGAGGGCCGCATGGATTTGGTGGCCCCCCTGACTTATTGGAGCACCACGTGGCCGCTTGCTGGGAACGGGACTTGATCACGATGTGTGCGAAAACCAGTGTAGCAGTTGGTGGGAGGGCCGCATGGGTTTGGTGGCCCCCCTGACTTATTGGAGCACCACGTGGCCGCTTGCTGGGAACGGGACTTGATCACGATGTGTGCGAAAACCAGTGTAGCAGTTGGTGGGAGGGCCGCATGGGTTTGGTGGCCCCCCTGACTTATTGGAGCACCACGTGGCCGCTTGCTGGGAACGGGACTTGATCACGATGTGTGCGAAAACCAGTGTAGCAGTTGGTGGGAGGGCCGCATGGGTTCGGTGGCCCCCCTGACTTATTGGAGCACCACGTGGCCGCTTGCTGGGAACGGGACTTGATCACGATGTGTGCGAAAACCAGTGTAGCAGTTGGTGGGAGGGCCGCATGGGTTTGGTGGCCCCCCTGACTTATTGGAGCACCACGTGGCCGCTTGCTGGGAACGGGACTTGATCACGATGTGTGCGAAAATCAGTGTAGCAGTTGGTGGGAGGGCCGCATGGGTTCGGTGGCCCCCTGACTTATTGGAGCACCACGTGGCCGCTTGCTGGGAACGGGACTTGATCACGATGTGTGCGAAAACCAGTGTAGCAGTTGGTGGGAGGGCCGCATGGGTTCGGTGGCCCCCCTGACTTATTGGAGCACCACGTGGCCGCTTGCTGGGAACGGGACTTGATCACGATGTGTGCGAAAACCAGTGTAGCAGTTGGTGGGAGGGCCGCATGGGTTCGGTGGCCCCCCTGACTTATTGGAGCACCACGTGGCCGCTTGCTGGGAACGGGACTTGATCACGATGTGTGCGAAAACCAGTGTAGCAGTTGGTGGGAGGGCCGCATGGGTTTGGTGGCCCCCCTGACTTATTGGAGCACCACGTGGCCGCTTGCTGGGAACGGGACTTGATCACGATGTGTGCGAAAACCAGTGTAGCAGTTGGTGGGAGGGCCGCATGGGTTTGGTGGCCCCCCTGACTTATTGGAGCACCACGTGGCCGCTTGCTGGGAACGGGACTTGATCACGATGTGTGCGAAAACCAGTGTAGCAGTTGGTGGGAGGGCCGCATGGGTTCGGTGGCCCCCCTGACTTATTGGAGCACCACGTGGCCGCTTGCTGGGAACGGGACTTGATCACGATGTGTGCGAAAACCAGTGTAGCAGTTGGTGGGAGGGCCGCATGGGTTCGGTGGCCCCCCTGACTTATTGGAGCACCACGTGGCCGCTTGCTGGGAACGGGACTTGATCACGATGTGTGCGAAAACCAGTGTAGCAGTTGGTGGGAGGGCCGCATGGGTTCGGTGGCCCCCCTGACTTATTGGAGCACCACGTGGCCGCTTGCTGGGAACGGGACTTGATCACGATGTGTGCGAAAACCAGTGTAGCAGTTGGTGGGAGGGCCGCATGGGTTTGGTGGCCCCCCTGACTTATTGGAGCACCACGTGGCCGCTTGCTGGGAACGGGACTTTATCACGATGTGTGCGAAAACCAGTGTAGCAGTTGGTGGGAGGGCCGCATGGGTTCGGTGGCCCCCTGCTCCAACAGGGTAGGGGGCAGAACAACATGCACGTCATGTAAATTGGACGCTAGTCTGTGTACGAACATCTGACGCAACAAGGTTAAAATCGTGGACGTATGACACATACCATAATAATGCAGAACAAGACCGGAACAGGTAACAACAGTGCAGTACTTCAAAGCCGTTTTGTTCCCAGTGCAAACTCGCTAACAAACAAGGTACAGTAGCAACAGATGTCATGTGGTTCTCGGCCCACCCTGTCGCCGCGGCTGGTCGGATTGCTAGTCTGACACTTGCCAGTGGCCAGTGTAGCAATAACACGTCCCTGGTAGGGCGCGGGCGGCCATGAGGCTTGGCGGCGGCCTGCCGCGGGGCTTGGTTGCCTCCGAGCCGGGGGGTCGTGTGTGGGGACACGGCAAGCAGGTGTGCGATTTGGTTCTCGGCCCACCCTGTCGCCGCGGCTGGTCGGATTGCTGGTCTGACACTTGCCAGTGGCCAGTGTAGCAATAACACGTCCCTGGTAGGGCGCGGGCGGCCATGAGGCTTGGCGGCGGCCTGCCGCGGGGCTTGGTTGCCTCCGAGCCGGGGGGTCGTGTGTGGGGACACGGCAAGCAGGTGTGTGATGTGGTTCTCGGCCCACCCTGTCGCCGCGGCTGGTCGGATTGCTGGTCTGACACTTGCCAGTGGCCAGTGTAGCAATAACACGTCCCTGGTAGGGCGCGGGCGGCCATGAGGCTTGGCGGCGGCCTGCCGCGGGGCTTGGTTGCCTCCGAGCCGGGGGGTCGTGTGTGGGGACACGGCAAGCAGGTGTGCGATTTGGTTCTCGGCCCACCCTGTCGCCGCGGCTGGTCGGATTGCTGGTCTGACACTTGCCAGTGGCCAGTGTAGCAATAACACGTCCCTGGTAGGGCGCGGGCGGCCATGAGGCTTGGCGGCGGCCTGCCGCGGGGCTTGGTTGCCTCCGAGCCGGGGGGTCGTGTGTGGGGACACGGCAAGCAGGTGTGTGATGTGGTTCTCGGCCCACCCTGTCGCCGCGGCTGGTCGGATTGCTGGTCTGACACTTGCCAGTGGCCAGTGTAGCAATAACACGTCCCTGGTAGGGCGCGGGCGGCCATGAGGCTTGGCGGCGGCCTGCCGCGGGGCTTGGTTGCCTCCGAGCCGGGGGGTCGTGTGTGGGGACACGGCAAGCAGGTGTGTGATGTGGTTCTCGGCCCACCCTGTCGCCGCGGCTGGTCGGATTGCTGGTCTGACACTTGCCAGTGGCCAGTGTAGCAATAACACGTCCCTGGTAGGGCGCGGGCGGCCATGAGGCTTGGCGGCGGCCTGCCGCGGGCTTGGTTGCCTCCGAGCCGGGGGGTCGTGTGTGGGGACACGGCAAGCAGGTGTGCGATTTGGTTCTCGGCCCACCCTGTCGCCGCGGCTGGTCGGATTGCTGGTCTGACACTTGCCAGTGGCCAGTGTAGCAATAACACGTCCCTGGTAGGGCGCGGGCGGCCATGAGGCTTGGCGGCGGCCTGCCGCGGGGCTTGGTTGCCTCCGAGCCGGGGGGTCGTGTGTGGGGACACGGCAAGCAGGTGTGCGATTTGGTTCTCGGCCCACCCTGTCGCCGCGGCTGGTCGGATTGCTGGTCTGACACTTGCCAGTGGCCAGTGTAGCAATAACACGTCCCTGGTAGGGCGCGGGCGGCCATGAGGCTTGGCGGCGGCCTGCCGCGGGGCTTGGTTGCCTCCGAGCCGGGGGGTCGTGTGTGGGGACACGGCAAGCAGGTGTGTGATGTGGTTCTCGGCCCACCCTGTCGCCGCGGCTGGTCGGATTGCTGGTCTGACACTTGCCAGTGGCCAGTGTAGCAATAACACGTCCCTGGTAGGGCGCGGGCGGCCATGAGGCTTGGCGGCGGCCTGCCGCGGGGCTTGGTTGCCTCCGAGCCGGGGGTCGTGTGTGGGGACACGGCAAGCAGGTGTGTGATGTGGTTCTCGGCCCACCCTGTCGCCGCGGCTGGTCGGATTGCTGGTCTGACACTTGCCAGTGGCCAGTGTAGCAATAACACGTCCCTGGTAGGGCGCGGGCGGCCATGAGGCTTGGCGGCGGCCTGCCGCGGGGCTTGGTTGCCTCCGAGCCGGGGGGTCGTGTGTGGGGACACGGCAAGCAGGTGTGTGATGTGGTTCTCGGCCCACCCTGTCGCCGCGGCTGGTCGGATTGCTGGTCTGACACTTGCCAGTGGCCAGTGTAGCAATAACACGTCCCTGGTAGGGCGCGGGCGGCCATGAGGCTTGGCGGCGGCCTGCCGCGGGGCTTGGTTGCCTCCGAGCCGGGGGGTCGTGTGTGGGGACACGGCAAGCAGGTGTGCGATTTGGTTCTCGGCCCACCCTGTCGCCGCGGCTGGTCGGATTGCTGGTCTGACACTTGCCAGCGGCCAGTGTAGCAATAACACGTCCCTGGTAGGGCGCGGGCGGCCATGAGGCTTGGCGGCGGCCTGCCGCGGGGCTTGGTTGCCTCCGAGCCGGGGGGTCGTGTGTGGGGACACGGCAAGCAGGTGTGCGATTTGGTTCTCGGCCCACCCTGTCGCCGCGGCTGGTCGGATTGCTGGTCTGACACTTGCCAGTGGCCAGTGTAGCAATAACACGTCCCTGGTAGGGCGCGGGCGGCCATGAGGCTTGGCGGCGGCCTGCCGCGGGGCTTGGTTGCCTCCGAGCCGGGGGGTCGTGTGTGGGGACACGGCAAGCAGGTGTGTGATGTGGTTCTCGGCCCACCCTGTCGCCGCGGCTGGTCGGATTGCTGGTCTGACACTTGCCAGTGGCCAGTGTAGCAATAACACGTCCCTGGTAGGGCGCGGGCGGCCATGAGGCTTGGCGGCGGCCTGCCGCGGGGCTTGGTTGCCTCCGAGCCGGGGGGTCGTGTGTGGGGACACGGCAAGCAGGTGTGTGATGTGGTTCTCGGCCCACCCTGTCGCCGCGGCTGGTCGGATTGCTGGTCTGACACTTGCCAGTGGCCAGTGTAGCAATAACACGTCCCTGGTAGGGCGCGGGCGGCCAAGAGGCTTGGCGGCGGCCTGCCGCGGGGCTTGGTTGCTTCCGAGCCGGGGGGTCGTGTGTGGGGACACGGCAAGCGGTGTGCGATGTGGTTCTCGGCCCACCCTGTCGCCGCGGCTGGTCGGATTGCTGGTCTGACACTTGCCAGTGGCCAGTGTAGCAATAACACGTCCCTGGTAGGGCGCGGGCGGCCATGAGGCTTGGCGGCGGCCTGCCGCGGGGCTTGGTTGCCTCCGAGCCGGGGGGTCGTGTGTGGGGACACGGCAAGCAGGTGTGCGATTTGGTTCTCGGCCCACCCTGTCGCCGCGGCTGGTCGGATTGCTGGTCTGACACTTGCCAGTGGCCAGTGTAGCAATAACACGTCCCTGGTAGGGCGCGGGCGGCCATGAGGCTTGGCGGCGGCCTGCCGCGGGGCTTGGTTGCCTCCGAGCCGGGGGGTCGTGTGTGGGGACACGGCAAGCAGGTGTGTGATGTGGTTCTCGGCCCACCCTGTCGCCGCGGCTGGTCGGATTGCTGGTCTGACACTTGCCAGTGGCCAGTGTAGCAATAACACGTCCCTGGTAGGGCGCGGGCGGCCATGAGGCTTGGCGGCGGCCTGCCGCGGGGCTTGGTTGCCTCCGAGCCGGGGGGTCGTGTGTGGGGACACGGCAAGCAGGTGTGTGATGTGGTTCTCGGCCCACCCTGTCGCCGCGGCTGGTCGGATTGCTGGTCTGACACTTGCCAGTGGCCAGTGTAGCAATAACACGTCCCTGGTAGGGCGCGGGCGGCCATGAGGCTTGGCGGCGGCCTGCCGCGGGGCTTGGTTGCCTCCGAGCCGGGGGGTCGTGTGTGGGGACACGGCAAGCAGGTGTGTGATGTGGTTCTCGGCCCACCCTGTCGCCGCGGCTGGTCGGATTGCTGGTCTGACACTTGCCAGTGGCCAGTGTAGCAATAACACGTCCCTGGTAGGGCGCGGGCGGCCATGAGGCTTGGCGGCGGCCTGCCGCGGGGCTTGGTTGCCTCCGAGCCGGGGGGTCGTGTGTGGGGACACGGCAAGCAGGTGTGTGATGTGGTTCTCGGCCCACCCTGTCGCCGCGGCTGGTCGGATTGCTGGTCTGACACTTGCCAGTGGCCAGTGTAGCAATAACACGTCCCTGGTAGGGCGCGGGCGGCCAAGAGGCTTGGCGGCGGCCTGCCGCGGGGCTTGGTTGCTTCCGAGCCGGGGGGTCGTGTGTGGGGACACGGCAAGCCGGTGTGCGATGTGGTTCTCGGCCCACCCTGTCGCCGCGGCTGGTCGGATTGCTGGTCTGACACTTGCCAGTGGCCAGTGTAGCAATAACACGTCCCTGGTAGGGCGCGGGCGGCCATGAGGCTTGGCGGCGGCCTGCCGCGGGGCTTGGTTGCCTCCGAGCCGGGGGGTCGTGTGTGGGGACACTGCAAGCAGGTGTGCGATGTGGTTCTCGGCCCACCCTGTCGCCGCGGCTGGTCGGATTGCTGTTCTATCACTTGCCAGTGGCCAGTGTAGCAGTTGCAGTTGAAGCGTGGTCGAACAGGTAATGGGAGAGGGCGCGCAACATTCGTACCCAACTGCTGCGAACGGGTGTTGCGCAAAAAACAGTGTAGCAAATGGTGGGAGAGCGAGGGCAGCATGCGAGGGCAGCTGGTGGGAGAGGGCGCTAGCAACCCGTAGCCGCCTGCTGGGAACAGGCTCTGCGCGCAAGTACCAGTGTAGTACTTGGTGGGAGAAGGCAGCGGGCTTTCCGTGTGCATGGTGTTTGGCGCTTCAAGCGGTCTTCGTCCGTACGACAGGTCTTGAATGTCCCAGCGCAGGGTTGCCCAGCCTAACAGCACTGTTACGAAGGCACTTTGACATACCGCGATCAGAAGTGCGCCGTGTGCAAGCCCGTTCGGAAAGCTGGTCGTCGTGAGGGATTGAGCGACGGATCGGGGACCGACACTTCATTCGGGGCGTCACGCACACAGGACGAAGGTCTGTTCAGCTGCTGCCGCACTTGACTATGTAAGTCTCGTGTGTTCATAACTTACTTTGCTGTGGGGCATTTCCCTGGTTGCTGTGAGGCATTTCCCTGTCTGTCAATTTAAAGAGACCCTTCGGATAAAGCCGCAATGACTCCCAATAATTTAATACAATTACAATTATCTTAATGTGGAATGCGTTGAGTGAATGCACTCTTGCAATGCGGCAGAGCGCAGCAAACCAGCAATGTTGGACGGCCGACCCAGCATTGTTTGCACTCGAGTGTGCTCCGCCGCAATCATGTTACTCTATGCATAGTAACTTATAATGCTATCAAAAGGGTTGTTGTCTGGTTGTGGGTGAGGAAGTTTGTTACTTGCTGAGCACGGAACCACCCGTGGAACCGGGGCCTTTGTTAATATTTTTGTCATAAATGATATGAAATAATATTAGGAACACATATATTAGTGTTCCAGCCCGTGCACATTGAGGTTCCACAGGGTTCCACCACCGTCCCTAACATTTACTAGGCAAGAGAAAGCTATATCGTACCGTATGTAGCATACATGTGTTGATCCCTTAGTTTCAGCATGCATGACCACGTAGGCGGTAAGTGTGAAACTGTTAATAGAAATGACCGATACGGTATTCAGGGTTTCAAGGTAGCTCGTCAGCAGCTCTGGATCATTAGGATCATTGTCATTTCCTGGTTCCTGAAAATCCGTGGCAATGGCATTATGGACCATGGTTGAATGCATGCAATGCAGCATGTGATGTTAAACGTCAACGGCTGCGGGATTGGTGTAAGAAAGTGTACGCAATCATAGGCCAAAATGTATAAGTCTGAATGAACAATTATTGCCATTAGTTTAAGCGTGATCCAGCCTAGAGTGGACGTTTGGTCCAGGTTGGTCAGTCCGGGTCAGTCATCGCGAAAACTGATGGCACATAACAGCTCATAACCATATGTGTTTATTGAAATGATTAACATGATAAGAATGAGACTAAGTGCGACGCGGCGCACGCGCGCAAAGTACTCCTGTTACTAATCTCACCTTCTGTCTGTTCTAATGAATGCATGCCCCGTTGACCCCGTTGAAAATTCATGCAACGGCTGTAACTTTAAGATTTTAACCGCTTGGTGGCCAGATACTTTCAGGCCTATGCAGGGCTGGTTATGGCATTTAGTCCATGCATCAGGACGCAGTCCCAATCCAAATCAAGTGAATAAAGATATCTCTTGGCACATTCCTTGCCAAGTCGTGGGCGTGGAAACCGTTGTATGAAGTCGGATCTCTATTTGGATCGAGTCCCGTTCTTCATTTCGACCTTGCGGTACAGACTGTACAGACCTGCGGTACAGAAGGCTACGAATTATTTCATTAGGGCCTATTTCTGTCATCGTAAATATTTAAATATTGTAGCTTGCAGTTATTTGAGGAAGTCATGTCCGCGATCTCTTAATGCAGTGTGCCTGATGTTGTCGTTTACTCATCGTGTACTGCCCACACTGTCTGGGTGAAGGTGGGATGCTCTTTGGGTTAGAGAGAAGAAAATCTGCTGAGTTTAATTTTGAGAAATTGCTGCTATCACGTTAACATCTCGTCGATAACCTCGACCAGCCAGGGACGCAACAGAACAATCAAGGATGCCGCCCTTGGAGGCCCGCATCCGCAACTTTATGGTAAGAGGCCAGATATATTTTGCTTACGAAATCTTCAAGCGCTTGGTAGCTGCAGCCCCGCGCCATTCCAGCGCAATGGGCATCGCGCATCGGTGTCTCCCTCTGACGTCTTCATTGCTATTTTCCTGCCTAAATCTGCACGTTTTGTTTCCAATATTTTCATGCGGAAAGGTTCTGCTCGTCCCTGTTTTTTCTGGCCACAGCAGAGCTCGTCACCTTTACAGCACCAGGCGCCCGTGGATCTCCGTAGCGCTCGGCGCTCTTCAGGAGCCGCAATGGACCTCCAGATGTGCTGCGAAATGCTGCTGGACACGCCGCCTGCGTTTCCAGCGACCGCCCCAGGAATGACCTGCGCAATATCCAAGACCTCACTCATAAGCGACGAACCTGAACTCCTGCTCAGCAGCGTCAGTTACATAAACAATAATAACGGAAACAACGGTGTGGCGTGTTTCGGGGGCAACGCCGACATGGTGAAGCTGGAACCGACCCCGCCGAACCGCCTCAAGAGGGTGCTTCTGCAGCGCCTCGACTTGGCCGCACCCCCGACTGTCGGTCAGCTCGGTTTCGATCCCAGGCTGCAAAATTGCTCAGGCGGGGCCCCGCAGTTGCCTGCGGTGGGCTACCTGACGTCGCCCTGCGGCACCCAGGTGACTCTCCACCCGGTCTCAGCCGAGGTGCAGCGCTGGGCAGAGGAGCAGCTCCGGCTGCGTCAACACGCCGGCGCCTCTCTGTGTGCTGCTGACGGCGGCTGCTTCGCCGCCGCACCACCTGTGATCTTCAAACAAGAGACTTTGGACGGCAGTCTGTACCGGCAGCAGCCCGCAGTGCTGTCTTCTCGGACCAGCCAGACGACGGCCGCATCGGGGCTCTGGTCGCCACCGACGCTGTCAGCAAGTGCTTCCGTCACGACAGCGACGACGGCCTCCATCAACACGACGTTGAATCTAGGGCTGAGCGGAGGGGTGGCCTCGTCGGCGTCGCCAGCCACGGCGTCAGCGTTGATGGCGCCCGCTCCCCCGCCCAAGTCGTTCCATGGCCTCGACCTCGGGGAGGACACGGCGGTGTCGACTGGGCTGCTGGACTTGCAGCGCTCCCCTCAAGCGCCGCAGACCGCGCTGACGCTGGTGCTCGAGACGCCCAAGGTCGTGAAGGAGGAGCCCCTGGAGCAGTCTCTCTTCATCAGGACGCTGGGCCCCAAGCCGCAGCTGCAGCAGCACCTCGGACAGCACCTCGGGCAGCGGTGCAGTGAGCAGTTCCACCACCAACAGCAGCTCCTTCAGCAGCAGGCCCTGCAGCAGCAGCAGCAGCAGCAGCAGCAGCAGCAGCAGCAGCAGCAGCAGCAGCAGCAGCAGCAGCAGCAGCAGCTGCAGCAGCAGCAGCAGCAGCAGCAGCAGCAGCAGCAGCAGCAGCAGCAGCAGCTGCAGCAGTTTCAGTTTCAGCTCCAGCAGCAGCGACAACAGCAGGAACAACACTTACAGTTGCAGTTTCAATTGCAGCAACAGCAGCAGCAGATGCCAATGTTGCCGACCAGTACTTTCCACAGCGCACAAGGTCTCCAGACGCTCATGCCCATGCAGCCGGCACCGCTGCAAGTTGCACAGGACGTAATGACACCGCCGGCGGCATTGGACCCTCGCCTCGGCTTCCAGTCATCATGCGGGTGTGTTTGTTCTCCTGCCTGCCTGCCTGCCTGCCTGCCTGCCTGCCTGCCTGCCTGCCTGCCTGCCTGCCTGCCTGCCTGCCTGCCTGCCTGCCTGCCTGCCTGCCTGCCTGCCTGCCTGCCTGCCTGCCTGCCTGCCTGCCTGCCTGCCTGCCTGCCTGCCTGCCTGCCTGCCTGCCTGCTTGTCCACCCCATGTTCACCACTCCGCCTACATATGAAACCATGTACCGACGCGCCAGCCTTGCTGACCGCTTGAATGGCATGGGCACCGACTCACGTGGTCAACAGCACGAATGACTGTCACTGGGTTGGCCATCAGAAAACATTGGGCTGACTTGATCTCCTCTCTTCACCTCTTATCCACAGGTTGAACCAGGCGCAGGCGCCCCCGCAGGGTGTTGCCTGGCAGCAACCGCCCCCGAACCAGCCCGTCGCCGCCACCACTACCGCTGCCGGCGTCTCCTGGGCTGACCACGCCGCCTTCGCCGCGCCGGCTCCGGTACCCGCGCCCGCGCCCACCATGGCGCCCACCATGGCGCCCACCATGGCGCCCACCATGGCGCCCACCTCTACCGCCGCCGCCGGCACCACCGCCCCCCACGCGAGCTGCATCTCCGCCGCCACGGAGGTGACCTCCGGTGACCCCAGCGCGATGCTGGACTGGTACGCAGAAAGTGCCTGGCGGGAGCAGCCCGGCGGAGGGTCCCTCGGTGGTCTCTGCTGAGAGACCGCCTGTGACGCGGCGCAGCCAAGGGCTGCTCGAGATAGATGCTGTGTGGGCTCTCCGCTGGGGACGTATACTGTAACCAGGCTTTGCACCGCCGGGGGCGCAGCCCAGGCAAGACACATCAAGTCAGTAACAACGTCCGCGTCGGCGCGGCGAGATGGCTTGAGCCTCGTTATGTGTGTTCCGACCCTTGCGGCGAGCCGGGTTGGAGGTGGCGTCCGGTTGGCCTAGGCAAAAAGGTGTAACCCGAGGAGGTTTTGCTGCTGTGCCCGGCCGGGCGCTCGATGCTGTGGTGCATATGGAGGCGCGGCGGAAAACGCACAGGGAACGCGTGCGTATGGAGATCTATGCGGGGAAAGGGCGCAGGGATGTAAACGCAGGGAGAGTGCGCAGGGAAAGTGTGCATGGAGACGCACAGGGAAGGTTTGATGCGGGGTTGGCTAACGGGATTCGCGCTGCGTATGTACGACGTATGTACGACACGTCACTGTGGTGGTGAGCCCTGGATGGCCCGGTCGGCCGCGTACCCTGAGCCGGGGGCGAAGCTCTCTTTACCCTAGCTAGCGCGAAGAGACTATGCGACCAATTCCGACATAGCTTTTTATGAGTGTGAGAAGAACGCTGTGTCCATCTGAGACAATGACTGAGAGAGCGAGAGAGAGTGAGAGCGATGCAGACAGACAGGAGAGACTTTCGAGTTAGAGTGCGTGAATGGTCGAGCGGTGTTGCCGCGGGGGGGGGGCCACCACAGACAGCTTCAGGTGTTTCAGGGCCCGCCGCGTTGCGAGGGATGCCGGAGCGGTTGCGCGGCCCCGCCGGCTGCAGACAGGCGCTCCAGTTAATTGCAGGTCCACGCTGGGACTTTGTTGGATTGCTCGTCCAGGTGTCGTACATCCATGAAGTTAATTCATTCGTTGGGAAAGAAAGGTCCGCTGCACAACGAGTGATCTATATACGTAGTTTCTCACATCTCTTGTTGCAGTAGGGGAACGAAACAGTTACAGATTCCGCGAGTGATTCATTGCGGGGGTATGCTCTCTAACGCATACTTGTGTTTAGAAAAGAAACCCGCATACTTGTGTATTGGTGTGTTTCGCTTGCTTTTGAACGAGCCACGCGCCCTGCTGTACAGCACACACGGTATGGTGAAGTCCGTCGGAGGTACGAGGAACGAAGAGCCGTGAAATCGTGAGCGGAGTACCGTCACGGAGTTGGCAGGTGGATGGATGTACGACGGAGGTTGGACGGGGACACGTGGGGGCGGGCCGTTGTCGTGGCGCATCCAAGTACGGGGATTATCATGGCTCAAGAGGCGGTTGGGGGTGGGCGGCGGGGGGGGGTGATTGCGTGGTCAGTGACGGAGGTGGCACGAGGGCGAGCGGGCGCACCGAGCGGTATCGATAAACAAGGACAGCAGTATCAATGATAGCGATAGAAACAGGAGCTAGCAGCAGCAGCAGCAGCAGCAGCAGCAGCTACAATCCTCCTAGAACTTTCGCGGCTGCAGATTTCCCCGATTAATGTCATGTGGAGATGTGGGTGCACGGTAAGCCACCTGCGGGCAGCCGGTGGCCGGGCGGGCGGGTGGTGAGAAGCAAATTGTTGTCTTTTGCGTGTTTGCCTAGCTCCACTCCACAACACGTTTTAGGACCCTGTCCGTGCTGGCGATGGGAACGGGCCGCCGGCTGCCACAATGCGCCAGAGGAGGGGCTTAGTCGCCTTCCGTTGGCGCTTAGTACGGCGGCTTCAATAAATGTTAATAATCATTCATGTGGCCGGAGGGTGATTCGTGATTGGCCCCTTCGGCCGCTTTAAAATGGCGTCAAAGGGGTTGCTCAGCGGGTTGGGCGTGCGTGTCTTCTTGTTGGTGGCATGGCACGGCAGGAGTGCGTGGCATGCAAGGGGCATGGCTGAGCCCGGAACGCCCGTGGTGCACGTATTCGTTACGGACAACAGTGACAGGATCCTTCTGTATGCACAGGCTGTGAAGCAGGGTCTGGACCGGTACACTGCTTGTGCGTTTTGTGTTTTACGATACAGCAGAGCACGCAGCATACAGCCGCTCCGGAGAATGGGTGCCGGCGGGGCCACGCTTGGAGTCCTGCTTCTTGCAATACCGGCTGCAGTCGAAGGCGTGTTTTAGCTTTTTGGACGTGTGGAACGGTTGGTGTTGCGTTTTCATCGCCGCTCTCGATTTTACCTAGGACGCCCATCGAGGGCGTCGCATTTCAAGTGTACGTCGTACATGGCTCACGCGTGTGCCGTACATTAGGGCGGGACTGGCATCTGTCACATTAACAAAAGTGGCACCTCGGGTGCGCGCGCCGCGAATGTGCGTACGACACCCGTTCAGTTTGTATATGAGTCATCTGCTGGACAGTGGTGGCCCCCGCCGGGCAACCCGCCGGTGACAGCTGAAGCCAAGTACCGTAGTTTGCCATTGTCGGGGCCTGTCGGAGTTTGAGTTTCACGTTGCAAGCTCGGCGAAGCGCCCTTTGAAGGCGGGGGCTGCGTGTGTATGGTGCACTCGAAGGCGGGTGGATCGCAAGTTTACGGGGTTCGAAGGCTGCATGACAGGTCGATTGACAGCATTTTGGACGTTCGCCTCATGGAGGTGTGCACACGGGCATTCGCCAAAAGTGCACTGGTTGCATCGACGCCTGGATTCCATGGGGTAAGCAGTTCTGAGTCGGCCTGCAGTTGGGGCATGGATACAAATTCTCGGTTGTACGGCAGGACAGTCATGGATGTAGATGGCGGAATGGTCACACGTACGGCAGCATGAGATTGTGGGTGCTTGGTCTGCCGCCTATGTCCACCGAGACGCTCGGCTCGTCGGCTGTGAGCCGTGTTTGCAGCAGCGGCCTGCCGTAACGTACGTTTTTGATATGTTTGATCACCGTCGGTATATATGGCCAGTCCTCCTCATGGAACCGCCCGAGTTGGTCGGATCGGGCGCATTTCTTGTCCTGGCCGCTTGCTTGGGGAAAGACGTAAACACCGCCAATCATCTGAAGCGCCGTCGGTACTTAATCGGTATACATACATGGTCGATCGTTTGCCACTACTCTCGTTACTACTCTCATCGACTGTACCGGCATGCGCGTTGCATAATGATGCATACGGCCTGTGTGATCCATCATCACGCCGCCGGAGGGGGCGGACATAAGGACGCGGTGTGTCCGCGGTGGGCGGTTTCGGAGCAAGGCCGTGTTGTGCTGTATCCTGTACGTCACAGAGCAGGGGGCCCATGGATGACTAACAACAATGCACCGCGCCCTGACTCATCCGCAGACAGTCATGGCACCGCCTGCCTTGTATTGGACGCTGTGGAGGGCGATGAGGTTGCAAGCTTGTAACGTCATCAATGAATGAATGATGATTGGTGCAACGGAACCCCTCACCACGGGCTCATCATCGATCGGTGTCTGTGCCACGGTATGATAGATTCGACAGAATCAACTTGAGACGCGATGTGTCGGCGCTGGTGACGGATCTGTAGGTGGTGAAGCACCCACCCGAAGTGACAACGGCGGCGGCGGCGGCGGCGGTGGTGGTGGTGGCGGCGGTGGTGGTGGTGGTGGTGGTGGTGCTGGCCTGTGCTGCTTTAACTGCTGCTGCTGCTGCTGCAGCAGCGGCGGCCGGTGGCATTGGATCACCTCCTAACGGAACCAAGGAAGCCTATCGATTACGGTGCGTACGTAGCTACGTACATGCACAGGGTCGGGCGGGTCTCTTCTCTAAACACACAATGGGAGTCGGGGGCCGTCATGCGGGTCGGGGAGGCAGGTGGCACTGGTGGTCCACGAAGCATGCCGAATGTAGGCAACGTACCGCTTGTAAGTCGCTTGCAAATACGATCCAAGTCCGCCACGATTCCGTGCCGCCCAGGGAACAATACTTGTGTCTCAATGTTCCTCCCTGGGTGGAGGGGGAAGGTGCAGCCAAAGCATGAACGCCGCCGTCACGGTTTCAGGAAGACTGTCAGAGTTGTACAGCTGTTGGCCAGCGGCTCCATCCTCCGCTGATGTTGTTTGTTGTGACCGAAGTCACAAAGTCCAAACTGCTGGTGGCAGTCAGAACTGCCGGTTAAGGAAACATGCATGGTGCACTTATAAGCACAGTTCATGACCAGTAGTCGTACGGCTCGGTGGACGAGCCCAACTGAAGACCGTTGTCCCGGTTACCCTTGCTGCTTGTTGAGTGAAACCTCACCTACCGTACGCTTACTAACGTAGTTTGGGCGACGCCTTTCTTGGCGTTCCGAGCGCTACCGGAATCCTCCTCTTCACGCACGGCTGGCGTGCGTATTGTCCGGTTGCCCCTCGCTTCACCGGGATGGGCTACAAATGAGTCTTGCGTACCTCAGATCCAAGTCACTCGCCTCGCCATCTTCCAAGTGCGCCAATCACGAATCAGAGCGCGCGTTTCTACGGGGTCATGTTCAGCGCTGGGTTGGGTAAGGAAACGATTTCCTGCTTGATTGCCTACACGGTAACACGGAGGAATGACTCGCGTCACGTCAGAGGAGAGTTTAAAGGGGCTATCCGCACTGGCCCCCTGTGCCCCACCACAGGTCGTGGTCCGCTTCCCGCAGCCGCCGATGAACCCACCCGGATCTGCTGGCCGCCTTCCAGCAGGTGTGTCAATGCCCGCGGCAATCAATGCCCCCCAACTTTGCTGCGCCCGGGGGGTCTGCCGCGCCGGCTGTGGAACCGCCCACGGGAGCCACCCTGACCTGCTCTGTTTCCAGTTCATGTGGCTGACTTCGTCGCAGGGTCACTGCGGGCGGCTGAGCTTGGGCGACTTCCGGGGCCCTGACGACCACCGTGCCCCCTACATGGGGTTTCGCCTTCCGATGATATCGCCTTCGGCCTCCTACCCGGCGGCTGGCTTCCACCTCGTGGTCTCTCAGCTCAGGGGTGACGCGCGCCTCCCGTGCGGCTAAACCCCAGCCGGAGGCCGCGCTCTGCTTTGTTCGGAAACTTGCCTTGTACCTAGGCTTCTGCCTGCGTGGTGGTCATGCCGTCTGGGGGTACCTGTCTGCGCCTGCTGTGGGAGCTGCCAGCTGCTATGTCACCATTCGAAAACGATGCAGGCCCTCACAGGCGTGTTGGTGTCATCACTGATTCGCATCAAACTCAATGGGTTCAGTGTCGGGCCCTCTGACACACTGTGGTTCTTGTGCAAGCCAGCGGGCGGCCAGATGCTTGTGGCTTGCGCTGTGGATGGGGTCGACGGGCACCCGGCGGTGGCGGAGTCCAACGTGGACAGCCAGGGCGCCCCGGATGCGGGCTGGGGGATGGGCGGCGGGGTGGGGGTGTGGCTGCTGGCCGTGGATGGGACACCCTTCCAAACACTGGGCGGCAGCACCCCGTTATCCCCACGGCGGCGGGGATCGCACAAAGAGAGAGACAGCTGCACCACCTGGAGGGTAAACGGTGTGTGGCCGACCTGGTAAGCCACCCTGTGTATGTTTGCACGGTGCGGAGACACGACGCCACACACACACGACGCCACACATACACGTGTAACATGATGGACGTGTGTACACACAAGCCGTAACGGCGAGGCAATCCGGGTGATGTGCCACCTCTCGATACACCCACGCGCTGCCGGCAAATGAGCTTCCGTAGCGGTCGAGGTATCAGCCCACACACTCCCCCTCCGACCAGCACACCAGCCTATGACTGACGACCGCACCCTAGCTGTGCGGCGTACCCGACGATAAAATCTTCATCTGGCCTTTGCTGGTGGTGTGGTGTAGTGGTGTTGGTGACATCATCAATGGAGCCATAATGGAGCAAACCGGTTACACACGCAGGCAGGCAGTCGCCATGCCGATCAAAGGCAAGCCGCACTGGGTCGCAAACGGCCACGAGCAGTTACAATAAAACAGGTGGTTAAAAGTCAAGAAAACTCGCCAGGAAGGTTACGGATGCCCAACCCGGCAGAGCGCCCTGAATGGGGTCCGAATCGGACATCATCCCACGCAGGCATGGCAAAGAGTCAAACCCCCTGTCGCTTTGAAATCCGCCTAGTCGGCTGGGCACAGCCCTATCCCATAGTCAATGTCCCACTACATGTACCGCACCCTTGTACGGCATGCGGATACGTCATGTGGTTGCACCTCTGGCACTCCCCACATTCGCCTCCGGCGCCGTGCGCTGATGTGGGATCGCCTAGCGTCTCATCTCGGTGTCGTGGAGCGAAAGATCGCTCCGAAACCCCACGGCCAGGTCACTAAGACGGCCCCTCTGTAACATCATTCATTCCAGACGGACAAAATGCATGCCTTGCTGTTCCTTGAAAGGTCAGGCACGGAAATCAGGGCCCCGGGCAGACCCTCTCGCTTGCCGACCGATTGCCAACCGATGCCGCCGAACCGACCCAGGCGCCTCCCAACAGAAGCCGAACACATGTAAGGAAGGCGAATTCGTCGAAATTTCCGAAGCTAAGCCCACAGCCACGAGCACCTGGGAACCCCGTTCCAATTACCTAATCCCCCAACAACTGTCACCACGGATAAAACGGCCGACACTGCAGCACGCGGCGCAGATGCCTGCCTTGCCCGCAAAGCGCAAACCGCCCCCCTACTTCTCATACACACCACTGATCCAACCAGTCAGTGCAACCCCAGACCGCTCTCCGCCGTAGGCGCCGTACCGTTTGCAAATACGATCCCAGTCCGCCGCAATTCCGTGCCGCCCAGGGAACACTACTTGTGTCTCAATGTTCCTCCCTGGGAAGGAGGGGGAAGGTGCCGCCAAAGCATGAACGCCGTCACGGTTTCAGGAAGATTGTCAGTGTTCGCATACATGTACAAGCGTACCAAAGAAACGCCGGCCGCCGCTTGCTGCTGTCCAAGAGCCAGTGCCGGATGTGCAGAGGGCCGTATTCAGTACGGCAGGATGAGCACGAGTCGGATGGTCCCAACGTGACGCGCCGGTGTACGTCACTAATAATGACATTCCCGCCCCCTCCTCCTCGCCCCCCTTCCACAACCCGCAACGTGGTCATCTTCAGGCCGACGCTCTTAACCCAGAGGGCGATGACCCGGGCCTGACCACAGAGACATACCGCGCGGGTTAAGCTGAAAACCGCAATCAGGCGAAACCCCACGATTAGATTAAAAGAAATGAAAGCGGAAACAGCCGCGGCGTGTGTGAGCGGCAGCACAGCCCGCTGGAGCACTCGACAGAACGCCGCTCTCGTGAAACGGCCCCGACACGGTGGAGTGAAAAACGTTGCGGTGCTGGTGCTGCAAGGCGCGATCGGTCCAATTCAGGTGCGATGACACAAAGGCACATTTGTCCACCGGGTAGACGTCTCAGCCCCGCTGCACCTCTGCCGCGTCTCTGCCGCGTCGTGCCGCAGCGCCCTCAGGGGTAGATCCGTAACAAACAAATGAAGCAGCTGAGCAGCACCGCCCAGCACTCACACACGCGGCGCATTTGCCAATGACTCCCCACCAGGGGGTGCGGCGCGCGAGATTTGGACCCACTCCCGATGCCTCGTCGTCCGTCGCGTCAACTGCCAACCAACCCAACCGCCCAACTGCGCAACAACAACTCAAGGCGCTGAAGACGGGGTGCCCTAATAAGCCGATCAAAACGGGAGCTCCTCGGAGCCCTCGCGTCCCTCATTCCACCGTCTCCCAGACCTCCCTGAAGGAGAGCTCAGGGACCCACGTGACGCGCAACAGTGTGGCGCTTCGCATGCAGCCTGCCTGTACGGCACATGTACGGTGCCAGAGGAAACCACGACAGGCATTCTCACCACGGGCGCACAGCGGCAGTCATACACCGCACAACGGACCATTCATCAGGGAACAGGGAGGCCTGCCCGCGGAAGGAGCTAGGGACCACGGCCGCGGCGTGACGGGCCCCCACGCAATCCCGCCTCCAGCCGGTTCCGTGCTGCGACGGCCCGGGCCCGCCTCGCTACAGGGTGTGCAATCGGGGCCGCGGCCCGACAGTGACACGCTCCCTCTCTTGCCCGCTTCCCCCTCCTGTCCCCTCCCCGAAGCACACCCGGGAGAGGCAAGTTGGGCGGAGCAGGGGCCGTCCACGGCTACAGACACGCGGGCGGTGGCCCTCCCGACAACTCGCATCACACTGCCCGGTCTGCCGGCAGCTCCTCCCTCCTCCCCCTGGGCACCGAAAGCACGTCCCCGACACGCAGTTCCGAGCGCCTCCCTCGCGCAGCTCTGCCAGGCCCGCTCCTTATGTCCACCAAGGAGAGACCCCCGCCCCCCCCCCCGCCCGCCCCGTCCTTTCGACTAGGAGGAGGGAGACACCAGTAGCTGCACAGGTGGCAAGGGTCAGTAGTCCAAGATTGGTGCTCACGCGGTCCAGGGCCCAGGATAGGCAGCCACCCCGGCATCCCACCGGCCCCTCGACAAGCCCCCCGTAAACCGCCCAACAGCGTACGACACAGTGCACTGACTCCACCCCAGCAGGATGCGAGCCACTACTGCCTCCATGGGCAGTGAAGTGAAGTGGCGGTCCAGCAACAGCAAATGCCGAGACGATCAGCAGGAATGGCCATAACGGAGGCCCGCGGCCGGGCGCATACAACGGCCATCGGGGTCAGCTACACACCCGCTGTCTGGCGGCCCAGCGCCCACGCGCCCGCCGAATAAAAGAGGATCAAAGAGTGTCCCGGGCATGGTCCCTCACCCGCCCATCAGACATATATTGCCCTTCCCCAACCCACACACAAACCATGCATAAATAGCCCTTCTCCTCCTCCCCCCCAACCAACACACACACACACACATACGCGGGCAGGCGTAAACACACCTTCGAGGCTCAGTTTTCATGCACACACACGCATACCAATGAATGCGGTCGCGGCATCCTTTTCGGCGCCCCCGCACGACAAACCTCTTCACCCACACCACCCCCGGGAAGCACCTCCTGGGGACCACCACCTCACCCAAACGGCGTGAGGATGCTGCGGCGGTGAAAACTTCAAACGCGCACGTTAGGGCTAGGTTGGCAGCCCTTGGCCAGCGTCAGGTCCGGTCAGATATGCATCTCACACATAGACAGACAGACAGACACACGCACATGTGCACCCACAAATACACACGAGGCAAGCAGTCTCCTCCTTGGTGGGGCAAGGGTGCTTGGGCGGTCGTACCGGGATCTTCTTCTTCATCGTCGTCGTCCTCCTCCACTTCTCCTCCACCGTGTCGCGCTCGAGCCGCGCAGCACGCGCACCACACGCGACCGCGCTCGTCCTCCTCCGAGCCCACAGGCACCCTGTGCACGATCTCCCCTCCCGGCCTGTCCCGACCCAGCCCCGGACTTGACCACCTAATCAGGGCATCAGGGCCAGGGAGTCCCGCATGCGCGCACGAAGCCCCCCAACCAGAGCAGCTGGCCGCTGCCATACAGGCACGCTGATCCGCCGCCGCCGTCGCCCGCCGCCGCCACCCCAGGGTCGCTGGGGTCCGGGTCATGGGCGTGTCCCCACGTCACCCCGCTCCCCTCCCTCCACATGCGTGCCATATGCAGACGTACGCACTCTCTTGGTCGTTTAAAACACTCCCTCCAATGCTAGAATCTCACCGCTCATATGGCATAATCCAGAGGGAAGACACACGCACCCCATTCCTCCCTTTCTCGCGGCCCAGTTCCCCATTTGCATAATACCACCCGCCCGCCCGCCCCATCTCAGGGCGAACCCACCCGCCCGCCCCATGTGCCTCTTACGCCGCACGGAGCCTGCTCGCCTCACAGCCAGCCCGAGACACAGACAGATAGAGAGGGAGGGGGCAACCCCAGCTCTTGTTGACTGACACGACACGAGGCCGCCCTCACAGGCTCCCTCCCGCCCGCCCGCCCCCTCTCTGTCTCCCCCCCTCACGGCAGCCAGGCGTGCACCACCTGCCGCGCGGCGCCGCCCAGCGAGGGACCGGGACCGGGACCTCGACCCTCCCCGGTCTTTCCCCCGCCGGGCCTCACATGAGGCTGCAGCAGCCCCCCCCCGACTGCTGGGCCGGGGCTGACTGCGCCGCGCCGGCCCCCAGCTGGCCGTCCCGCTTGGAGCCGCTGGCGGGCCGGCGGTTCTCCATGAGGTCCGGCTTAAGCTCCTTGGAGGCCTCCTCCAGCATCTCAATCACCTCCACGAACTCGGGGCGCGCCTCGTAGTCGGCCGCCCAGCACGTCTCCACCAGCCGCTTCAGCCGGGGGGGAACCACCTGCGGGTTCCGGAGCGGGGGGGAGGGGGGGTGGTGAGGATGTGCAGGGACGTTGAGGAGGGACGTCAAAAGGGCTGTTAAGGACTGGAATGACTGCCAGCCGGCCTTGTGGGGTGCCAAGTGTGCAGCTCGTAGGCAGGCGCCGGGTTTGATTAGTTGTGGTGGGAGTAAGACTGCGGGCGGCGTTTAGGGGTTTCTGCGGCGTCCCACACGCCTGCACTCTCCAATGCCTTCACCTATCGCCTGCACTCCCCAACTGCGTCTTCCATGACCCACCCACGACCCCCGCCGGTGCTCCACATCCGCAACCTCGCCCCCACGGGGACCGGCGAGGCCCGGCCCTCCCCAGCTCGGCCCTCCCGTCCCCGGCCCTCCCCACCCCCGGCCCCTCCCTGGCGTCCCACCCTCCCGCCCACCTGGTCCCGCCGATTGGTGGGCCCCCATTGTGGCCGCAGCCCCTTGAGGGCCGCCGCCCGGGCCGCCTCTATGGGGTCCATGTTCCAGTAGGGCGGCAGCCCCTCGAACAGCTGGAAGCAGATCATGGCGAAGCTGTACACGTCAACCTTGTTGTTGTACGGCTCGTGCCGGAAGACCTGCGGCGCAGCAGCACCAACACATGTGTGAAGGTTGGTAACTTGCCGGGGGGGAGACCAGGTGCGGCCCGGGTACTCAACGCACCTCCTTTCTGCTCCAACCCCCGCTTTCAGTGTCCCGCGCAATACATGGTATGCGTTCCTACCAGCCCTTTTCCCCGGGCCCCGGGGCCCCTGACGTCACTCCCCGGGCGCCCTCCCTCGGGCCCCCCCCCTCACCTCCGGCGCCATGTAGCGGTACGACCCGGTCTCACCTGCGTGCACACACACACACACACCAAGCCACACGGGCGGGTTGCTCTGCTAATTACACAAGCGGGGACGTTCTCCTCAGACACACTCACGCATGCAGCATGCACACAACGCACACGCACACGTTGTCCCGCCCTCCTCAAACAAACATACGAACGACAGCCACGCACACACACATACATACCGCACGTGTTCAGCCGTCGGGATGGACGGCGCGGCCAAAGCGGCCAGCAGCGCCCGATTGGGGATACCAATGCCCAGCCCCGGTACCAATGCCCAGATTGCCACCACCATTACCATCATTACCACCACGCGCTGCGCGTCCGTTTCCGCGTCTCTTTAATCTCCCTTCAGCCCCCCTCTTCACCCGTGTTCGTTCATTGATCCACTCTTTTCATTCATTCATTCAACCATCCACAATTCTTCCACCCCACCCCACCCCACCCCACCCCTTCCCATCCACCCCCACCGCACCCGTGAGCTTGTAGCTGGTAGTAGCCCCCTTGTCCCCGCCCTCGTGCACCGAGCCCTTGGGCGTCCCCGAGGTGCTGTTGTTGGCGGCCCCGGCGGCGCGGCCGTTGAGCACCGAGTTGTCCGGGGTCATGTCCAGCGAGCCGCGGTGCCGCTTGGGCTTGGTCAGCTTCAGGGACTTGGACAGACCGAAGTCCGCAATCTTGAGCACCTGGGGGGGGGAGTTTACCGCCGTACATCGGGTGGGTGGGCGGGGACGAGATCCTGACCCGGACCCCGACACAGACAACATCTGATCCCGAGCGGCGAGGGGTGGAGGTGCGGGTGGGGGTGCGGGGCGTGGCAGGATGCGCGGGTGGAGGTGAGGAAGGGTGGTTTGCCGCGGGGGGCGAGGGAGTCGCCCGGTCGGGAGGACATGGGAGGAGGCGGACGTTGCGACGGACGGGGCGAGCCCCCAGGCCGACGCCAGCACCGACATCCGCATCAGCATCGGCACGCCACGCACAACGATCCTCCGGGGTGTGTGTTTTATAAGCAGACCCTCCGACCCATATGGAGGGAGACTGTAGAGGTGGGGGGCGCTAAGCTGGAGCAGGGCGCCAGGGGCCGGACACTGCACTGCACTGCACGAGGGGTGCACTCACTCATTGCCGTGTCTCACTCACCCCCATCTCCTCGAGGCATAAGGCCCGGTGGTAGGCCGAGAAGACCTTGGGCCCACCGATCATGAGGTTGGCCGGCTTCAGGTCGCGGTGGATGACGGCCTGACCCACGGGTCGGGAGGAGGGGGAGAGGACCCAGCGGGGCGGATGTAGGCAAGGATCAGAGCGACGGGGGGGGGGGATATAGGAAAATGGTAGACATTTTCAACTGCGCTGCTGCTGCCAGAGCGACGGGGGGGGGGAGGGTGTAAAAAGAAAACGCCCGGGACACACCCGTAGCGGAGCGGAGGGGGGTAACGTCGGGGCCCCTCCAGCCAACCCGCGGTGCAGGCCCGACACGACCCCAGCGGGCCTACCCCAACTTGGGCATATGCCCAGACCGTGACAATGCCCAGGTGGTAGCAGTTCTTATGGCGACCATGATCGATTCATGTGTGGACCCAGAGGGCCCGTATCACGGGGGGCCATACCCATAAGCCGCGGGAGCTGCAGCTGATTTGTCGGGGTGCTAGCGTTGCAGACAGTAAGGTTTTCCCTGCCCAAGCTTTCGGCAGCGGTAGCTCACGTCGTGTCCGCCACCTACGATGGCAGCGCATGTCTCCGGCGCCGCCCGCCTCTCTGTGTCCCCCCCCCCCGAGCCCAGGCGGGGGCCCGCCCGACGCCCCGGGTCGCACATCCAGAAACGCTCCCTCCACAAAGCGCGCCTTCGCGTGACTCCCCCTCCCCTTCTCCCCTGAGCTGAGAAATGACTCGTTTCGATTCATAATTCGCCGACAACACCCTCAACTTTATTTCTGCTGGAATCGCCTCAAAATGATTTGGGATATCATTCTGCGACAGTAGCTAGAAATATCTGTTGGAGCGTCTCGTCCTACGAAAGGTTTACTGGGTTCAAGACAGCTCGTCATATCTTTCTCATCACTTAATACCAATGCGACTTCTGGGCAGCCGTAAGGCAACGATGGTCCTTGAACCAGAACAGCGACACACAACGTGCTCCGTACCTCAACAACTGCCCTCCCTCCCCGGCGCCCCTTTTGCCTTCCCGCCTCCAGCCAGTCCCTGGCACCCCGCCCCCGCCTACGCCCCCGGCCCCTGTCTGTCGTTTTAGCCCCCCGGCCCCAGCCCTTCCCCACCTGCGGGCTGCGGTTGTGCAGGTAGGCCAGCCCCCGCGCCATGTCCAGCGCCAGCTGCACCGCCCTCCACATGGAGGGGAAGCGCTGCCCCTTGAACAGGTCCGCCAGGGAGCCCCCCACCATGTACTCGGTCACAATCATGAAGGGCGTCTGCTTGGTCACCGCGCCCAGGAACTGCACCTGCGGGGTACGTGGTGGTGCGGGCGGGGCTGAAAGGGTTGGGGGGGGGCCGAGTGGCGGCAGGGGCTCCAGCGGCGGAAGGGGGCAGGCGCCAGAGATCGCATGCTCCGGGTACATGCGATCTCTGAATCTCCCGTCGCGCTCCCAGCCTGTCGCAGGTAACCTGCTAAGTCTCAGGGTGCGCTTCTTCTCTCACCCGGGCCCGCGCCCCCCTCTCCCTCCCACTTTGCCGCCGTCACACCGGGCCCCCGGATCCAGCCCTCCACCTCTCGCCGCCTCCCCTCTCACCCCTTCCCTTACCGTGTGCGGGTGGTGCACCTTCTGCAGCACGTTGAGCTCAGTGCGGAAGTCACCCAGCGCCACTGCGCCCGTCTCCTTAAGCACCTTGACCGCCACCAGCGTGCCTGCCCGGGGACCAGGCGCCGAGTGCCGGGGTCGTTGCGGGTCGTGCGGTGGGGCTCAGGGGACTCGTGCCCCATTTTGTAGATGGGTCAAGCCGGCAAAGGACCTCTCCTGACCAGGGATCACCCCCTTCGACTGCGACCAAGGGGTCGTCAAGCTCCCCCGTCCCCGCCCTGCACTCCCCGCCCCCTCGTGCACCCCCCGTCTCCGCCCTGCGCTCCCCACCCCCGCCCCATGCTCACCATTCCAGTTGGCCTTGTACACCACACCGAACTCGCCCTCACCTGGGGGGCAAGCAGGGTCGAATCGCCGGAGGGACAGGCGGTCGGCCCAAGGGGGAGAGCCCACTCAAGCGGCGCGGTCATTGACTTGCCGTATCAGCGCGCGGTGTTGTACTGTGTCCGTGCAGTGCGCGGTGCCTGGCCAGGGCGCCGCTACCCACTCCGGGTGTAAGCCGGCCTCCAGATAGTGCCTTCAGGTCCATGCGCCCCTCAAGCGCGCTCCCACATCCCACCCTTCCCGCCTCCCCAGCCCCCAACCCCCTCCAAGTCAACCGCCCACCCACCGATCTTCTCGCTGAGTTTGATGTTGGAGGGGTCGATCTCCCACTCGGGGTCGTAGTCGGTGAAGATGCGCACATTGCCCGCCAGCGGCGAGTCCGCCAGCTCCACCAGGTTGCCCTCCTTGTCCAGCACCTTGCCGCCCCGCTGGATCAGCAGCGTGGCCAGGTCACCGTGGTCGCCACGGACCGCGTCCTGGGCAGCGAGGGGTTGAGGGCCCGAAGAAGGCACGGGGGCAGGAGCGGGATCGATGCAAGGTTGGGGCGACTTGGGCCAGACGATGGGAGCGGGAGGCAGGGCGTGGGCAAAGAGCTGGGTCAGGCGCGGTTCGGGCGGGTGTGGGCTGTGGGGCGGGGGTGCGCTGTGGATGGGGTCGACGGGCACCCGGCGGTGGCGGTGTCCAACGTGGACAGCCAGGGCGACCCGGATGCGGGCTGGGGGACGGGGGACGGGGTGGGGATGTGGCTGCTGGCCGTGGATGGGACACCCCTCCAAACACTGGGCGGCAGCACCCCGCTATCCCCACGGCGGCGGGGATCACACACACACACACACACACGGGGGAGAGTGTTTCGGCGGTCTCCCGTATGGGGCGGGTTAGCGCCCCCGGCCAGCGTCGGCCCGGCAGATATGTAACGATTCACACACACACACAGAGAGAGAGAGAGAGAGAAAGAGCGAGAGCGAGAGCGAGAGCGAGAGAGAGCGCTGCACGACCTGGAGGGCAACGCGATATGTGGCCGACCTGGGTGCAGGCTGCTGGGGCCGTAAGCCACCCGCGCCCTGCACCCGGCCTGCGGCTGCGTCGCACTCCGCGCTCTGCGTGCCGCCGGCCGTGGTCTAACCGCACCGCTACCCGAGAAGCGCGGCTGGATCGAACGGGATTGAGAATTCAACGCGCTCAGAGGAGGGCGGGTTGTGTCGGGTGCGGCGAAGCGGCGCCCGCTGGAGACGGTGGCACATGCCAGCCGGTGCAGTCGCCACCGCCACCGCCGTTGAGCCCCATGCCGTGGCGGGGGCCCGCGGCCAGGTCTATTGTGTCCGTCTCACCCTGACACTGCGGGCTGGCGGATTCGGGTGGATGGCTTGGCGCGGTGCCCCGAACTGTCTTACGCGGTGGTGCCGCTGCCGTTTGCGGTAGCGCTGTCCTCCCGCCTCATATGCATCTCCCCAAAAATCCAAATACTCCCAACATCGCTGCGCAGGACCGCCGTGCGCCTCAACGTACCACAAAGGCGACCGTCGCCGTTTGCCACTGTTGAGTTCCCGAAGCACCTCGGCGCATCGGACCGCTGTATGCCCGAATCCAGACACAGTCCCTGATTTCCCCTGGAGCCTGCGGATGGCGCACCTCGAGTGGTGTCCGCTTGAAGCGGTCAATGGGGTTGACCTCGGCGCCATGGTCGAGCAACCAGAGCACCACGGAGAAAGCGCCCTCTGCTGCTGCAAGGTGCCTGTGACGTATTTTGCACACGTCAGTTTGGTCGATATGGGTGCACCGACATTGCCGGAACTGCCAAAAAGCTTGTGCGCTCGTTTCGCCATCAGCAACTTACAACGGCGTGCGGCGGTCGTAATCGCAACATGATGCGTCCTTAATCTGCAAACATCGAAATTCGCAAATCGTCAGCTCGAGAAAGGCATTAAGCGCGACCTCAGAGCGGCGGCGTCGCTTGCCCTGTGACCCAGAGAAAGGGCTCCAAAGATGCCTTACATTCAGGCCCCATGCGTAGATAATCTTCTTGCACCTGTACAGATCGCCGACGCTCGCAAAGAAGAGGAGCTCAGTAATGGCCTGTGATGGGACAAGCAAACGCCGACTTTTGTTGACGAGCCGTGCGCCGAAGACGACTCGACAATTGAATGCAGATGTCACACCTGTCGCCGGGCAGCATTCTCCCCATGAAGCGAGTCCTGGTCTTGCGGAGGTTGCGCCATTCGCACGCGCAAACGCAGGAACTCCGGGGATGCACAGAGTGCCGCCTCGGCCGCGCAAAACGCTAACAGCAATAAGGGCTACTTCTGGATGGGTAGATGCAACCCCTCTGCTTGCAGCTGCGGCGCCAACGCAGCAGCACGTCTCCAAAGGGTTTAGGTCGTGCGCCCGGCGTCCTGAACCCCGACCGCCCTGAAATTACAGTGTTCTAAGTAACGTTTATCTCAAGCAGCAACCAAATGGCGAGCTTGCACCCACAGGTCGTATAGAGCACGCAGCTATCCTGGTCGTGCGTCAACAATCTTAAAGAGGAAATCAAGTCATGCAGAATCAGCAACAAAACTTTGGAAAGAGAGCAATTTGGGAATCAATCGCAAAACTGAAAACGAAGAGGCCGTACAGAGTGTGCTTCCTAGTTGTGCATGCCACCGTTTGTGATGCGTTTTACTTGAAGACGGCTTCCTCCAGCGACTCTCTGCGGGATAGACTCGTGCGCATTCAGATCACATGATAGCTCCGGGCGGGGCCCACGGGGCTACCTGCCCTTTGATTGGCTGTACATGAAATGCACGTGGTTACTGTGGTTGTTTCGTCCGCATGCTAAAACGTGCAATCATATGATTCGCTGTGTAGGATGCTTGTCGACCTGGTTACAAAACGTTTGGCCTCGAAGTGGCCGTCACAGTGTCACAACCTCAGTGGGGGCCTGGCTTGGCAGCGCGATCAAATACAGTGAAGTATGAAATGCAGTGAAATTTTTATATTTTATTCCTTAATCTCCATGTTTCCTGATATTGTCTCTGAGGCCAAGAAGTGTCGAACAGACTCATTGGGGACACTTTCCTTACCTCTGCCAACGACTCAACGAGCATGTCCTTTATTTGATGTGGCATCTTTGGTGGCAGAAAACCGTGTGACATGACAAACAAGGCGATGCACTCACCTTTTCACTCTCTGACGCCGTGCAATCCTGTAACCGACAAGCATTTTTTTGTCTGTCACTATTTAATCCTGCCATAGCAGCAGATGACTCCGATAACAGGGTTACAGCCGGGGCGATCTGCCCGGCCCCAAAGGGCAGTTGCTCGAACGTCTGTCCGCAGGTAGAACGCGTGGGGGTTTACGTCGCCGCGCAACATTCTAACGAGACGAGACGGAAATCACGCGCAAGGTAGCCGCTTATCGCAGTCAGATAACTAATGATGTCGTCCCATTTGGATAAGGTCAGGTTATAACCGAGTGCTTAAACGAGCACTGAGCCCCGAACGCGAGCACCCAACGCGACAGTGCAATGGAGGTTCACCGTCAGGAACTGCTCGCAAGCAGCTTGAATAAAGTAACGGCGCCGCGGGGCTGAACCCTGTTGAACCCTGTCGTTGGAAAGAATTGCATCAGGTGATAGTCAGCTAAGGCCAGCCCTGACCAGCCTACTCAATCCGCATGCCCTAGGCAGATGTCTCCTGATCATCCCAGTGCCAAATTCGTGCATCCTCGCAGCAAAGCCGCGGGCATTGTCGCTCACTTGCGTTCAGCTTTCTCAGGGTGGCTCCTGCTTGGCGAGTCCGTCTGGGCCCGTTTCCAGTCGCGAGCTGTCGAGCTGGAGCCGGCGGACATGCCTGTGCCACACGCACGCGGATCACCCGACCTCGGTGCCGTGGGTCGGGAACACGGTGACCTCGGTGGGGCGCCTGAGCAGTGCAAGACGACACACGTGCCTTACGGAATTCTACAGCACGCTGACTCAAATGGGCCTTATACAGTTAGTTGTGGACCAGCGGATTGGCTTGTCAAACTCACCGTTCGACCTCGAGCTTGAGATTCAGTTCGCGGACTTTGAAGAGAGCCGCCGTCATGACGTGCAAACGGTGGACCAGCAGCTGGCGGCTGCGGCTGGCTCAGTGAATATGTTTGCTGGCGTAGTCAGACATCAGGAGAAGTTCATCGACGAAGTCCTGGGCTGGCCGACCGCCAGTTTCGAGGTGCAGATGACCTCAGCCGTTCGTTCGCAGCTGGAGGCTAGCGGTGTTGCCGACGTGGTCGAGCTGCCGCCGGAGTACAACAAGGTTTCTGACATGCAACCAGAGTTTGACCCGGGATTCGAGTGGGATGGCGTGCTCTTCAGCAGGCCACCTGATACAGTCTGGTTGATTAATGCCAAGGCCTCAGTGCACACTGCAGATATCAAGGGCGTGCCCGAGCGGATTGCCCCGACGCGGGGCTTCCTTCAGCTGGTGTACGAGCGGAAACTACCCGTGCAGGGTAGTCGGCTGCGCCAAGTGCAGCTGTGCAAGGCATGGAATGTGTTTGACAAGATGCCTGAGACGGTAGTCGGTGTGGTTGCAGCCCAGGGGTTTACGGCTGAGGAGCTGAGGGCAGCTGCTGACAATGGTGTTAAATGCGTGTACCTGCAGGGGGACGCATACACTATGGTGTAGGGCCCTAGGTGCCCGACAACGGGGTCAGATGAATGCATCATTCATGTACATGCACAACGGCAGGGGCGCAGGGGAGCCGCCAACTTCAGTGCACGGGAATGGGAGTGGGACCACGGCAGGGGGCCCGGCCACACCGTGGTGGTCGTGGCAGCGATGGCGGCTGCATTCGCAGCCATTGGCGGTGGCGCTGCTCCAAACGGTTCAGGGACAAGTGGCGGCGGCAACGCGTCGTCCGACATGCCGGCGGCGCAGAAAAGCGCAACCAAGCAGGTGCGGCCTGGGTTGCGGATGACCCATGGGTCGGTCCGCCGGACAGGGCTGCACATTTGACAGGTTATGGACTGGGTTGGGGCGCAAGCAGGGAGGCGCTCTCCGATGCGTCCTGTGCCCCACCTCGGCCACAGCACACACGTCTCGTTAATGGTATTCGCCCCACCCCATCCCTTTCACACTCTGCCATCCTCGCATTTTGCTTACCCCGCTGGCCATGTGGGTTACCCCGGTGCTGGGTCCTCGGTCCGCCAGGCCACTGCTCTTACAGTGGAGAAGGAGGCCAGCTGTGTCTGTGTTGCGGCGGTGGGTCGGTACCTCCCTTCTTGCCACCTTGCCTGCTCGACCGGCGCATTTGGGTCCTCTGTGACTGAAATGGCCCTTGGCTGCCTGCTGGCACTTGTTTGCGCGCCCGACCGGGCCCCCTTTGCCGCCCAACGCTGCGCCCCGCGCGCCTGCCAGCCGACCCGCATGATACAGGCGGGTGGTACCGTGACAGCTCTGGACGCCGCCTGCACCTTCGTCGCCGCCGGCACCTCCGCGTGTTGAAGCGCTAGTGTGTTGGTCGCCTCCGCAATGGCAGACGGCTGTGTGATTGTTCAGTAGCAGGCGACGCTTGCGGACCTGCAGCAGCACAGGGGAGGCGCCCGCTTTGTTCGCCCATGGGAATACAGAATTCAGTATGTCGGTGGCTTGCCGGATGGCTTGTTGGTATGCGTAGTTGTCGCTGACGGCGCAATGGCGTGACGAACCAGTGATATTGGCGAAACGTTGGCAACTGTATGGAAAGCGATGTTTGTGTTGACCCATGAAGACGCATCTGGCGGCGGCCGGCCCACAGGAATTGCATTCTAGCCGGCACACTGCCAGCTGGGACTCGAGAGGAAGCTTTCGAAGCCATTTGGGCGGCCCGTTGTAATCGACCGGTGGGGGTCGCATGTTGGCAGAAGAGATGGTGGGCATCGCAGGGTGGTGACGACGCCCGTCAGGGAATCCTAGGAGGCCACTTCGTGAGCCAGGCGGTCCACGGCGACAGGGGCCTGGAAGGCATCCCTGATACAGAGAAGGAGCAGCCTTATGGAGGAATGCTGAGTGATAACGTGTATCGGCCCATGTGCACGCCCCATGTGCACGCGTCGAATAGCCCGAAAGGGCCCGAATCAGTCCAGTGGACAGCCCCAGTCGTGAACAGCTCAGCACTGTACAGTCCCGGACTGCCCCCGCATTGCATCACGCAAGCTGTGTCAAAAGTCTACGACACCTACTACGCACTCCCCTTCCTCTGATGGGGACCATCCCGGGACCCTCGTCATCGCCAACCCTGAGCTGTGGGTCGCCACTCCATGTCGCGTCGTGCCCCAGCCTAAAGCCCATTTTAGGGGTTTTCGAGCATGTAACCTTTTCCTAGTCATCTCACTACCATCTTTTTCCAGAACCTCTGGTGCGGTCCCTTTTCACGGTCATCAGGGATCAAATTGGGGTCTGCATGCGTTCTCAGCCTTGGTTGGTTTCGACGCCATTTGTGGTGAATGCGACAGAATGCGAGTTGACGAAGGCTGCTCGAGATGCTGGGACAGTGCTTCACACTGTATTTGAGGTGTGGGCCGTCCAGTTTAAGATGGGCCGTCCCATCGCTGAACCCGCTGGAGAGGCACGGAGCTTCGTGAGCAGCGATGCCTTAGCGGGATTGCAATTTTCTAATCAAAGGGGCGCTCCAGACGCACCCTTCCCCCACCTTACCCTGCGTCGATATGCACCTTTTCCCCACCGTTTTCCGTCACCACCGCCGGCAGGACCAGCACAAGGTCCGAGAAAGAAGCGACTACCATGCAGCATAGGGTTACGGCCGCCTCTGCAGGCACCGGGGCACTCTCGCCCAAACCTACAACCGGAAGGACGACGACACCCATTCGTCTTTCGCAGCAAACGAACAAACAAGCAAACCCTCTGCCTCTCGCTCTCTTGGTCGAACACACAGGCAAGCTGACTCACTCGGATCAAGAACAACACACACAAGGGTGACACAGCTACGCGCCGCGCGGGCATGAGGATTGCCATACAGGCAGCGCTGTGAACACTGCACCCACATGGCGCGCTCCACTGCCACGTGCGCTCAGGAACACACACATTTACACAGACATACATACCCACACCCTTTACACAGCTGCCATTCCCTACACCTCTTCACCGCCCTCACCTGGCTCGATGTGACTTGGGAACGTTGCGGTGGTGATGGGGCCGTCGGTGGCCCCACCAAAGACCGACCAAACGCATACATCCGCCCCCACGTGAAAGGTTCAGCACATCAGAGCTCGAGACCGCCTGCAGGATTTTCCCTGCCCCTGCCGCCGTCCCCGGATTCCACACACCATACTTTCAAGACGTCGAGCCAGCCTCCTGACGCCGCCTCAGTCCCATTTTATCCGCATGCAGCAGTCTAGGTAACTTGGAATTACAAAGAAGCCGCGACACAGTGGGGTCCTTTCGAATGAGGCGCCAGCTGCACACGCGCAGGGCGCTCAGCTAACCGCGGGTGTTTCGCAAGCGTGTTAAACAGAACAAGGAGGAGCCGCAGTATGAGAGGCCGGCAGATGGCAGCGATACGGGCCACTCAGCCGACCCGGCACGACATCTCCCTGCGGCATACATGACACGGTGACCACCGCATGCGAGAAATGAGCGCCGATGGCGCCCGTGCGTCCGGGTCCTGCCATATGACCGATCTGCCGTACGCCTTTCAGCCCCGTACAGCAGCCCTCCTGGACCTGTCCCCGCTCCCAATCGTGCCGTGCCCGCAGACGAGCAAAACCGCAACCGTCTCCGCCAACGCACGGCCCCATGCCAGGCCGCCCCACTACACCAGCACCAGGCCGGATAGAGGGGCGCCGCCCCTGGCACACCAGCGCGCCACATTCCGTCCCCGCACTCCTCCTTCCCCTTTACCAGCCCCTCTCGGCATTCCTGTCAAAGGCGGAAGGGGGTGCGCAGCCTCGGAACCCCGCCACGCAAGCCGTACCCCACATCCACGGCCGGGCCAACCACCATTCCAACACCCACCCTCTCGCCCCCCCTCTCTCTCTCTCTCTCACACACACACGCACACACACACACGCACGCACATACACGTCAACCGCCCGCTCCTCCTCCTCCTCTTCTTGCTGCTGCTGCCGCTCAGAACCTGAAGGGCCCAACCTTGGTCTTGGTCTGCAGCTCCTTGAGCTCCTCCACCAGCTTCCGCTCCTCCGCGGTGACGGTCTTGGGGATCCGCACCCGCACGTGCACCATGTGGTCGCCGCGCACGTTGGGGGCGCCCAGCTTGGGCACACCGCGCCGCGCCATGAGCAGCGTGGTGCCCGGCTGCGTGCCGGCGGGGATCTTGAGCTCCACGGGGCCGTCCACAGTCGTCACCTTGACCTGGAGGAGGCGGCGGCGGTCAGGGCGAGGGGCGAGGGGAGCGACAGGGGGGGTCGGCGGTCGTTGAGGGGTCGGAGGTCGGGGAGCGACGCGGGGATGGTGGAAGTGGGAGGCGGTGCGGCGGAGGATGGGGAGGCTGTGAGGGGAAGTGGAGGGCTGTCGAGCCAGGCGCCCGACCTGAGCGCATCTCGCACCAAAGCGCGATGCCAACTGCGCGACACCCGCAACACCAAAAACTTACGTTACAGCCACAGCGGTGCGTCAAACCAGCCCCCATCTGCCCCTCAAGCCGGCGAAACCGCGACGGAGCCAGGACTTCAACCACCTGTTGGGGCCGTCTTTATAATTCACATTCACCCCAACCACCTCAACCCTTACCTGCGTCCCCAGGATGGCGTCCACATACGAGATCTCCACGTCGCTGTGAATGGTGATGCCGTCGCGCCGCAGCTCCGGGTGGTCCTTGATGGTGATGTTGACGTACAGGTCGCCTGGCTCGCCGCCGCGGCGGCCGCTGTTGCCCTCGCCGCGCACCCGCAGCCGGCTGCCCGCGTCCACACCCGGCGGCACCTTGAGCGAGATGCGCTTCGTCTCCCGAACGCGGCCGTCGCCCTGGCACTTGGGGCAGGGCGTGAAGATCTGGCCGCTGCCCTCGCAGCGGCCGCAGAGGGAGACCTGCTGGAAGGTTCCGAGCGGGGTGCGGACCGCCTGCACCACCTGGCCCGAGCCCTGGCAGGCGGGGCAGGTGGAGGGGGACGTGCCCTTGCGCACACCCGTCGTGTCGCACTCCTGCGGGCGGGGTGAGGCGGAGGGCGGGGTGAGGTAGGGTGGGGGATGGGCACACACGTTCGGGCTGGAATTTGCAGCAGCCCTTGGCCAGCCCAACCCTAACGCGTAACCCCGACATCGAAGCCGCAACGCGTCACCAAAGCGGTAGGAGCTGTCCGGGCTGACGAGTACACAGGACGGCTCAGCGCAGCAACGCAGTGATCTCGCGTGCGTCACCGTCCACCAGATCCCGGTGCAGTCCAGTCCTCCCCGGACCTCTGCTCCGGCAGCAGCGCAGTATGGACATGTTCACCCATACTCCAACAATGCTCCCGACACAGACGCCCCTCCCGCGCAGTCACGGCCCACGTCAAACCTGGTGGGCCCCAGGGCAGTGACCAGTTCGTCGCACGCCCAGCCACCCCCGGAGAGCCCCGACCCGTCCCCCGCCCCCGCCCCGGCACCCCCCTTGTCAACACAGACAGCGAAACCGCACAAGGGCACCAAACTGATAACTGCCGGCAACCCCCCGCGCCCTCACCTCGCAGCCCGTTAGCCGGTCCACATCCAGCTCCCGAGAGCAGCCGAACACCGCCTCCAGGAAGTCCAGCTGGAGGTCCACCCTGGGGGCACCCGGCGGCAAAGGCCAACAGGCGCACAGGGGGACAGGGCGACGGGGAGTCACACGGGCGGTGTGTACGTGCACGCGGCGGACGTGTGTGGGCTGGGTGGTCAGAGTGCAGGAGGATCGGGGTCGATCCGGCGGCCTGTAGAGGAGATAAGCAGGCTCAAAGGGGAGGGGGGGGGGGTAAAGGCGCCTCATCCGCTAGGTGGCTCCCTGGAGCTCACGGCGCGGTACCCACAACGGGCTCTCAATGAGATGTGGCGCTGGGGTTGGGGATGGGTCCCGGGAAACCATCACCGTGGGGAGCTTCATTACGGGCCCGTCACTGTTCGGCATATGGGATCAGGTTCGGATGACTGTGAGTGTGCGGGGGACCAGAAGAGCAGCGGTCCCGGGTGCGATGACGCCGCTCCCGCGACTCCGGGTTCTGGGCCGCTCGGCTGCGTCCCAATGTACCGCGGCTGCCAAAGCCTCCCGGTAGAGCCGCCCAGGATCGACTAGAGGTGTTCCGCCGGCGCGTCCATCTCCGCAGCGGACCCCTGCACCTGCCGCCCCTCTGCCGGCTGTGTCGGTAGGGACGTCATCCACCCGCCGCTCCTTGCCGACAGTAGCGTTAATTCCAGCCCCGGCCGCCCCAACCTCGGGCTCCTACCCCTGCCCCCATGCCCATCCCAGCCTCGTAGTCGGGGCGGGGGCTTCAACACCCCGTGCTAGCACGTAGCACGGATGAGCACGGGCTAGCTCACATGTTTGGCACCGCCCCATCGGGAGTTCAGCGGTGCACCCCGGGGGTCCGCATCGCCAGTCACAGCGGGCTCCAACGCGGGCCACCCGGACCCACCCCTGGTAACACATTGACGACGCGACGTGCCGTGCCATGACGTGCCATCGCACCGCACCAGCTTCTGACTGCACTGCCCTGCCCTGCCCTGCCCTGCCCTGCCCTGCACCAGGCATTGTCCGCCCCGCTGCACGTCAGCTGCCTACGGATAAACCCCCCACACCACCACTGCCCAAATCATTCCGCACTGACCATGCCCACTCTAGGAGCTCCGCCGACCGCCACTTTGGTCCCAAGCCCCGCTCCAAGGGCCCCGGCCCTGCGCATCCCGTTCCACGCGCCTTCCCCCCGCACCTGTCATCCTCGCCCGGCTGCGCCCGGCTCCTCCCGGCGGGTCCTCGGCCAAAGCCGCCCATGCCGCCCATCCCGCCCATGCCCCCCATGCCGAAGAACGACTCGAACAAGTCGAAGGGGTTGGTGAACTCCACGCCCGGCCCGCCGCCCATGCCGCCCATGCTGCCCTTCAGGCCCGCCTCGCCGTATTTATCGTAAATGGCCTTCTTGGTGTCATCCGAGAGCACCTGTTGGCCGCGGCCAGAAACGAGTGTGCGGCGAGAGGGGCGCTTGTTGCGTGAGGTCCGATTGGACAAGGACGAAACCCTAGACGGCTTAGCCTTCAGGGGATTCTTAAGTCCGTGACAAGTCGCCTCCAGTTGCATGCCGGCATCCGAAAGCAAACAGCGCTTGCGCCCCTCGCTGCTGCACTGGGCTGCCAAGGAAAAAAAGCTCGTCGCAAATGCTTCGGAGGCGGATGCAGATGCAGCGGGTGGGGGTAAGGCGGATGTGGTGAAACGGGTGGGACATGACGCTGCTTGAAGCATGGGGTTGGGGGTGCCTAGGCGATCCAGGGGAGCGGATAGTGTGGGTCTGTGGGGCTAGGTGGGCCGCCCTGAAGCCACCCGAATGCAGCAGGCGGCCCCCCAGGACTGCCTCGGAATCTGCCCCCCCTGAACAACCCCGATGATAACCCTAGAAGATGCCACCGGCGGGGTTTGACCATGACGCTGGCGTGCACCGTTCCGGAGGTCTTTGCTCGCACCTCGTAGGCCTCGCCAATCTTCTTGAAAAGGTCCTCCGCGCCCGGCTCCTTGTTCACATCCTGTTGAGGCCACACATAAAGAGGTCAAACGTATGGAATTGATGAGCGACCGCTGGCGGAATGACCCCAAGCGTGAAGGATCGGAAGGTTGCAGCCCCACGCACCGGATGGTATTTGCGAGCTTTTTGGCGATACGCTTGCTTGATGGTCTTCTTGTCAGCAGTACGAGGTACTCCGAGTAGGTCATAATAATCATTGTCCGCCCGCACCACCACAGCTTGACCTCGTCGCCGCGCCGACCCACGCGCAGTCCCAGAGCAGACTCGGACAGGTGCAGCCGACGGCCGGTTGCAAGCACACCCCGCACGACCTTCAACACGGCCTTGCAAGTTCGCTAACATAGTGTAGGCCTAGAAGACAAACTGAAAGAGCTCGGAAGGTTTTGATTGAGCGTATATGTGAACTGATAGAAAATGTGCAGTGAGATTGTCTAAAACTTGTAGGCAACAATGAGATAAGTCTGATGAGTGGCGAAGTAAGTTTACCGTTATGACGGCGGTCGGTTCTAGAGCATCGAGGATTGTGGCTGCGGGGTAACAGCGGTACCACGAGTGGGGCCTTCTTCACACCCAAATAGATGATTATGCCTACAACGATACTGGGTAATAATGCACGCCGGGTATGTGCGTATCGGTGTGTTGAATAAGCAGAATTCTTATCCCAACTGTTTTCGCGTGTGCACTTTGTCAAACAGAGCCTTCAAGTTCAAATACATTTCTCTTGACAATGTGTTCCGTGACCTGAGGTTCGTCGGTTCGCCAAGTTTCCAGAAAGTTTGCTTTCGCAAACGACGCTTTCGTTATGCGCGCACGTAATGTCAAACAATAGCTCATAGGAAAACTCCTACAAAAACTCATGTCTGCGTAATGTCACAGAAGGAAACCGACATCGTCCGCTGTGCTTGAGACCACTCTGCTCTCTTCATCGGGAGCCGCAAACTTGCGCGAGAGGCCAAGGCCTGCGTAAGGTTCGGTGTCTACAGACGGCTTCTCTTCAGTTAGCCAGTGATGGTTGCATTTGCACGTCCTCACCGATTTTCACTGCAGTCATTCGCGGTCCCACGGGTCCAGAAGTCTCTCGAGGGGCCTTTGCCCGCCTCTCCAGAACGCACACAGCCGGTGGCTGTTGCAAGTGATAGACTGCAACACAGCTATTCAGGAACGTTGGGCGGCCTGACCACCATCTCGTATGGTGCCAAGCTTTGCATGCAAGGACGAAGTGGTGACAGAGGTGCCGGTGACTTGCTGTCATGGCACTGCTGTGGCAGCGGCGTTGACACTCTGTTTGCCGCACCTGCTCGCCGAGTCATGTTCTGTTGCACGCATTCCGTTCACAAAGGAAACGGACCAGCGATGCACACGTGCCAGCAAGGATGCGTGCAAACTCTTCACACGCCGGGAGCTGCGTACACACGGCACCTTTCAAGGTGAAATCACCGAGAGGTCACCGTCGCTTCGCAGTCAGCTATGGAAGATAGGGCGTTGGCGGTTATGGATTCTGGCAGTTATGTTTCCAACATTTCTATCCATTCGTGCCTTCATATCTGCACCTGGGCGCCCATTAGCAGTCAGTGCCTGGCCGGAATCCTGGAACCCTTGGGAGCTGTAAACGTCCTTTGACACGCGCTGGTCTCGTGTCGAAGTCACACAGGGATCCTCTCCGCATAGCCTGATGTCCGACCATCACAGGGGGAAATTGCGGGGCCGTTTTGCGGCGGACGCCTCGTCCCTAACGTGATTCCTATTGCAGAAGGGCAAAAATTCGTGCAGCAGGGCATGGAAAACGGAGGTAAGGTAGCAGCACCCTCCTGCAACACGCAGGACCACGCCCACATGCTTCAGAGACACCGCGCGACACCGCGCCGGGCTTCGGCCTCACCCAGATAATCCCACAGCGAGAGTGTCACCAACAGAGTGTAAAAGAATAATCCACCCGACCCCACCAGTGATGGTGCAGTGTGTGTGATCACCACAACAGGCACCTGCCAAGTACGGCAATGTTACAAACGCCTTACTAAGAAGGTATGTTCGTTACATGTGCAAAGGGAAAGTTCCAAGTGACATAATTGGCGTATTCGAATGCATCACTGCGAGTTGGCAAGCCTCGACGACTTTTGACCTGAATACGCCTCTCCGGGCTTCAGTAACACAACAAAAAACCACAAATAAAGATATGCTGTAGACGGAAGTATGAAATCCGACGGCTTAGGAGGCGACGACGATGGCGAACCGGCTGACATACTTCAACAGTTGGCAGTCTGGGACCAAGCGGGCATTCCCAGGCCTGCCAGGAAGCTCGTCGTCAATTATGCAGGCTTGTCGACGGAGCTTAGCACCGGACGTGTCAGGGTGAGCGCCAACATCCCGCATGGGCCAGTCGGCTGTAAGCCTAACCGACCCCTAAGTGTTGGCTGGGCTTCCCTCCAACTTACAATAGTTTCATGATCTCCTGAGGGGACAACAGCTTTGAAACGCCTCGTCTGGCCCTCTTCCCTTCCCTCCAACCCGCCGCATGGCCAGCCCATCGCCGCCCCTCCCCCCGCGCCCCTCCCCTGCCCTGCCCCGCCCGTGGTACAGCTCCCCTCCCAAGACCTCCGGATACTGGACGAGCTGCTGCCTTGGTGCATTTTGCGGCGGGACTACCCCTCCGCAGTGGCCATCTGTCAGATGCTGTGGAGGTCGCTGGTGAGGTCCACCCCCCGTCCCTTCGTCCCTTCGTCCGCCCGTCCGTCCCTCCATCGGTGGAGACGAGCTGGGCTGGGCTGGCATCTAACAGAGCCTCAGCTGACGAGTCCCTCAGATCCTCAGATCGCGCCCCTCAACCCGCGGCACCCTAGCTTATCTCATCCCTGCACTCGCTCCGGGCGCAGGTCCTCCCGCCGGCCATGTCCTCCTTGTCCTGCCCTGTCGCCATTTCGCGCCGCTCTGGGAACCTAGGGAGGGAGCATGGGGGCCCTTGCAGGGCGGTGGCGTGCGCTGTTGCTTTCTCTTATCACCATCCCCTCTCCCCATGGGTGTGTCTAGATGTGTTTTCGCTTTATGTCCCTCCGACCGTGGCCGCCCCTGCCCCCGCCTCTGCCCCCGCCCCCGGGGCCCCGGCTCCCTCCTCGTGCCGCAGGACATCCTCGCCCTCTTCAAGCGCTCGTGGCTGCGGGAGACCGGCCGCAAGGAGCACAGCCGCCTGGAGTCCACCCGGAAGAGCCTACTCCGGCTGCTGGAGGGGACGGCGGAGCTGACGCTGGCGTCGGGGCTGGCCAGCAAGCCGCCGGTCCGTGGGTCGCCGGGTGGGCGCGCGGGCGGGATGGCGTGGACCCATGGGTCGCCGGGTGGGCGCGCGGGCGGGATGGCGTGGACCCATGGGTCGCCGGGTGGGCGCGCGGGCGGGATGGCGTGGACCCATGGGTCACCGGGTGGGCGCGCGGGCGGGATGGTGTGGACCCATGGGTCGCCGGGTGGGCGCGCGGGCGGGATGGCGTGGACCCATGGGTCGCCGGGTGGGCGCGCGGGCGGGATGGCGTGGACCCATGGGTCGCCGGGTGGGCGCGCGGGCGGGATGGTGTGGACCCATGGGTCGCCGGGTGGGCGCGCGGGCTGGATGGCGTGGACCCATGGGTCGCCGGGTGGGCGCGCGGGCGGGATGGCGTGGACCCATGGGTCGCCGGGTGGGCGCGCGGGCGGGATGGTGTGGACCCATGGGTCGCTGGGTTGGTGCCCCGGACGAACGGACCTGACCGCGGATATGTGGGGTTGATGCCGCGCAGATGCTCACGATGCTACAGCGCATGGCATTCCTGCAGCTGACTGTACGGCAGGCGGAGATGGCGGGGGCGGAGTTGGCGCTGCAGCAGCTGGAGGCGGTGAGCATCTATCCCGGGAGGGGGGGAGGGCTGTACTGCATCCGTGGGTTCATTCGGGGGCTGTACTGCACCGCGGACGCGGCCTTGGTGCCGCCGGTATGGCGAGGGCGGGGGCGCTGGGAGTCATGCGACACGGGGTTGTGGGTGGTGGCTGGCCCCGTCGGAAGCGGAAGGCCGAGTGGGTCGGGTCTGGACGGGGTTGGGGGGAGCCCGCGGTGGGGTGCCCTGGCCGTACACGCGACTCGCCTCGACCGCAGGCTTCACAACCCCACCTACCCATCAACTAACAACCAACCACCCAACCATCCTCCCAACGGCTGCGCCAGGGCCAAGTCACGGAAGCGGTCTCCGCGCTGCACGTCATCCTCACCCGGGCCGTGTTCGGCTACGCCGCGGAGGCGGCCCCTCGCACCTCTTTGAAGGGCCTGGTGGCCTACCACAGCTGGTGCGTGGGTGTCCAGCGAGGGAAGGCCGCCCGAACCAGCCCTTGGCGCCAACCAGCTCCCAACCCTAGAGAAACCCCGCTCGAACAGCCCTCAACAGATTCATTTGATTGTCTTGGCATACCGTAAATGCTGCAACGGCACCGCGTTAAAGACTGGCAGACAGCAAGGCGAAACAGGACCACAGAGTCACTACACGGCATGTGATGCAAGCAGATCGTCGCTGGCACGGGTATGTGTGGCGACGTTGCAGCGGTGTCGCTCGGCGATGAGGTGGCGGCGGGGGGGTTGTCGCCGCTGGACTGCAGGTCAAGAAGGGTGCCGGCCGGCTGGCTGGCCCGTGTCTGCTGCCCTGGCCTGGCCTGTCTCGACCTCACGCAGCGAGGATATGCATCGGTGCGGACATGCTACCCGCGAGCGCGATGACGAAAGAAGAATGTCTGTCTGTTTGTCTCTGTGTGTCTGTCTGTGTGGGTGGGTGGGTGGGTGGGCGGGTGGGCGGGTGGGCGGATGCACAGACCCTCCCCAACACAGAACCGAGTCCCCACCTGAGAAGAGTCCCAACCCCCCATCGCCTAACCCTTGTGTCGCACACGGGTCCAGGACGAGATCGTACATGGAGTCCAGGCGCCGTACAGATGCCTCGGAGGGGCATCAGACCGGAGCCGACGCGAAGCGGGCGGTGGCGAGGGGCGCGGAGGCGGCGGGCCAGGCCGGTGGCGGTGGCGCCGCCGCCGCCGCCGCCGCCGCCGCGGGCCCCTCGACACCTGCACCAGGTCCCCACCTGCGTCAGCCACAGCAGCCCCCAGGACAGGTGTCGCCGCACCCGCACCCGCACCCGCACCCGCACCCGCACCAGCACCAGTTACAGCTCCGCGCCTGGGAGCACGTGCCGGTGGCCTGGTCGGCGGCCAACAGCGACCCGCTGTTCCGAGACAGCTGGAGGGACTGCGAGCGGCTCCTCCGGGTGGGAGAGGGCCGGAGGTGGGGTACAGGAAATTGGTAGACGATTTATGCTGCGCTGCTGTCAGAGCGAATACGGTATCCGAGGCGGGGTGTGCAGCGAGGGGGGCTAGACGACCCGGGGTCAACCCGCGCCGATCGTCGCTTCCAGCCGCCCCGTAGACAGGATGATTTAGAAAAGCCCCTGCCGCAGCTCCCGCTCCAGGCCAGCAGGCGGCCGGAGACCTCTGCTCCCCGGAACCCTCTCTCCTGTCCCTCCCGCCATCAAGACCGCCAACCACCGCGCCCGTGCCCACCTCTCGCAACCGCCCGCACACAGGAAGCCATCCGAAACCTGCGTGGCAGTACGACCAAACTGTCGTACTACCTGACGCAGACGTACTGCGCCGCCGGCCGCGTCAGCTCCGCGGTCACGACGGGCGCCCTGGCGTTCCGCGCCGCGCCCGGAGAGCCCGACGCGGCGGCCCTGGCGCTGCTGACGGTGCAGCTGCAGGGGGCCGTACGGCGGCGGCTCCGAGACCTGGAATGGGCGGCGGGGCTGTCCGCGGGCGCCGCCGCGCCGCTGCTGGGGCTGCGGCTGCCGGGGCGGGGGGCGCGCGGTGCGGTCAAGGACGATCCCGACGCGGAGGATGTGAAGGCGGAGGACGGTGCGGCGGCAGATCCGGGAGATCCAGGCAGTGCAGGGGAGGAGCCGCATAGCCATCTGGCGGAGAGCGAAGGCGGGGAGGAGGTGGCGGAGCAGACGGAGGAGGGCGATGACGAGGGCGCGGCGGTCGGGTCGGCGGAGGCGGCGGTGGCGGTGGCGGGGCCGGCTAGGAGCTCGGTGGCGGCGCTGCTGGCGGCCGCTGCGGCGGGACGGTCCCGGGGTGTGAAGGCGGAGGCGGCGGAGGCGGCGGAGGCGGCGGAGGCGGCGGAGGCGCCGGCGGCGGGACCTGGGCCGGTGGCGGAGGCGGCGCGGCAGCGGCGGGTTTCGGAGCCTCCGGAGGGGAAGAGGCGGAAGAGCTCGGGAGCTGTCGGCGCTTCCGCCGCTTTCGCCGCCGCTGCAGCGGCGGCGGCGGACGTTGCGGTGGACGCCCTGGGCGGCAGCTCCGTCGCTGCCGTACACTCGGCGGTGGAGATGCAGCTGGCGGCGCTGCAGTCCGACCCGCTGTGTGCGCCGGCGTTGGCGGGTGGGTGGGTGGGGACAAAGCTGTTTGGATGTTCGTTAGTCAGTTAGTTGCTGTACCTAGTTAGGTAATTGCGTTCCTCAGCCGGAGCACACCTTCTCCAAGAGCATTAATCTAGAATCGCCACACACCGGTGTGTGCCGTTGATTGCCCGGCGAGTCGCATCACACTCGTACCACTTCTGCGGTCCTGCGCCCCTCCCGCTCCCCGATGAATCTGTCTACCAAATTTTCTTACGCCCTCCGTCCCCCCGGGTGACGCGGGTGTTCGTCTCCCCTGCCAGGTCTCGTCCGCACCAGTGGCCACTGCAGCTCCTGCGCCCTGGCTCTGGCGCGGGGATGCCTGCTGCACCTGGACTGCTGTACGACAGGGATGCTGTACTCGCCGTACGAGGCCGAGGCCTGGGCGCAGCTGGACTCGTCGCTTGCGGGACTGGCCGAGGCCGCGGCGGCGGCGCCGCCGCCGCCACCGCCCAGAGGTGGGTTGCTGCACAGCGCCATATTACTGAGCGGGTCTGGCCCGGGGGGTGGTTGCTTGGTCGGGTGGGCGCGATGACGAAAGGCTGCAAACACGTTTCTACGGGGTTACCTTGGTGGAATTCGGGGTATGGAAGCCGGGCGGCCTTGCGTTTACCTGAGCGAATGGGAGTGCCCCTTGGAAATCCGCTCCTCTGGGGTACCTTCCCCGGCCAACCGCCAAAATCCGTTGTTGCCAACCGCATCCGGCACCCGTAGACGATGCCGCCACTGACCACGCCGCCGCCGCCGGGGGCGGCGACGCGGGCGCGGGCCCCACCACCGTGGCGGCGGCACCTGGCGCGCGGCGGCGGAAGCGCCGCCGGGGCGACGGCGCCGCCGACCCTTCGGCGGCACCCGTGTCGCCGGAGGCCACCTTCTGGCGGCAGCAGGTCGAGCCCGAGCTGCGGGACCGAGCGACATGGTGGCCGAGTACGGCGTTTTCGGAGCCGCCGACGCTGCTCGGACACGGCGGCGGAAGCGGCGGCGGCGCCGTGTGTGTGCCCGACGGCGCGCTGCTGCGGCACCTGCAGCACCGCGCGCGGGTGGCGGCGCTGATGCTCGGGCACTGCAACTACTACACCCGGCATGTGCTGCACGAAATGCAGCTGCTGCGGCACTGCCTGTGCGAAGAGCGCGCCGCGGCGGCGGCGGCGGCGCCGGCAGCGGATGCTGCTCGCCGCCGCCGTCAGCAGCCGGGCCAGCACCAGCGGCCGCGGCCACAGCAACAGCGCCGGCGGGTTTTGATGGTGCCGGTGATGGGCCCCCCTGAGGACGATGGGTCCTGCGAGGGCGATGATGGTGACGCCGACGCGGACCGCGGAGGTGATGAGGGCGACGAGGGTGACGTCATGGACATTGATGGCGACGGCAGACACAATCCAATGGGGACCACAGACACGGCGGCGGCCGCGGCGGACACGGCGGCGGCGGCGGCGGAACAGAGGATCTCCAAGCTGGCCGCTGGCGAGGCGGCCGTGACCGCCAGTGCCGCTGCGGTGATGGAGGGTGTCGAGTGCGCGCGCGCCCTGGCGCGGCGGCTGGCGCCGCCGGCACCGCCACCGCCGCGGCCGCCGCCGCCGATGCCGCCGGCGCTGCTGGCGAGTGTGCCCCGTGCGCTGCGGCGGCGGAACACCGGGGGCTCGGCGGCGGGGATAGCGGCGTTCTGAGTCCCACGCACATCGCCCCTAGCAGCACACACACACACACACACCCCACACGGCGGTTTTCTCGCTAAACACACCACACACGGTTTTTTTTCTTTTCAACCCCACACGGCAAGCTTGATACAGCCAAGCCAGCACAAGCTTGTCGACGGCCGCTGATCGAGACCTCACACGTACGGTGACAGGTTCCGCCACAGTCGGTCCTATCGCGCTGCCAGCACCCACCTCGTCTGCATGTCCGCGTGTGTGTGCGGTGGATGGTGGGCAGCTAGCAAGATGGATAGCTCAGGTACAGTTTGTTAGACAGGCAGGCAGGTAGGTAGGTAGATAGGTAGGTGGGTAGGCAGATGAGTGCCAGTCCACTAGATTTTTACGCGGCCGGCCGGCGGGCTGTAACGCTTCGCCCCGCACCGCTGAGTGACAGACGCATCCACGAGGCCCCCTCGAACCGCAAATCGGCGATCTGCTGGGTGGGTGAGAGCTGTGCCGTACCGTGCCGTACCGCGCCCCCGATCACGGTAACTTCGCGGTGGCGGTGGGGGTCCTCATCCGTCAATGCGTGGCCGTGAGTTGCTCCGCCGCAAAGTGAGGGCGGACTCTCCCCTTCCCGGGAGTGGTCCGAGTGCTGCGCCCCCGCGACGGACCCATGGGGTTGCCGCGGGTGCGGGAGCCACAGTCAGTGTCGTGTCGCAGGGCTGGACTGAGGCGCCAAATGAGGCGCAGTTTCAAGGGTGTACGCCTTGAGGTGTACGCAACTCATCAGCATGAGATTTTGCCCTCCTGCGTCACACGGTGCATTCGGGACATTAGGGAGGCCGCCTCGCCGCGTGAAACATGCAACGAACTCGCCGTGCGTGCTGCGTTGCGCGGGATGCTAAAAAGCGGATACTCACATGGCACATCCCGGACCCTTTTTGTGGCGTTGGCGGGGTCTACTGTATGTCCGGATGTTGGACGAAGGCTTTAAACAGCAATCTGGGCAAAGTGGTGCAACGGTTCGCGACGCACGGGGATAACCGATAACGATACATTCACAGTACCGTAGCTGGTTCGCGGACCAAGTGATACGGTAGTTATCCATACCCATGCCGATACCCATGGACTTGTACCCATTCACTGTTTCACTCACGCAGTGAGTGTATGGCATCCCCCCATAACGGACCGACACGCCTAGCTAGTCCTCCGCTGGGCCTGACACCGCGCTGGAGGGGGTCGGGGCCGCCGGGGGAGAGGCTACTCCACGTGCGCGCGGTCGCTCGCTCGGGCCACGTTGCGAGCGTGCCTGATCAGGCAAGCCGGATGTCCTGCTGAGGGAGGAATAATCAAGGGCGTGTACCAGCCAGAAGAAGAAGTTGCCTATGTTGTCATAGCAATGCAGAGCAGGGCAGCTGTGACAGCAGGTGGTCCGGGGAGGGCACTGGGGCGCACAGCTGGTGAGTGGCTACGAGGGTCCCTATGTCTCTACGACTTCATCTTTGGGTCTGGGCTCAGGGCCGATCGTCGCCCTTTACCCAACCCTACCCAGTCGGTGTAAGGTTTGCTAATGTCCGTGGCACGGGCGGAGACAGGTTTTAGGGCTGAACGCGAGCGCGGTTGGCGTGCCCGTACCGGGCACCCATAGTACTGAGGTTTGCAGATCGGATTAGCAGCAGATGCAATTTTCGTCGTCGCTGTAAGAAACGGACATGTTATTTTTTCTTGGACTAGAAGGATGAAGTTCTTATATGCAGTAGCATTGATGTAAGGGTGCGGACGCCGGTGCAGAACGAGAAAGCAAAAGTTCAAATGCGAAGACAAGAACCGGTCCTGCCAAGTTATGCAATCGGTATAAAATCTAGGGTAAAAGGGTAAAATTGCCTCCACTTCCAGTGATGCCCGACTGCCGTATCATGTAACATCTTTACCTACTACACGCAACTGGCTGCTAACAGGCCGCAGCTTTCCAGCCCAACATCTGTACGAAATCCATTACCGAGGGCACTCCTGCCTCCACGACAGGGTCGTGGACTTGTTTGAATTTCAAGTGCGCGTCAGCATGTTATTGCACCTATCCGTTCCTTTCTAACGTACAGGCGCGAAGCGACTGCAAGTAGTGCCTGCAAGTGCAGCATGAAGCGCCGCAGGCTAGATTGCCCGTGCGCGTCAGAAGCAGGAACTGGATCCGTCCACAATTTGTTTCCGCTGCGCTGTATGTCTCGGCCTGTTTGGTCTATGCAGGCGGCGTGAAAAGCTCGTCAAGTCCTGATCAGCCTATTGCCAGCTCTGCGCCCGCTTTTCCAAGGGTTGCGAGGCTTTTTGAAAATTATGGAGCTTGTCAGCTAGGTCAGCCAAACTTGCCGCAGTAGCTGTGGCACTCACGCACTCAGATATGGTCCAGTGCAGGAGAATCACACATAAAGATATATAAAATAATTGTTCCCTTGGAAAAATTGTCAAGCAGTTCCTCTTCCGAGTTGTCACCAGTACGACAGGCGATTCGTGCTTCTGCGACCGACAACCTGTTGCCACCAAAGTGTTATATTCCATCGTCTCACTTGTTATTTTAACTTTGTTTATTATTTTTGTTCGTACAAGCGAGCAATGCCTTCGTCGAATGACACGTCCCTATGTCACCTCGCGCACGCACGTTATCAAATTCAGGAAAATAACATAAATATAATTCTTATTCTTAATTCCAGGTTGGCGATAGTCCGCTCCAAAATGTCAAAATGATTTAGGCCTGCTGCACGTACGCTCGTTCAGATTTTCCCAATGGAAAAATATCAGTAAATGCTATTTAGTTTTGGAGGCATATGCGATTCTGTTCTCAGCGCGACCCGTTGACTTCAATATTTCTAAAAAGGCACAACCGACGTTGCTTGGCTTGTAGGAGCTAACGAACAATGTAGTTTACTTAATCAATATTTAATTTTGCTATGAATTTTGGATGCTGTCCTTGTTTTCATCTTGCGCATTATATGCACTTCCAGCGAACTAAACCTAGCTCAGGCATTAAATTTCGCTGCTTCTTACTAGCATGGAGCGCTTGACAAATAAACATGGCTCTCCTGATGGCCCTTGTGACATTATATACGTTCTGTTCATGGCGACGCTGAAGGAAACTGTTTCCCTTTCCCGGGCTTGAAGCGCTTACTCAGCACACGTCCTCAGCTCAACAGCTCAACAGCTCAACCCTCTCCAGGCTCCGGATATTACTGTTGCCTGACTTATACCAACGGCAAATATTTCAGGCGCGGCCCAGCCTCGGGAAACGGCTCCCGCACAGCCGGGCTTGTCGTCCCCGAGCCCTGTTCGCGCTCATTTGGTCCACACACCGCGCTTTTATTAACCAATACCGATTGGCGCCATGCAGTTGCCATGCGAGTAATGCATTTCAGCAGCTAGGTCCAGCCATTCCAGCAGGGTGCAAGCAACAGACGACCGCTCACCGCGTCACAGCTTTGCGCCCGTAGTCATGCTTGGATGGCTGTCCGGGTGCTTTTCCGGCGCTTTGGAGCGTGTCAAGGAGCCGGAGACACCGCCTGTTGGGGCCTGGCCAGTCGGGGCGCCCGGACGTCGCGACGACCACACGCCCACCGCCATGGCGTCGCCGCTCTCCGCCACTGCCACTGCCAACCCCCCCACTGCAACCTACGCCTCCTGCAGCGACCTTCAACTCTCCACTCTGTACGACGACTCCACACACGGCGTCCTGGTCCTCGCCTTCCCGGATGCATGGCGTCGCCCTGTGGCCGCACCCGCACCCGCACCCGCACCCGCACCCGCACCCGCACCCGCACCCGCACCCGCACCTGCACCCGCACCCGCACCCGCACCCGCACCCGCACCCACACCCGCACCCGCACCCGCACCCGCACCCGCACCCGCACCCGCGGCACACACGGTGGCGAACACATCCGCGGCAGCGACCCCTCTCGACGACCGCGCCGACCGATCCCGCCTGGCCTGCCTGCCTGCAAAGCCAGTCTACTGCAACAAGATGGCCGAGAGCCTCCTCGGCGGGGTTCCGGGTCGCCGGCGCATGAGCCGCGGCGGGCCCGCCGCCGCCGCGCAGCGGGGCGCAGAGCTGCTCGCCGCCCTGGGCCGCCTCGACCCCGACTTCCTGCGCCAGCTCGCCGACTTCTCCACACGCATCGCGGAGCACCGGCAGCCGCCCGAGTCCGGCGCCGGTGCCATACGCACGCGGGCGCTGCTGCGGCTTCAGGAGCAGCGGCCGCTGCCGGAGGAGGCCCTCGGCGCAGATGAGCAGGAGGTGGCTGTAGCAGGCCACGTCAGAACCGCCAGTGCGGCTACAGCTACAGCTTGTTCCTGGTGGTTGGATGTTCAGCTAGAGCCCGCGCTGTATACGGACCTGCACGGGCAGAGCCCCGGGGAAGGAAGAGGGGGCAGCGGCGGCGGCGGCGGCGGCGGCGGTGGCGGCGGTGGCGGCTGCGGCGGCGGCCCCGCGTGGAAGGCGCACCGCAGCGAAAAGCTCCTAAAGCCGTCCTCCGAGTACGGCCGCGCGTGTGTGAGTCCGGAACGTCCGTACCATTCCGGCCGGCGCAGCAGCAGCAGCGGCGTGGGCGTGGCCGCCGCGGCAGCGGCGGCCTCTTGGCCGGCGGTGGTGATCCGGCTTTGTGCGGCCGCGGAGGGTTTATCGCCCTGCGCCAGCGGCAGCGCCACGGCGGGTATGCGAATCACAGCAGTGTCGCTGGCGGCGGCGGCGGCGGCGGCGGCGGCGCGTGACCTGGCAGGTGACGCAGCTGTTACTGCAGATGCCGACACAGACAAGAGCGCAGGGGGGCCGACCACCGCCAGACGTGGGGAGGCCGCCACCGGCGCTGCTGCTGGTGGTGCTGGTGCTGCTGGTGCTACTGCCACTGCTAAACCCATCGTCACTGCTGCTGCGGCAAGTCGTGCCAGTATGACAGATAGGAGCCGCGCCGCCGGAGAGGGACGGGGCAGCAAGTCCAAGTCACCCACGCCTTTTGCCGCCGCTGCTGCTGCTGCGGCGGCTGCTGTGGGGGCTCATCAGGCGCCTGGGCTCACTGACCCCGTCCGTGCTGCTGCAGGTGCCGCAGCCGCGGATGGAAATGGTGCTGTTCCTACGGCCGCGGCGTTAGGGTCCGTTGACGGCGCTGCCCTAACACGCTGCAGGCCTAACTCGGTCTTCGCGGCTCTGGCCCCGGTGCGCAGCAGCGGTGCAGCAGGCAGTGGAGGCGACGTCGGCGCCGGCGGTGCGGGTGGCGGCGGCGAGCCGTCGGCGGACGGGGTCTCCCAGGCGCAGGCAGCCACGGGTCGCGAGCGCACCTACCCCCACTCCCTCGGCCCCGCCGCTGCGGTGGCACGGGGTTCCCCACACGGCGAACCCGTTGACCTGCGGAGCGGCGTCAGCGCAACGGCGGTGGTAACGGCGGCGGCCGCAGGCGCGAGCGGTATGTGCGGGGCAGCGCTCGAGCCTGGCGGTGACAGGCGCGCGGCTGCTGGCGGCCGCAGCGACGGGGGCGGCGGTGTCGGCGGTGACGGCGGCGCGGCCGGGGGTGGTGTGTCGGCCGCGGAGGCTGCCCGACTGCGGGAGGCGGCGGCGCTGTCCTCCGGGGCGACCCCCCTGATGACGGCGGTGCTGCTGCAGACCGGCAAGGTGGTGTACCAGAACGCTGCGGTAGGTTTCTGGGGCAAGTGGGTGATGGGGTGGTGGTCCGGGCCCCGGGTCTCGGGGCGCAGGATGCCTGGGGGGGAGATGGGCGCGTGGGCACGGGCCCAAGGGTAAGGGACACCATGTGCCGTACTGTGCCGTCTGCCGTGCCGTACAGCGCAATCAGCCAGGTTTACCGCGGGCGGGCACATACCCTGGGGGCACATGCAACTGCAGAGCATCCAGTACTACGGCAACCGAGTACTCGAGCAACCTCCCGGTGTGCCGCCCGGTGGTGGTGGTGACGGTGGCGGAGCCGGCGTCGGAGGCTCGTGCACTGGCGCTGACCCAGACATAGTGGAAGATAGCGGCAGCGACCATCTGTTGGAGCAGCTATTTTCTTTGGAGCCGTTGAAGGTACGACGATGGTTGTGCTGGTGGTGGTGGTTCGACGGTTGTGACGGCGGCTCGTGAAGTCGTTATGGGTCCGTTGTGGCGATCCGGTGTTCGGCGCGCCGCTAACGAAGAAAACACGTAATCAGTGATCTGGATCCTGGGTCGAACATCGGATACCGGATCCAGGGATCCAGCCAACAATGAAAAGGGGTGATTGTGTGCGGGGCCCGGGGTTGGGGGAGCAGCGATGCCGTGGAGGCGCCTTCAGTGTCCTCTCCTTTGGACGAATAACGTGGGACGACATCCATAAGGCCCCGCGGGCCGTCGGTGACAGCCGCAGCGTCCTGTCCTAGTGCTATGGTGTGCATGGCGCCCTGCTGTCCGAACCTGCCGGACCACCTCTTGGGCCCCGGACTCCACCGCGTTTCCCACTGGTCGGGTCCCCCTCGGGCCCATCGCCCATCGCCCATCGCCCCGCGCCCCCCCGTGTGTGCATCTATGCGGGCCCCTTGCAGTTGGAGCGCTTGCGGGCCGCCACCTGTGAAGAGGGCAGCGTATGGCGGGGTGAGGGGTTGCAGGGCTCACGGGAACAGGGGACGGGACGGACCCCGTATCCGCGGGGGCCCACACCGGCCAACGCGGCGGGCATGTCTGATGTCCGCCGCAAACGCCGCAGCTGGTGCCGCGCTGTGACGCGTGACAGGCGAAGCGCCAAAGGCGACGCGGCGTGGGGGCTGCTGTGAGGAGCCGGTGTGGATCTGTGATTGGGCCCTGTGGGCTGTGGCTGCGTTGCTGGGTCCTGTGTGTGAATGCGCGTTTCGACACCCTCCGCAGGCATCGTACAGGTACCCGGGGTTTGCATCTCGGCCGGTTCGTGCTCCGCTACTGGATCTAGGTCCAACCGCAACGTACAACGGCTCAACAGTACGGTGAGTGAAATGCGCAGCAGCGAGAGCTCGTACGGGTTCAACGGGTTCATCCTTCCCCCAAAGAGCCGACAACGCAGCAAGCCATCAGCCACGGCACCGATCTCCACGTTGCCAGTCATCGATGTCAGAACAACATCTGTGATGCCGTTTTACAAAACTTAATCCCCCCTGCGCCCAATACCCCTTCCCCCCAATCCTGTATCTCCGTACCTACCCCTCCCTCCCCGGCTGTGCGCGGCTTCCTTCTGGACCTGGACTTCGATATCTTTTTCTCCACCGACCGGCCTCATTTGTCGGGTAGCAGAATCCCCCTGGATCTGGAGCGAGGATCGGATCTGGATCTGGAGCTGGAGCTGGAGCTGGTTCTGGTTCTGGAGCTGGCGGCAGTCAGGACGAGCAGCTGCGGACCGACCCGCGGAAGGAACCAACCCAGACAAACCCACGGAGCCAACCGCCCCCGCCCCACCAGCACCACCCGCAGCGCCCGTGCCAGCACCAGCACGCGGGGCAGCAACTGCCGGGGCCTGATCATGAGGAGCAGGGACAGTCGCAGGAGCGAATGCAGGGAGGGGGTCGGGGACGGGGTCGGGGTTCTCGGGAGCTGGTCCGCCACAAGACTTCACCCGAACTGGGTGGCGCGGGCGCCGACGGACTGTCGTCAGCCCCCCTGGCGCCGGGGCTGCAGCCGCCGGCGCAGTGCTGCAGCCCCCTGCAGAAGACGCTGAGCACCAGCAACATGCCCTGGCCCTTGGTGTGTGTGTGTGTGGGGGGGTGATGTGTGTGTGTGTGTCTTGTTTTGTGGTACTGCGCTAAAGGGCCGACGTGGGTAAGGGAGAAAGGGACTTTACAGTAAGGATGCTGTCACCGATGACCCGCGGGGTCCGCTGTAACATCCCTGATAAAGAAGGATGCGGGACTGCGGGTTTGGGAACGTCTAAACTATCTGGCTGACCGGCCACCGGGGTCCCTTCCCTCCACCCGTCCACGCCCCCACACATGCTGACCAACCCCACCAGCACACACAAGCCAATCGCCATCCCCGCGCCACCGTATATCCCTCCGTCGGTTTCTTTCCCCGTATTTCAATCAGACAGCGAAACTGCACAAAAGGATCGGTGTTCAGCTACCGGTTACCGGTCTCCTTCCCGCGCTCAACCCCATCTGCCCACGGTATTCCCCGCACGTACGGCCACCCGCAACCCCCACTTGATGGCCACCCTCAGGCAACCTCCACCTGGACCGTCCTCATGGACCCACGGGACCGAGCCGCAGTAGCTGCTACTGCTACTGCGTCCGCAACCGCCTCCGCCGCCGCCACCGCCGGAGCAGCAGGCATCCCCCGGGCCGCGCCCCAGTCGCTCCTGCCACCGCTGCCGCCGCGGCAGCAGCAGCAGCAGCACCACCACCACGAACATCATCACCAACACCACCTCCAGTCGTTGCCCTCGAATGCGGCGGCCGTCCCCGGATGGTGTTCCCAGGTGGCGCGTCCCAGTGGCCAGTTCAACGACATGCTCCCCAGCCGCCTCACGCACCTGGCGGCACAGAGGGCCAGCAGCAGGACCTCCAAGTCCCTGGGCAGCGGCGGCAGCTTCAGCCTGCCGGCCCCGCGGGTGCCGTCGCCGCTGGGCACCGGACCGTTACAGCAGCTACGGAACTCTCAGCTGCCGGACGGTTCCGAGGCGGCGGCGCCTCAGGCTGACGTGCTGCAGCAGCGCAAAGACCGGGCAGCAGCCGCGGGTGCGAGCAGCGGCGGCGTCAGCGACGTGGGAGAGGGCAGCGCCTCCGCGGGGTTGTCGGGCCGGGTGGCGGGCATCGCGGCGGCGGCGGCCGTGAGTGGGTTCGGGGAGCCCGCGCCGCTGGGGCGCGGCGGCAGCAGCAGCCACATACATGGCGGCGGAGGCGGAGGAGGCGGAGGCGGAGGAGGCGTCACCGCCGCCGTGCGGATACCCCTCCGGCGGTCCCTCACTCGAACCGAGGTCCGGCCGCTGCCCTCCGCCGGGTCGACGCCCAATCTGGCTTTGCCGCGCGTGTTCACCTTCGCCAGCAACCTCCGCCACGCGCCCAGTTCCGTACAGGTCGCGGCGCGGCAGGTCCTGCGCGGGAGTATTGGCAGTATCGGCATGTACGGCAGCGGAAGCGGCTGGAGTGGCAGTGGGACAGGAGGCGGCGGCGGGGCCGGAGGCGGCGGCGGCGGCGGCGGCGGCGGCGGGAGCGACGGCAGCGGCGCCGCCGGCGATCTGCTGGATCTGCCGTCGCCTCGCTGTACGGACGCGTGGCTACGTTGTAACGGCTCATTGGCGATGGGCCAGGTCAGTGGTGGTTTGACGCCGAACGAGGGCGACCCGAAGAGCCAAAGCGGGTTCCTGGAGGGTTGCCTCCGACCCCAGGCGCACCCACATCCAAGCCCGCCGTCACCTGCTGCCGATGCCCCGTCCGCCTGCCGGCACATCCCGGGCCTGTCACCAGCGCCGCGACCCATGAGTCAGTGTGCCATTGTCGCCGGCGCTGGCGGCGCCGCCGCCGCCGCTGGCGTGTCGCATGTCCCGACTCGGCCGGTCGAGACGGCGACGGCGACGGCGGGTACGGCAGTCAACCCAAGCCGGTCTCCCCCGAGCTCGCCTCTCATCGTCGCAGCCCCTCAGATGGGCAGCCCTGACCTCGACAGCTCCGGCGGCGGCGGCGCCGCTGCCATAATGTCGTACGGCCAAGCACAGACGCGGCGGCGGCGGCGGACCCTGGAGACGCAGGGCCCCGCTGCAGCCCTTTCGGCGTCGCGAGGAGTCGCGTCGGCGCCGACGCCGACGCCGGCGGCGGCGACGGCGCCGGCGGCGGCGACGGCGCCGGCGACGGCGCCGCCAGCCTGCTCCAGCGGCGGCGCCGACGTGGACTGCGGAGCAAGCTTGGCCTCGGAGTCGTTGCTGTGGTCAACGGAGTACGACACGTGCGGCGGCAGGAGCCTCACAGGCCGCATGTTTGGCGGCGCCGCCGACAGCGCTGCCGGCGTCGGCATCAGCGGTGGCGGCAGCGGCAGGCCGCTACCGACGTGGCTGTGCCCGACAACTGGCGGCGGCGGCGGCGGCGGCGGTGGCGATGGCTGCGAGGATCGCGGGCATACGGATGCAGATGACCATCTGCCCACTGGCGGCGGAGTGCCTGGCGGCCTCATCGCGCGAGGTGGTAAGTGGCCCGCGACTCCCGGGAGGGGCACAGAGCCCAACCAGCCGCAGCTCCGTCGCCGCCAAATCTACCGTATCCCCCCACATTTCACGGTCCGAACCGGACGTGGCCGCATTGATTCCTCTCGCGTCGCCAACCGCCGCTGCAACCGCCGCAAACCGCCGCTGCTAACCGCCGCTGCTAACCGCCGTTGCAACCGCCGTTGCAACCGCCATCTTCCCGTGGGTCCCGCAGGTGGCCCCGGGTGGCATGAGGTGGCCTGCAGCCGCACCCGGGACCCGGTCACCGGACAGCCCATCCTCATACTGGTGCAGGTGGGGGGGAGGGGGGCCCGCGGAGCGCGGAAGTCGGGGGAGACGCATTTGGGGAGTGCGTGTATGTGTGTATGTGTGTATGTGTGTTCGTAGGCAGGCAGCGCAGGAGTGCGTGACATGTACGGGGCATAGGGTAGCTAAGCCCGGTGTGTGTATGATAAGCCTGGTGTATGTGTGTGTACGTGAGGCCTGGCCGGCGACCGTACACGGCCCTCCCGTCACGCCAGCTGCACGCCGGCTGCGAAACGGATGCATCGTTTCCCTCAAAGGGCCCTCAAAGGTCCCTTCCCCGCTGCGGGGTTGGTGCCCCACTCCGTGCCAACTGGTTTGGTTTCTGGTGCGCCTCCGCCAAACCCACCCGCGCGCCCAACCCCTCCGCCTGCCCGCACACCCGATGTCAGAACGACGTGAGTGCGAAGGTGGAGGCCGAGAGGCACATTGCGCTGGTGACTGAGGTGGAGCACCGGTTGCTGGAGGGGGTGAGGCGGGAGAGGGGGCGGAAGGAGGGGCGGAGGGGCAAAGGAGGGAGAGGGGACGGGAGAGGGTTTCGATGGCCCGGATGCCTGGGGAAGCACACAACCACCACAACCACAACCACCACCCGGCGGAAACCGAGAGGGCGCCGCGCCGCTCTTGTGAGCAGGCGTTGGAGATATCTTTTTGGCGGGGCCCCCACGACACGTGCGCCATGTACGGCCCTGTGCGGCATGTATGGGTGGGCGACATGAAGGGGACGTCCTAGGGGCATCTCGCGATGGGCAGCTGCAATGTTGTGTCTGTATCCTGTGGGGCCGAATCCCCGACGCCATGCCGTGCCATGCCGTGCCATGCCGTGCCATGCCGTGCCATGCCGTGCCATGCCGTGCCATGCCGTGCCATGCCGTGCCATGCCGTGCCATGCCGTGCCATGCCGTGCCATGCCGTGCCATGCCGTGCCATGCCGTGCCATGCCGTGCCATGCCGTGCCATGCCGTGCCATGCCGTGCCATGCCGTGCCATGCCGTGCCATGCCGTGCCATGCCGTGCCATGCCGTGCCATGCCGTGCCATGCCGTGTGCCATGCCGTGCCATGCCGTGCCATGCCGTGCCATGCCGTGCCATGCCGTGCCATGCCGTGCCATGCCGTGCCATGCCGTGCCATGCCGTGCCATGCCGTGCCATGCCGTGCCATCGCTGGGCATATGGCAGCGTCCGGAATGGTATGCGATGGGGCAGGGCGCAGGGGTCGTGACGAACGAATGGATCGGATGTCACACGGGAGAGGGGCAAGGCTGTGTCGGCCCTCTATACTGTGCCGCGGTACCTTGTCCCTGACCCACGTCACCGCGGCCAGTTCCATCCCCGCCCTTGCCTATAAGGACCCAGTGAGCCTGAGTGAGCAAGTTGCTTCTCCCCGCACACGGACACACACAACCCCCATCCCCCCCTTGGTACACGCATCCATATAACCACGCGCTCCCCATGCCGCTACTCGCGCCCCTTCCCAGATCTTTCCCCGCCACGTGCTGGCGTACATGACGGAGGAGGGCAACCCGCTCAGCTCCCCCGCCGCCACCTCCACCAACCGGCGCCAGGCGCTGAGGGACATCAACAAACTCGCCACGTCACACCGGGAGGTGCGGCGGCGGGATGGTACCGCGGAGGGTAAGGGGGTGTTACGGGGGGACGTGTCGCGCCGCATTTCGACCGGTTGGCGGTTGGCGGTTGGCGGTTGACGGTTGACGGTTGACGGTTGTAATATTATATTTACTTAAGGTAATGTTTATTCATCCATAAATACCCGCCCCTGCTGCCCGCCTTGCGGGTCACCCTGCCGCAGGTCACTCTGCTATTCGCAGACATCGAAGGTGAGGCAGTCCTCGCAGAGTGCTTTCCCTTGGCAGCTTTCTTGGCAACAAGTACTGCTTTCCCTGGCAGCAAGTACCTAACTACCAATGATACGGTACCGGGTTGGGAGCTGCAGCAGGGGCCCCGCTACTGCCTTACCTCCCGCCGCTGACCGGGTAATGGCAGATGGACAGTGCCGTCCGGTGCAGTGCAGTGCAGTGCAGTCCAGCGGCTGCTCGCCCGCCGCCCACCCGCTCAGCGAGCTGCCCTGGCCTGCCTGACAAACGCCGCATCCCGCACATGACCCCGCCACCAAACACCAAACACCACCAACCACCCACCGACTGTCGAGGAGATTCCATTTTGCCCAGCTCTGCCTGAAGTCTACAGTCAGGGCCCACTGCCCTATCAGCCTAGAGAGCACCCCGCCCCTCCAAGGCTGACCCTCTCGTCAACCGCCGCGGGACCTCCTCGAGCGCGGCCGGTCTGACTACTCTGCCCGCCCGCCCGCGCTCGGCCGTCGGCCCCCCGCGCAGGCTTCACCCCCATGTGCCAGGCGCTGGAGCCCCGGGTGGTGATGGCCTTCCTCAACGACCTCTTCACGCGCTTTGACCGGCGACTCGACGAGTTCGGGGTCTACAAGGTACGGCACGCAGCAGATGTAGTACAGTACGGTACGGCAGTGTGTGAGTGATTGAAGACGGCGTGTCAGTCAGAGCCGAGTCGAACAATGGGTTGCGTGACTGGAAAGGGGGGAGGGCTACGCGGTGCGGGCACCCTCCGGTGTGTTGGCGTGTGTCCCCATCTCCTTAATTTATTGTTCTTACATTACAGGTGGAGACCATCGGCGACTGCTACATGGTGGCGGGGGGCCTCATAGGTTTGGACGAGCATGGCATGCCTGTCGTACGGGCACACGACGACCACGCTGATCCGCTACACGCCGAGAAGGTGCTCATGTTCGCAAAGGTACGACATGGTACGGCGTGCGGATATTGAATGCTCAAATAGGCGTGACCTGCTCCTTTGCATTGCTGTACAGCAATTTCCCCCTCGATTCGGCGACGGTGTGTTGTTGTCGTGCCCTAGCCCTGGCCCTATCGAGGCCCATGCAAAGCTACTTGCCTTCCATACCTACCCGAATCGCGTTGATGGATGTGTCGGCAAAGGAATCCGGCCAAAGACGGGTGGCCCCTCACCTCCCGGGCCCCTCAGGCGATGCTCGCCGCGGCAGCCCAGGTGACCCGACCCACCACCGGCGGCCCCGTCAAGATGCGGATCGGCATCCACAGCGGCCCCGTGGTCAGCGGCGTGGTGGGCGAACGCATGCCCCGCTTCTGCCTCTTCGGTGGGTACCGTCGTGACCCTACGGCCTACCCACCTACGGTGTCGCGCGCCATATGGTGTATCGCTGGCACGACTGGCAGTCTGACGCCCAGGGCGGTCCCAGGCCGGCATTTGCGGCTCTTGGTTTTTATGCGGGCTGACATATCCGGTTGGGGCCAGTGTCCGCCTTGTAACGGTTCAATATCTGACCAGACGCTTCTCGCTACATATTTATCATGTCGCCTCGTCATGAAACATGTTGCAACGCCGCGGGCGAGCTCGCTGGTGACGTGTCTACACCAAAAACAGGTCATGGGGTGGCCCGTAGCCCCGTACCCGTCGTTGGGTGGGTGGTCACCCCTACACGCCATGCCCCCGCGCCTTCCCTCCCCTCGACTGCCATCTTCCCCCGTCATTGTGCGCCGCCTACGCAACACCCCGCCCCCCTTTCTGCCCCAACAACGGCCTGTCTCCACCTTCCTGCCCACGTATCGGCCCCATCCCTCCGCCGCAACAACCCAAGGGGACACCGTCAACACGTGAGTCTATTGAATGGTTGCCTCAGTGCCCTCCAAGGGTGCGGGCGGGTGCGTGGAGGCGCACCAGTCGCGCATCCAACGTTTTGCTCTGCGCCCCCGGCCTCCGGCCCCCGGCCTCTAGCCCCACCGTCCTAGAGCCCCTGCGTGGCCATTACGACACCCCCCCAAACCCACGCAAAACGCCCGAAGCGTGTCTCACGGCCGTACGTCATTGCCGTACAACAGGGCTTCCCGGATGGAGAGTACGGGCGTGCCCGGCTGCATACACGCGTCGGAGGCGGCCCGGCGGTTGCTGCCCAACGAGGAGTGGGAGCCCACGGGAGGGATTGAGGTACTGTGTACGGCAGGTTTCGGGGTCTGATCTGCGGAGCGGATTGGGGGCTGGCGGGGAGCACTTTGGGGAGAGCGCCGGGCCGGCCGCCTGCTGGTCATCAGTCCGTCTGTGCGGCATCTGGTGCTGCTGGCGTTGCCCCCGCGGTCGCCAAAGGCATGGAGGCCCCTGTCCTTCTGACCCCCGTCCTTCGATAGGTCCTTCAAATCAGCTGTCACTGAATCTGTGCCTGGGTGAACCACCTCCGGGGATCGCAGCCGCGTGCTTTGGGAGTCACGCCGCGTAGGGTACCTACCCTTACCTCTCTGCACCTCGCCAAACCCTCGCCCGAACCCGCTCCCATCAGTTCGTCCGTCCCTTGGCACCTGCGCTGTTTCCAGGTCAAGGGCAAAGGCCGCATGTCCACCTACCTCTGGAGGCCGCGAGACTACGACGTCACGCAGCTGACGCGGTGCCGGGAACTGCCCCTGCCCGCGTTCCCCGGCCGCTGGTCCGCCACCGCCCAAGCGCCGGAAGCTTCCGACACCGACGCGGGACCGACAGCGGGGTCGGCGGCATCGGGGCCCCCAGCGGATCGGCCGGCACGTGGTGGCGGCGAGGCTCTCCGGAGCAGCAGTGCCATTCACCGTTTCCGCGGCGGAGCACGTGCCATCAGATTGAGCCTTATATCCAGTCGGGTCGGAAGGAGCTGCAGGGCCAAGGTCAGCCCCAGCGACAGCTGCCGTGACAGCGCCGCCCAGTCGGCCGGGCTGGGCGGCGACGGGCACGACGGGAACGGCGGCAGCGGCAGCGGGAACGGCAGCCGCCGCGGCGGCGGCGCCGCGGCGTCCCCGCTGGCCGGCATGCTAGGCGTGCTGGGGACACTTTCCTCCAAAGAGGATGCGGAGCACGCGCAGCAGCAGGACGAGCAGCAGGAGCAGGAGGAGGAGCAGGAGGGCGGTAAGGTGGCGCTGTACGGGTCTGAGGAGGACCTGGCGCAGTTGTTTTTGGACAGTCGGCGGCTGGACGGGCAGGTTGGGGGACAGGTCGAGGTATGCGACGGCAGCCGGAAGGGCGGGTAGGGGGCGGGGCATTAACAGGATGCTAGCAGAACCAGAACGAGAGGGCGGAGTGACCATCCAAGGGGCAGCATCATGTACGGTGCTGTGCCGAAGCGGTATGACTTCGAATGGTGCGTGCGATGTAGTACACGTACGATGCCATACGGTACGGCGGTGCAGCTCGCGCGGGTTTCAGCGGCACAAAATAAATTCAGATTCACTTCGCGCGCGATCAGACAGATCGTACCCCCCGGCAGATTGTTCCACGGCCCAACGCGGCGTGTATCGGACCGACTTGAAGCAGACTGCGAGGGAGGACTTCCCCTGGTCTTAAGATTATCACCTGGCAAGACGGCTATGCCGGCATGGATGGGAGTGCACAGATCAGGAAATGCGCCGCCTGGGTGGGCAGGCCCGCTGCGACGCACTGGCCTTGTGCGACTGCTGAAGAATCCTTCTTTCGTTTCTTCTGCATGATAGCCGGCGACGTCCCGCTGCGCAACCGCAGCGACGTAGCTTGTGGACCAACGGCTTGCGCGAGCGGTGCAGTGCGCCTTGATACCTAAGCCTTGGAAGCCAGCACGTGAAGGTGCCAGGGCTGTGCCGCAGCGTGAAGTGCCGTGAAATGCTGTGCCGTGAAATGCCGTGCCGAGTGCTGTGTCGAGTGCAGTGTCAGCGGTGCAGTCTCGCGAAGATGATGGGCCTCACCGGCCCGTGAGGCGGTCAGCGTGTGCATGACCGTGACCGTGAGCGCGGTTTTCGATGGAGCCGTGGCTCCCCAGCCGCAATCCGCCGCACCGCACCGCACCGCACGCCGCGCGTCGCCCGGGCTGCGGACCCTGGCGGCTGAGGGGACAATTGATTTGGTCGGCGGTGTGACCCGCTGCGGGGAGGAGAGCCTCTCGGTACCTATTTCCGCATTGGATGGGTGCCGGGAAATCACGCGTCTAACCCGCAGCACCACCCGTGAGGTTGGTCCGGACAAGCTTTACAGCGCTTGCGTCGTTGCATCGCTGCATGCCCCCATTTCGGTGCAGTTACCCTCTGGGTCGAGGTGGCCGATACAGCTAGTGGGTGGTGTCCCGCTGGGCGCGGTCCCGCGCCCGCTCGGCGGTCTCACCGCGCCTCTGATTCTGTGGCCTAATTAAGCACCAGGTAGCGACCCGGGGGGAGTGAAGGCTCGGCATCCAATTATTTCGGACACTTTTGTCGCAAGTGGGGTAGTGGGGAGAAGTTTCAGAGCAGGGGGGCCGGGGGAGGCACAGCGTTTCGAGGTGCGTACCGTATGTCTGGTTGCTTGATTAGGCCACGTGGTGTACCGTACTGGGTGTGGTTTCCCCAACCAAAACGCAAGACGGTGCTGTACGGTGGCATTCCCGCGTAGCGCCCTCGCACGGGGAGCCGGAGCTCCCTATCGCGTGCGCCCCAGACTGCCCTAGCCATATCGCATGTCATTGCAGGAAGCCGCGTCTGCTTCGAAGGAAGCAAAAGAAGCACGCGAGCGACCCTGCCCAAGTAAGTGGGTTGGGCCCCGCAACGAGGCATGACTACCTCACCTCGGAAGCAGCGCCGGGTTGTGCTGGATTGAGCCGGAGAAGATAATCAGATGATGCGCCAAGGGCTGTACGACAGCAGAGTGCCAATGCTGTGGTGCATTCTGGCGCGTGAAGTGGCATTCCCGTGGCGTTCTGTTGCAGCGTTCTTCTTATTGACTTGCGCATGTGATGACCGAGTGAGCAGTCGAACGCGCGGGGCGCAAGGTTTGCGGCACTGGCTGCGTGTGCGCTTCTGTCACGGCGCGCACTGGCTGTGGCCGACTCACTGGCGGCAGAGAGCGGACCGGATTTTTACGGTTTGTTGGTGCGGACAATAAACTACTAGCGGTGTGAGGGAGTTTGCATGCTCACGCCGAAGTGCGGCTCGGCCTACTGACGTGTTCGTTTCTATGATTGTTTCTGCGATCGGGCGCAAGGGTTAGTCTTAACACCGAAGGCGGCGACAAGCAGGCCGCAAGAAGCGGGACGGACCTAATATGGACATGGCCTGACTTGACAGGGATGTGGCCGGGGGAAGAGCGGGGAAGCGACCTGGCATGTTGTTCAGTCGCCCTACGCTGGTTATCATCGGCGCCTGGCACGCCAGGTCTTGCAGGTGGTCGGGTTCTTAGTTCTGTGGTACAGCGGCGCAAATGCCCTGCGCCGACCGCCGCGTCCGACGGGAAACACGCGGCCGTGGTGTGGTAGGATGCTGCCATACGAAAGGACGAAACTTGTTTCTTATCCATACATGAGGTAATGACAACGGCAACTTGCTCTACCCGTCCGTATCCCCGTACATCTCTGGCGAAATCCTTCCCGCAATTCTCGACATGCCTTCGGCCTGCACGCCTTCGGCTGTCAGATTTCTCATAATACGGTACCCAGACGTCACGTGATGAAGCTCCCGGGCGCCCTCTGAACGTACAATGGACAACGGCCCGCGCAGGGGCACCCAGCTAGCCGCCTCAACAACAGGTACGTACAAAATCCGCGGCTCCTGTGTCGTCGTCATAACTACCCAGCTGGAACAGAAAACCCTCCGACGGAAGCCTCCAACCCCACCCGCGTCAAGACGTCCTGAATGCTATGTACCTGAACATCTTGGTCCTATGGCTCCCGTCCCGCCAGAGACCAACAGACATGTGACCACCTGAATTCGCGCAGCCTGGCTAACCATTCTTGACGTGGCAGTACGTCGGCGGGTACGGTCGAGTCCAGTTTGGCAAACCCAGTCACCGTGGACATTGTCATTTGTTCCATAATCAAACATCCACACGTACAGAAACAGTCACTTCTGAGTTCTCGTGTCACCGGGCGAGTCATCAGGCTGAGGCGGGAAGCGTTGAAGCCCGTTGCTATTTGTCAACACCGTGAAGCGGCAAGACCATTTGATCCCATAGTGCTCAGGCAACGAGGCCTCCATGCATGCAAGGCTAGGAGAAACAAGTCACACCGCGTCGACCAAATCCACCAGACAACCATCTGGCCGGCGTGGAGTGCACCTAGCTCGAACCAACTCCCAATCACCCGAAACAGCCGCTTACTTCGCTGTGCCCCGCCTGTGCGGCTTTCAGCTTTGCGTCGAGCACCCGCAGGAACGCCCTTGCCAGTACCAGAAGGACGGCCCATGGACGGCATGCCAGCCACGCTTATCCCTGCACACTTAGACACTGAAATACATTGGCGGCGCTGCTGATTCAATCGCAGTCGCTTGCCGCCCTCCAAGCATGGCCCGCGCAATCCGCGCAGGACGCAGTGCGAAACACAACCCACAAGTCAAGGGCAGTGCACACGGGCAAGCGCCGAGGTCGTCATGGGCGATTCGCGACCGAGGTCCTGCAGCCCGCCCCTCAAGCCCGCCCCTTCTTGCGATCGGGTGGCTGCGGTGACCCGTCCTCGCTGCCGGGTTGCGGCGTGCCACCCATGGCAGGCGTCGCCGCCGCCGACGCGCCCGCCGCTGTGCTCTTGCGCTTGCGGCCTGTGCCCGCGCCCTCTGCCCCGGCGGCGCCGCCTCCGCGGCCTCCCCGGCCGCCGCCGCGCCCACCGCCGCCGCCTCCCCGTCCCCGGGTGCCCTTCTCCGTTTCCTCCTTCATGTCCTCGTTCTCCTTCTCGATCAGCCGAATGAGCGTCTCGCACCTGCAGCGGGCGGACCGCAGCACGCACATGTAATGATCGATTGAAGGGTCCCAGCATCCAAACAAACGGGCGCCGCTCCGCAGTCATACTAGTTGCTGGTTCAGCGAGTGCGCGCGTTATGGGCAGGCAAACGTTTCGGGTCAAGTCGCTCCTCACCTGCGGCCCAGCTCTTGCGGGGTGCGGCTCTTGAAGAACCAGTCGAACCGGAAGCGCCAGCTTTTGCGGATCTCCGCCTTCAGGTCGTCCCAGTTGCCGTACCCGAGCTTGTGCACCATGCACAGGATGAAGCGGTCCTCCTCCTCCGTGTACGCCTTGCCCTTGTTGGCGCCGTACTGGATCTGTACGCGGCAAGACCAGGATCATTGAAGACGACAGCTTCCGGAAACCAATGAAGAATGAGAAGCGACGGAGGCGGGGATCACATGCCACACAGCTCGCAGGTGGCAACAACAAACTCTACATCGAATGTTGGGCCTCGTCCAACTGCACTATGTGCCAACTGCACTATGCTTATATCCTGGGAACGGCTCCTGGAAACGGCTCCACAAGCAGAGATGAGGTCGTCTCGTTCAAGGGCACAGACCGCCCCGAGCCCTGACAATGGGCGTCGGTCGCGCCCTGGCCGTACCTTGAGCTCCTGCCATGGGTTCTTGTACCGCTCCAGCTTTGCGGCCACCGCGTTCATGATGTCCTGCTGGCGCTGGATCTTCTGCTCGCCACGCTCGATGTTCTTGATGACCTTCTCCCAGTCGCTCAGCTCCCGGTACCGCTTCCAAAACACCTGAATCCAGGAAAACCAAGGGGCGCAGCGTTCACCAACCAGGCAAGCGCGCCTTGGACGGATGGAAACGTGAGACGGGGACCTTGACAGGGGGGAGAAGCGCTGATGCGCACAGCGTGTAAATTCGTTTGGGGCATGCTATGTTGTGGTTTCCGTGAAGCAAGCTTTCCACAGCTGGACCTCATGGATGAGGGGGCAGCGCACGTCCCACCAGCTCACGTCCCACCCCAACCAGACCGCACGACAGCGCACCTTGGCGTATGCGCGGACCTCCTCCTCAGTCTTGCCGTCCACCTCCGCCGCAACCTGCGGGATGTTCTCTCGCCCGTACTTCTCGCAGGCGCGCACGAAGGCGTTGAAGTCCCTGCATGTAGCACACATAACACGTACATCTGTTGAATAGGATGGAACGTCCAGAGCGTGGCGGCTATCCATGCCCAGACAGCCCGCGCCCTGATTCGAGGAAGGGCATTGCCCTAGGTCCCATCCTCAGTCCCCAGTCGCCCACCTCTTGGTCCACTCCTTGAACCCGTCCTCCAGCAGGTGCTCGCGCTCCGCCTGCTCCTCTTCCGTCAGCGGCTGCGGGTCGTCCATACCCGGGGCCAGCGCCTCCGCGATCGCCTCCTCGCTCGCGCCCTGCCGGCCCACGACACGACAGGACGACCGTCAGCGGCGTTCGCGAGGGCAAGCAGCAACGGGACTATCCAGTGACATGCAGGACATTTCGTTGACTGTGTGTACTGTGGCCTCGGCATGTGTCGCTCCGTTACCTGGTTCTTCAGCGTCGCCTCCTTGGCCGCCTGCGCGTGCTTGTGCGTCTCATACAGGTGCTCCTTCTCGTACAGCTCCTGGATGCGAGTCACCTGCACAGCGGGGTGACGGCAACCGCACGCACCGGTCTTCATCCAGGGCACTCATGACACGAACGCCACTGCAAATATCTTTCACCCGCTCCGGCTGCTTTATGACAGAGGCTCCCTCAACCGTGCGCACGGCATCAAGAGTCGTCCACGCGAGTGCGGCCCCGTCGACCTTGCTGGTCACCAGCCCGTGCGCGCACATCTCCGCTCATGTATTCGTCCTGCGTCCGTGGATACTACAAAGTCCGACGTTGGGCCCCACCCCCGCTCACGTGGTAGAACTGGAAGTCCTGCAGCACCGGCATCTTGGGCAGCCGGGGCCCCTGGCCCCCTTTGGCCCCGGCCTTCATCGCGTTCTTGTAGTACTCGGCATCGTTGTAGTTGAGCAGGTGCCGCTTCCGCTCGCGCTTGGGTGGGTCCACCCAGTTGGAGCCTGCGGTCAGGGCGCGCGCGCGGCAGCCAATCGGAGGTCGCACCGAGGAGCCCCTCCTCTGCGCCGGACTCGCTGTGTTGCGGTAGCAGAGAAGCAGCAGCCTCGTGAACAACATATGGCAGAAGCCGGAATTCTGCCACGAGGCCGAGACCTACGGGCTCAAGGTCCCGAACCAGTCCGACTGAAAGTAAGGACGGCCAAGAGGTTGATGGGCCCACGACTCCCCACTGACCCATGATGGCCTTGAGGTCGCCGATGTCGGTGCCGCCCTCCTCCTCGTCCTTGTAGTCGTACGCGATCCCGCCGTCCATGGTGAACTTCATCGCGTTCTCCGTGAACTGCTGCATCTTCTGGTTGAGGTCGGCCGTGTCGCGCTCACCCTTCTTGATGATCGCGTCGATATCTGCATGAGCATATCCACAACGTACGGCAGCGTGAAAATTTTGCCTGTTTGCCATTCGTAGTTGAGGCGCAAATGGGGCAGGCAGTGCCATCGGAAACCCTATGAAAAACACCTTGTGGACAAAAGCACCCGAAGTCCGGTCACTGCGATAACCAGCGTCGGGTAATGCTTAACCAATTCGTTGGTGGCACAGCGACCTGATGCAAGTCTGCGACAGAAGCAACCGAGCAGCGAAGGCACACTATGCACCCGTCTGCGAGCTACAACATCCCCATTACCTATACACGCACGCACCCGCATCGGTGATGTTGGCCGAGTCGGAGCTGAACACCAGCTCCGCGCCGTAGCGCACCATGTTGATAAGGTCGTCCTTGTTGACCTTGGTGGCGTTGTTCTCCGTGAGGCGGCCCTGCTGGATCACCAGCGCGTCCAGGCGCAGCTTCTTGTAGGCCTTCTCGATGACCTGTGGACAAGCGATGCCGGGGGACAGCGACACGGGCGGGGCACAGGAAGGATCAGACGCAGCTGGGGGTGAATAAATCGCGGCCGGCGTGCCAGGGGGCAGGGCCGGAGTTAGGGCGATCTGGGATTCAAAGCCTGGTGGCGCGGCAAAGCAAACGGCTGCATCCGACGGCAAACCCCTCAAGGCATCGCAGGTTGGAGGTCTAACGTTGGGTCCGGCCGGATTGTTTTACTTGTTGAGCAGCAGACAGCGTCGGGAAAACCAAAGGTCCTCCCGTCCGGCGGCCTGCTGAGGAATCCGCCGGGACCGTGGACCTCTGTGTCCGCACATACCTTCTCCTCAATCGAGTTCTCGATGCAGAAGCGGAACACCTGCACCTCCTTCTTCTGACCGATGCGGTGGGCGCGATCCATGGCCTGCAAACGCCGGTTGCAATTGCATTCCCAACCGAACGCAGGAGGTCAACGACGCGAGATACGGCTGAGTGGCTGTGGCCGTTGGCGAAAAGCTCGTCAGCTGCAATGCTCTTATCTGCCCCAATGCAACAAACCCGCCCTAGTGCAAGACCAGTGTGGAAATAATCCAGAAACTAGTTGAGACCGCTTCAGTTAGGCCGCTCGTGTGAAACTCCTACACAACACACTACAAACACACTACGTAGCGGGAGGGCGGGCGGGCGGGCGGGTTGCAATTCTAAACACTACGTAGGAAACACACTACGTGGGGGCGCTGGACCAGCAGCCCTGCCGTGCCAGCAAGGCGGGACGTACCTGCAAGTCCATCTGTGGGTTCCAGTCGCTGCGGGATCACGGCAGGCACACGGGCACGTGGACGTCAAGTCATATGCATGCGCAGAGGAGTCCGTACCGGCAGTTGCAGCACAGCGAAACATGCCAGCACCCCATAAGGCGGGCGACCGTCAACTGCAGCAGCCAGCAGTCTCATTGTGCACCACATTGATGGAGGGTCTGCAATAACATCAAAGGAGTCACATATACACACTCCGCGAGGTTCGGGGGCCGGGTTCTCGCTCAAAACCCAGACATGCATGCACACCTGTCGTACAGCACGACGATATCGGCGGTGGCCAAGTTGATACCGAGGCCACCAGCGCGAGTGGACAGCAGGAAGATGAACTTGGACGAGTTGGGCCGGTTGAACTCGTCAATCATGTTGTCGCGGTCGTCGCCGCCGGTGTTGCCGTCGATGCGGCAGTACCCGTAGCCCCTGCAGAGCACAAACCAAGGCGCGGCACAGGCGGAGCACAGGACGAAAGGCATGGCATGTTTCGCGGCCTTTGTACCATGTCAGCGTGGCACTATCTCAGGCCGTAAATGCTCTCACGTCAATCGGTTGGGAGTGGCAACTGCATCCCCGGCCGCCCGCACCGGATTCGCCTCCGCAACCCCACCTGTAGAGGCAGTAGTCCTCCAGGATGTCGATCATGCGGGTCATCTGGCTGAAGATGAGCACCCGCGACTCGCGCTCCTTGAGGCGGGGCAGCAGCTTGTCCAGCAGCACCAGCTTGCCGCTGTTCTCCACCAGGTGCTCACCTGGGCGCCCGAGCGGCGCGGGGCACGTCGCAGGTCGGCACACGATGGGTTTGGTGTGTACGGGAGCGAGTTCAGCCTCATCACACCATGTGCATCAACTGATTGCCAGTATTAGTCACAGTGACGACCTGTGCGCGCTCGTCGCGACAGCTGGACGACAGGGCTGGCCACTTTGACCCAGCAGTTCGCAGGCTAGTCCAAACAGCCCACCAGGCCGCACCCCTTCAGGCCGCGGCCGCCCCCTGGTGGAGCCGTCCACGTGAACGCACCCGTGATGAAGGGCGGCCCCGGCTCCGCGCCCTGGAAGAGGTAGGGGTGGTTGCAGCACTTGCGCAGCTGCATGACGACGTTGAGCAGCTTGGCGCGGTCCGCGCCGCCGTTGAGCGCGTCCACGTCCTTCTGCAGCAGGGCCGCGTACCTGCAGAGCGGGTGGCGGCAGTCATTGGCTTCAAGTCCATTACATTCGAAAGAGGTACAGCTCAACGAGGAAACCGCATTGGCAGTGGCACGGAAACTTCACAGCGGGTAGCACATACCCATGCACTTGGTCCCTGAGTTTGCTCGGGTGGGTTACTTTTGTGTATATACACTCACACGCGCACGCAACGACAGTCGAGTTGGACTCCTCGTTCCTCGCGGCTCAGTTTCCTTCGACACCCGCGCGCACATGGGAAAGCGGCTCAGAGAACAGCATGTTCACGCTCTATTGGAAGGCCTGCTACCTTCCTCGCCAGACGGGACCCCGCAGCTAAATGAAATGACGGCGCCGGATGTTAACCAAGTGCCCCATATTCCCCCAACTGCGGCACGCACGCACGCACCACTTCTTCTGCATCTCGCTCATGCCGATCTTGAGGATGGTCTCCTTCTTGGGGGGCAGGCCCCGCTCCACATCGCTCTTCACACGGCGCAGCAAGAAGGGGCGCAAGACCTGCAAGCGGGAGCAATATCAGACAGCGGATCCACGCACACCCTGGCTGAGTTCATGCCGGCTGAGCACATTGTGCGGTCGTGCGGCGCAGGGGCACGAACTCGCCCTTGACAACGCGCTAGCAAGCGCCGGAGAGCCCCAACACCATGCCTTATGGAGCCCGTCAAAGTATGGCCATTATTGATTGACATCGCTCTTGACCGGACGTGACCGTGCGAATGCCCAATTTGACGGACGACCCGCCGCATTCCACCTCACCCACCTTGTGCAGCTGCTGCACCACCTCCGCCTCCTTCTCCTTGCTGCCGTCGCCCATGCTGAACCACTCCTCGAACTTCTCCGCCGAGCTGAAGATCTCCGGCAGCAGGAAGTTGAGCAGCGCCCACAGCTCGTGCAGGTTGTTCTGCAGCGGCGTGCCCGTGATGAGCAGCCGGTAGTTGGTCTTGAGCTGGCGCACCACCTGTGCGGGGACAGGGGACGGGATGGGTCAGAGACCGAGTTGGATGCGTTACAGCAATGAACGGGATCAACAACCACACAACACATCCACACAGCATCTGCAACTGAGCTTCTTCGACGGCCTCAGGCCAGCGGAGGCGGCGCGGGCGCCGGGCTGCTGGTCACGAACTGGGCACCCCTCCCAGGCCCAGTACTCCCCAGTCAGCTGCGGCAGGTTGGCGCCCCACCGGCCGCAACGATGCACCGCACCTGCGACAGTCGGGAGTTCTCGTTCTTGATGCGGTGCGCCTCATCGATGATGATGTAGCGCCAGTGGAAGCGCTTGAAGTGGTTCTTCTCCTTGATGACCATCTCGTAACTGGTCACCACCACGTCGAACTTCCCCGGGGCGCAAGTCGTCTCCTTCTGGTGCAACTGTGGGGGTCTCGTGGGATGGGGGGCCAGCGCGGGGCGGGGCGGTGGAGGTGACAATCGCAAGTGGTGGAGCAGTCGCCGCAAGAGACCAAAAAGGTGCGGCCCCGCCAGTGGTGGCGGCGGAGCGCAGGACTGCTGTGACTCCGCTGACATGGAGAGACAGGCGTTGCGCTACCGCAAACACGAGCTGCGGTTGTTGCCCGACGCGATTCAAACCGTACAGGTTGATGTGTCCTGAAGGGACTGGGGAGATGCCCAGGGGTCAACATCGTCCCATCTTCATTTCCTCTGCAGCCTGGCCGACCCTGAACACTCGGCCGACCCCGCCCGGCACCTGGCTCGCAAGCGTCCTTCACGTCCCCACCAGAACGTATCCCGGTTTCCAATATCCTAGCCTACCCGAGCGGGCAACCCCACGATTCCCTCCCACCCGCTCTTCATTGTTGCCATGGAACTTGGTGACGCGGATGATGGGAGCGAAGCGGCGGAACTCGTTCACCCAGTTGCCCAGCGTGGACTTGGGCGTGATGACGATGTGCGGCCCCGTGATGCCCCGGTACTCGTACAGGTAGGCCACCAGGGAGATGGTCTGGAGGGTCTTGCCCAGACCCTAGTGAGGAGCGGACATGGGATGGGGGAAGGTTGCGCAAACTTGATTGACGTTCAAGGGAGAAAAGGGAGTGTGACGCACTGAGCCGGGCAAACGAACATGCACATGCATGGGGCGACACTAAAAACAGGTTGGCCGTGTCCATCCGAGCTGGTTTGCGGCCCCGCTGGAATGCGTGAAACGGGCAGGGACGGCGCGATTTGCGGGCCGTGCTGTTGTCCAACCGCTTCGCCGCAGCAAGCAGCCTCCTCCGACTATTGGCAGGGGGTATAGGAAACTACAGACAGGGGGTTACCCATCATGGCCTGCAGAGCCGGCGAACGCCAGCGCAGCTCCTTTGACCCCCCCAAGTCGTTGCGGACTGCGGGCACTTTGGCATAGCAAGCTCCGAGTCCATCTGACTGAACGTCCGTGTGTCCATTAGTATTCCCCCTACTGCTGCCCACTCAACTACGCCGCAGCCACGTGGCCGTATCTCCACATCGATCTGGGACAGCTAACACTTTGCCTTCGTCGTACTACAGCCCCACATTCCGGTAGTCGGTTGTCAGACCCCGACGGAATGTCCCAAGCCAAGCAATGTCCGCATAGCACTTCACCGGCCGCTAGCCACCCGTTGTTATGTGTGCCGCCGTGGGTTCTAGGCGTGCAAGTTGAGAGTCCGACGCAGGAACCGTTACCGTTGCGCGCGTCGAGACAGGCAAAGGTGCTCCGGTGTCCCCCGGCTTTGGTACGCTTGAAAACCCAGACCATACGACGGCCAGGATTTGTAGTTTGCACCCCTCTCACAGGCACAGACGCGGCCAACCGCCCCGACCGAAGTCCCTGCCAGTACCGTCCGCAGCGCTCTGGCGGTTGGTGCCTGTAACACGCCTTACCATCTCGTCTGCCAGGATACCGTTGATGCCATTGTCGTAAAGATGGATCATCCAGTTCAGACCCTGCATCTGGTACTCGCGCAGCGTCCCGCCAGTGATAATGGAGGGCTGCACCTGCAGGCGGTGGCCCGCATTGATGCCACCGTCATCCTCGTCCTTCAGCAGCTCCGCGTCCTCGTCCTCCTCCTTACGCTGCCCCCGCCCCTTCGCCTTCGCTCTGAGGAGTGCGGCATGGTCCAGCAGCAACGCAATTTGACATTGGTGATGCTCTGTACAACACCAGGCAACCCTAGACACTGTAACCGCGCGCCCCCGTCCTCCCCCGGCGCACCCACTTTTTGGCCTCCTTGATCGCGGCATCCGACGCGAAATGCTGGAAGATTTCAGCCTGTTTCAGCAGAAAATTTATGCGGTGCTTCGCCCGGTCCGCCTGCGCAAGCCGCGATACACACCCAGTTAAAACCCATTATATCAAATGCAGTGGAAACAGTACGCGCTACTGACGTCGCCTGAAGACGCAAGGGCGTTCTGCTGCTCCCGCATCCGGTCCAGAAGCTCCTTCTTCTGCTTTGACTGATTTTTTAAACGCTCCGCCTCTGCCCGTGCCACATCTCGCTTCGTAGGAGAGACGGCACCATCGTCCTGCGTCAAGGGGACAAATTCGCGCCAAAGATGTCTTAAGAGACCTGCACAGACCAGCCCAGCCTACAAAAAAATGCAAGTCTTCTTACCCCAAACTCGGGAGCGTAGTCCGCATCCTCGGTCTCGGCGTCCTGAGTGGCCGCATCGTCGTCGTCGTCCTGTCCAATCTGGACGGGCCGCCGCAATAACAGAGGAGGTTCACAATAAGTGCCGTGACAAATGCTTGAAAAATGTCATGCTGTAGATAATAAGACGAGAGACGACGACTGCGCTAAACCTAGAGTGCGGACAGCGTAACGTTCGCCGACAGACCTGGTTGGCCTCGTCCATATCATCGTCATCATCAGGTCCGACAAAGTTCGGGTCGTCCAGCATCGACATTCTTACGCGCGCGCTTGGAAGTGTTTCTACACTCAAGTATGTGTGCGTTATCTGCACTGGATTCAAATTATATATTACCGTTTACAAGGGACCACTCCCTATGAAGCCGCAATGGAAAATTTGAGGAAACAAACGAGGTTGAATGCGGTCGTACACTAACCGTTTTCAACAACGGCCTGAGGCTATTAGCCTTGAGTGAAATTGGCCAGATTATCTGAATATCAGCTGGAGACTTTCAAGGCAAAATTTCATGAAAACTGACCAAGCATCATCTGCCTGATTTCCGAAGTGACAATACAAAAAGGACAGTGGAGTTGATACATACAGGAGGACCTCTGAGTACTGAGTGATGAGCACAGACGAGGCTGATAAGACTGCTGACGAAGTTGGAGTAGCCGTTGAGAACGGAAAGAAGAAAGGAAAGGTGAGCGTCAAGGACTGCAGCGCAGCAAGGGATGCTTCGAGGTGATATGCAACGTGTGAGGAGTCACAAAAATTGCTGTCCTCGGCGATTTCTGGGCGGCGACGGCGGCTCTCGCGAACGTCCCGCAGCCACTCGAGCTGGAACGGGCACGCACTCTTGTGTATAATTATTTTGGGTTTGTCATGAATTAGTATCGAGGACTATTCGTCGCTAAAAATGCGCCTTACGATGGTAAAACTGCGGTCGCCAATATGTACAACGGTAACATGAGTCCGTCCTGATTTGTGAAAATTATCGAGAATTATTTCTTCTCACACATACTTGCGGGAAGCGCCTCAGGATTCGGTTGCGGCGGTTGACCGACACGGACTCTCTGCCGATGAATCTCAGCCACTGTATTGAATATCGTGTACCCATAATTCATTCCACTGCGTACCCGCCGCTCCTTCGGCGTGTCCTGTGCACCGATTGCAGCACCGGCGCGACAAACCATGGGACCATGACGGTATCGATCACTGGAAGGTAGATCCCTTTAAGCCTGAGGACAACCCGGGGGGCCTGTTGGAGGAGAGCTCGTTCGCCACTTTGTTCCCAAAATATCGAGGTACGGCGAACGGGGGGGAGAGCTGGGCGGACCTTACGACCTTGCCGTTAGGACGCAACCCAGCCGCCCTGGCCTGCACCCTGCGGGCCTCACCATTGCCCGCGCATGTTCCAACGCTGGCACCTCTCTCCTTTTCCAGCGCCTTCCCAGCTTCTTGAATTCGACGCCCTGCTCCGCGGGAGTTTGCTGGCCTCAGTACGGCAACCAAATGCTCTGTGCCCGTCTGGCCTTGGCTCAGTGCTTCTCTGGGCGGACCGGCCGGCCGCGCACCTTGCAGCATGTATGATATTGCCTGTCTGTTTTGATTCCTTAAATGCAATGCCACCGCTTCTCGGGACGCCCGTAACGACACGATCGGGTGCCCCTGCGCACTTCGTCCCCCTATGACCGTCCCCAGAAAAGTATCTGCGGGAGGTCTGGCCCGCGGTGACCAAAGCTCTCAAGGTAAGCGGTCGCAGCTGGGGACCTGGCCGGGGGCGATGCAGGGGCAATCCTCACGAAGCGGTTTGCGAACATCAGGGAGCGCGCGTTGTCTGGAAAGTAGTAAGACTTCAAAGAACAGAGGGTGCAGGGCCGAGGCGGCTGTTGCTCAGCGAGAGGTTAACAACGGCCTCAGGCCTGGACCCTCTGATCAGGCCTCGATCTGGTTCGGCAGGCTGCTGCAGAGCTCCTGGTGTCCTTCCCGCATCTGCGTTACGTCAGCTGGGGTTACCGGGGTTAAAGCGCTGGACAGCGCCAAACATAAACAAGAGGAAAAGCGAGCTGGGATGTCTACGATGCCTTGAGGACATTACCAACTTCGTTACCAAACACCGCGGGGATGCCGTCCGGCCGGCCTTGGGCGGATACAGTCCGCAGCGCTTTTGCGGTGCGGTCTTTAGCCCGTCCGGAATAGGGCCTGACACACACACCCAGGAGAAGGGCCGGGCGGTCCTGCCCATTTGCCACTGGTTTCCCGTCCGCCATCTCGCCTCCCCTTCCCCCGACCGCATCCCGCCGCAGGATGTGGGTGTGGCCTGCGAGCTCAACCTGGTGGAGGGGTCCATGACGGTCCGCACCACACGCAAGACATGGGACCCTTATGCCATCATCAAGGCCCGGGACCTCATCAAGCTGCTGGCGAGATCGGTGCCTGCGCCGCAGGCGCTCAAGATCCTGCAGGTGCGCTGGCGGGCCCCGGGGGGTGAAGCGGTTTTAAGGGAACGCGTGTCTGCGTGTGGCTCGGGGCAGGTAGCAGAGGCGTGTGGGATGGCCCCATCGAGGCTGGCGAGGGCCCCCATCGCGACGACACACTTGCCGAATCCGTCAGGCTATCGAGCGCCCAAGCCGTCTCCTGCCCGGCACGTTGAAGGGGGCCATCAACTGATGCCCTGGGTGCGCGTTAGGCGTTAGGGTGACTTGTCGCGTCCGCGGCTCGGGAGTTTGGGTGCCGGCTCGTCCCGATCGCCTGCGCTCTGTCCTGTGTCCACGGGCCTGCGGCAGAACCGGGAATATCAGGCAACCTGGTACCGTAACTTATCTCCCTCAAACAGTAACCGGTTGGATGCTCCGTCGCCCGCAGGATGATATGCAGAGCGACATCATCAAAATATCTGGGATCATCCGGAACAAGGTGAGGGGACGTGGCAGGCGCGGCTGCACCGTCTGTGCCGGGCCGCACACGGCCTCTGCACCTCTCGTTGGCCGCAATCATCCGCTCCCCGTCAGGCGAGCGCGTGAAAGGATGTAAGAGCGCGCCAAGCCAGGCCAGGGTCAATGCAGATCTCGACACCGTGCCGAGAAGAGAAGTCGCCGACCCGCACTCAAGTCGGGGGCATTGCGCTCAAGGGCAAACTAGGTGAACGCGAGGGCAACCTGGGGCAACGGAAGTTTTCCTTGAGGCGGAGCCGAGCATGGGTGGAGGCCTTCGTATGCATCAACTCCGCTGCGGAATCCGCAACATGGTCGGGTTTAAAAGAAAAACAGGCGCTCGTGTCGGGTGATTTTGTTTCCCCCTGCACTCCTCGCCTGGCACGACATCGGCGTCGTAATGGTGCCGCACCGCACATAGCAGGTCTCACGGCGCATCAGGGCGGACGGACACGTCCGCGGTGCCGCTGCATCCCAGTTGCGGCGCGCGTGCTGCTGCAGAGTGTTTGTTTCCGGTTTGCTGTCCGCAGGAGAAGTTTGTGAAGCGACGGCAGCGGCTCATAGGGCCCAATGGCAGTACGCTCAAGGCGCTAGAGCTTCTGACGGGATGCTACGTGCTCGTCCAGGGTGAGAGTGCGAACGGGGGGCGGTTGGGTGCTGGGCTTGCGAGGGTGTGTAGGTTTGGAGGATGGGCGGTTGGGCTGCAGGTCTCAGATATCTCCACATGGGTTGCGGCTGAGGGCCGTGGATGTGGCCGGGGCGAGCCATCTTTTGCAGGGAGGCATCCTAAAGGACCCGCGGGCGAAGCCTAGACCGACGCTGCAGATGAGAGCGTGCGTCCTCGGCCTGCCGATTGCCCTTCTGGCAACTGCTGTTGTGTCCTGATCAGGCAACACGGTGGCGGCCATGGGCCCCTACAAGGGCCTGAAGCAGATCCGCAAGATTGTGGAGGACTGCATCAAGAACATTCACCCCATCTACCACATCAAGACCCTCATGATCAAGCGGGAGCTGGCCAAGGACCCTGCGCTGGCCACCGAGAACTGGGACAGGTAGGCAGGACCATTCCCCTGCATGCGTACGTGCCCTGTATCCTTGTAACACGCCCAAAAGCGCGTTGCCGGATGGCCGACGAGCCCGGACTGTTTGCGGCTCGCGGGGCAGTGAATGCGGTCTGGTGCCTTACCGTTGCGCTGAGCGGGCCGGTCTTGCGCCCTCCCCGCCGGCCTGGCGAGCAGGTTCCTTCCAAAGTTCAAGAAGAAGAACGTGAAGCGGAAGAAGCCAGAGGCGCCGACCAAGGCCGCCGGGGAGGAGAAGAAGCGGGTGTATACGCCCTTCCCGCCGCCCATGCCGCCGTCCAAGTTGGACCTGGCGCTGGAGAGCGGAGAGTACTTCCTGTCAGAGGAGCAGAAGCGGGAGCGGGCGCGGGCGGCCAAGGACGCGGCGCAGGAGGCGCGCACCGCGGAGCGGCAGCGGCAGCGGCAGGCCGCGTTCGTGGCGCCCAAGGTGCGGAGCAAGCGGGAGGGTAGGGTAGGGGGAGGTTGTGGCGGCAGCGGCCGGCCAAGGCGGGAACAGGATGCCGCAGCGGCGTGCAGACCACTGGCATCGTGCGCAATCGTCACCTTGATACGTCAAGTATTGGTCGCCGGGCAGGGTGTTTCTGGGCAGTTAGTTGTTGAACCGCTCATGGCATTCAAGACAGCGAAACCGCAGATGAGCATCAAACCGCCCTGAGCCCCCTCGTCCTTCCAACCGGGCCCTCAGGAGGAGGGGCCATCCAGCACGGGGCGAGGCAGCGGAAGCCAGCAGCAACAGCGAGGCCAGGCCGGCGAAGACGTGCGCGCACTGGCCGAGTCGCTCAAGAAGAAGGCCAAGGCGAGCGCTGTCGGGGGCGGTGGCGCTGAAGCCGAAGGGCGGAAGCGCGGCGGTTTGTCGGATTTTCTGTCCCCGGAGGTGCACCTGGAGGGCGCGGACACGAAACGGCGTAGGCGGGGTGTGGACGCAATGCCCGGGATAGGAACGGAGGGCGCGCAGAAGCGCAAGCGACTGGGGCCTGAGGTCGGCGAGGGAGAGGGAGAGAAGATCCGCGAGCGGGGGAAGAAGCTGAAGCGGAAAGCGGGGCGTTCGGAGGCGACGGAGGAGTGAAACAGGAGCGGGAATCGGGCAGGGGGCGTACCCGACGGTGCGGCGAGCGGAGTGGGTGCACGTGAGGGAGGTTCATTCACTAGTCTGGCCCCTGCGACCCACCGGCGATGCCCTTCTTGGAGAGTCTGTAGAGACCTTTGTCACCGTTACTACCACCATGACCGCTGTCCAGTGTGGTAGCCAGCGATGCCGGAGCACCAGCAAATGGAATGCGTGCTGGATGCGAGGCGCACGTCAAACGTCGCAGTCCGTGTGCGGCATTGAGGCGACCAACCACCGAGCGGCGGCCATGGCACTGAAGGTTCGGGAACGTGGCTCGGCTGGTCTTGTCACAACCCTGCCATCGTAGCACGGCGTCTTCAGTGTAGAAATGCCAACGGATTAATAAAATATTTTACAGAGGACTCTAGAAGGATCATCGATGCCTATACATCAAGAATACCCAGCCGTGGACCGTTTCTTCGTGTTTTCTGGGCCGCTTGCCAGTGCAGGAACAGGTGCGTGGGCATTGACCGTGCGAGACAAAGGGTTTTTGGGTTGGTACGCCCATGCAGTCCATTTTGCACTCCTGGAGCTCCTTGTAACATCTGTCCATTGTTCCAATCCCGGCTGAGGTCAAAAATGCACCCTGGGTGCCTGGGAATCAAGTCGACTGTCACCTGCTGGCATGGTGCCGCTAGTTTGGGACCTAAGCAACGTCATGAAACCTGCTGGCTTTGGGGCGGCTTACAGGTCTACCAGGGGTTGCACCATACTTATGGCCGCACAAAATGTCGGATGCGGTTGGGGACGGGGTGCCCCACGCATGGTCTCTACCCGAATTCAAGTGGCAGCGGCCCTGATGTAAAGCCAAAGGCTGCCTGTAGCTGGTGCCGCTTTCGTCGCTGCCGCACGCGTAGCATTTGTCCGCAGCCGCCGCCGTGCCGCCGCCCGGCACCTTAGCAGAGAACAGGCGCTGCGCGTTTCGGGATCACCGGGAAGGCCGGATCGGTTTTCCCTGGAAACGTGGCAGCTCGGTCGACATAGTGTACCTTGCAACGGGCATATCAACTTAGTAAGAGACAGTGCACGATTTGCGATCGGTGCGCGTCCGTGGGCCCGTTCCGTCCCGTCCCGCGAGTTCCTGGGTGGCGTGGTGAGAGTCCTGCAGACGTGCAGAGTGGTTGGCTATCCTCCGAGGGCCGTAAGTCTTTTGGAAATTCGCTCCCTGTGTCTGGGCGCGCGTGATTTGCTGGGGGCGGGCCCTCAATTCATTGGGGGGAGGGGGCGCTGAGCGGGCTGCTCTGGCCGTTCTGGCTCCTCTTTCATTTTGCGCGCAATGTTGTGTCGTGACGGTGCGTCGTTGTTTCGTCGGCGCGGCACCTCGGGTCCTCTCGGGTGTCCCCACCGATACTCCCATATGGAGACCGCCACAACATTAATTCGGTGACCATCCTGGGAACAACAGTTCAAGAGCACGCTTAGCTTGCATTAATTTGTTGGGTTCGATAGTCATGAAGCATATATTATTACAGGTCCAAGGGGGCCCACCCAAAGGGGGCCCAGCCACAGCCAAGGGGGGCCCACAGGACCCACAGGACCCACTGGCACGATGACTTCAGAATCTTAAAAAACTGCAGTTCACATAATCATTAAATATTCGTCGGAAATTTATATATACATCATTTATATATGACATGAGCAGGATTTGAACCTGCGCCCTTACGGACAGGAGCCTAAATCCTGCGCCTTAGACCACTCGGCCATCATGCCTTTCGAAGGAGCTCAGATGTGCAGTTTTGGTTATTCTAAATATATATATAACAACTCCTGAACAACTTATACGATACATGCCTCGCATACACGCACAGTTTGTGTGCTCGCCTCCCCCCATGCAAAGAGCACCAGTGGACAAAAATCAAGCACTCCAACTGTTTAGCAGCACACAAGCACTCCATCTCGCATGTGCAATTATATATATACTCCACATAATGACATAAACCCACCCTCATATATCCCTCCCTCTTATCCTCTCAAGGCACCACTTGTAGAACATTGGACATGGCATAGGATCTGAGACTGCGCCTGTCTCTAAAACTGCTGGCGATGTATATGCAAGTGATTATTTAGGAAACGTTGGTTGTTTACGTCACGGTTGCAATGGGACACCGTCTTTGGTTCAAACGATGGCGGATGCCCATCTAATGTACAAATGTACAACATATTAGTACGACATCATTAGCTGCTACCCTTTGTTCTTTTGGTCTTTTTGTGCGCCCTTTGACGGATGACCGTTGTGGGGGAACACATGTTTATATGTAATGTAACCGTTACAAGGTGGACCCGTATCCCGACCGGGTGTTCCAACGGGCCCAGATAGCTCGTAGGTGCCTCGTCTCATCAACCCCTACCAAGGACTGCGCACCCATCCTCCATCACCCGCGGGGGGGTCACGCAGCCATACCGGCCACTACACCAGGTTACCAGCGCGCCAGGATTGCCGCTCCTGGAAACCGCGCCAGACCCGCCCGGCGCCGTAAGGCCTGTACAACATGTAACAACCAACCAACCAACATCATTGCGATGGCGAGTTTACCCAGCAGTCCGAATGATATCGGTTGTCTGAGTGCCTAACAGGGGTATGCGTTCCCCCGATTGTCTGAGTGCCTACTAGGGGTATGTACGGCGCTGGAATTGAATACCTAATAGGGGTATGTGCGGCGCTGGAATTGAATGCCTAATATTCCAGCGCCGCAGTGGTAAGGCGCTGGAATTCCTTGCCAGCCATTGCTGTGTATAACGCCGGCTCAACCCCACCAGACGTCACTCCTTTTCCAGGCACAACCCGCCCCGACGCCGGTTGCATATTACCACACAACGCGTGCACGCTCGTGAGTACCTCAACGAGCTTGCACCTCAGCGCCCCAGACATCCCAGTTCAAGCGTGTTTTGCCCATAGCCATCTTTGATTGAAATGCCGGGTTGCTGAGCAACCCATCAACTGTCCAGCGGTACCGGGTCGTTGCTTGTACATACGTGAGGTGATGTACGGCATAGTGGCCGAGTGGTCTACAGTGCAGGTCAAAATCTCGGCAACTGTCCGCATTATTCTGTGGTGCTGGGCTCGCTTACGGCCAGATGAGCCGGAACTTGCCGACAGCCGAGCCCACTGGATCACGGTGAACGGCAGATTTGGGCGCTGGGCTACACAGGTCTGCGTCAAATTGACACTTTGCGGTCGAACTCGGGTTGCGAGTTTCACTACTTCCGAAGTGGTCCCCACTCCATGCATACCCCGTTGCACAACGGGCAGAGAGGTGGGACCCGCTTTGTGCTTAACCGCTGCCTGATCTGTCGAGCTGGGTGCTGCCCGGCACAGTAGTCCATCTCATGGGATTTGCTACCCGGGGACTGGCTCCTTCAGGATAGCGTGAAAGGACTTTTGAGGTGTTGCGTAACATGACCCTCACATGCCACAGCTTCGAACCTGCGACCCAGCTGCTTTCAGTATTCGATGCCAAGGTTTGCGGCCCCCTTTCACGTTTCCACCAGCTGGGTCCGTCCCCGCATCCCAACCCTCCAGACCCTGCTGTTCATCCAGCTGCCCCACACATGGACCTACCAACTACATTGTAGTTACTACACGTAGGAACATGTGCTGTACATGCACGCGGTGGCCATGCACAACAAAACGAATACAATCCGCCGGTCGCCCATAATGCTTCCCACCTGCCGTCCAGCAAATCGCGCGGGCGGCCTGGCAGACGCACTGACGCACCGTCCAACTGGGCGCTACCAAAAGCCTTGCCAGGCGAACTCGCTATGCGCAAAAATACCAACCTATCCAAACTCTGATACGCTGATCCTATTGTGCCCATGACCTTTCATCGTCCGTCGGCGAACGCGCGCGTGCACAGTCTGCGTAGTTGCCCGGCCTGCACTTTTCCACCCGGCAACCAAGATACCAAACACACACACAGCGCGCTTGCTGTGGCGCGGGTCTGCCAAGGAGCCCATCAGGGTGCCAGCCCAGAAGTGATGCCCACATTGCCGCTGTGCACAGCTTGGCAACGCGCCGCAAAGCTATTCAAAGCCCGGCTGCTGTACCCAACGTCTTGACGTGCGGACGACCGCAATGAGGACCGTGGAATCGACCGGCTCCCGAACACAGTGTCAGCTGCTTACGCCTGCTCCTTATCCGCACTGGTCCGCGGATGTAATGTGAGTGAGGCGGCGCGTGGGGACAGGGATGGCCAGACAGGGATGCGGATGACCCGCTTCGCGATGCACACTGTGCCCCGTGCTGAGCGCACCAACGGTGCGTAAAATGCCTCCTTGACTTGCCTGTCGCTGCCTCGGGCCCTGCCCGCTGCCCAGCCCTGCAGCCCGCGCACCATCCAGGCTAAGTGATTGCTCCGCCCCTTGGGACGCATGCGGCCACCTCGGGCGGCGCCCAACGCCGGAATCCCGCCAGCGAGGCCCACAATGTAGGGACGGACCGCCCGACCGGGTATGCTTGAGACGTCGCCAACGTGAACGTGAGGCAGTTGGAGACACACTATCCTATGTTGACCACACCTGCGAAGCCAGCTGCACTGACTAGTGACCACTCATAACAGCATCCTGCCCATCCTGCCAATGAAAACGGAAGTCCACAGCTACGGTACCAGTGCCGCAGCTACCCGCGTAAGCCACAACGGTGCCCACAACGGTGGTTCGGCCGGCTTTGCGCCGCGTGTTGTGACTGGTTGCTGCTGCCGCCCCTCGGTGCGAGCGGCCGTTGCTCGGCACCTGCTGCAGACTCCTGCGCCGACTTTCGCCCTCTCACCTATCCCCCGACAACAACCTCACGACCGACCCTTCCTGCCAGGAACGGAATCAGTATCGCCGGATTGACCTATGCGGATGGTTTTTTGCCTGCGCCAGGAAATTAATTCTCCGACCCCGCCACTCGTGCCCGTGCGCCACAGCCGGCGTCGCTGGGGCACGAGGGCCAGTCGGGAGAAACGCGCCCGTCCCGGTCGGGCTCTGGACCCGAGTACTGAGGGTGTCGCCGGCACCACGACGACCAGTCAAGCTCCCCAAACCCTGACGTCGCAGCTCGGCCTATCTGCGCCTAGAATAAAGCTCATCTTCAACAGCCATCTTCAGCAAGTATCCACTAGGAACATGCCGCATCATAACGGAAGAACCGACTGCAAGGGGGCAGGACGGGCCGCGAATGAGCTGGGCAGCCGCCGGCCCAGAGCGGCGCCTGGCACGATCGCCTTGCGCCTCGCGCCCGTCCTGCGCACCCAAACTTCCAAAACCTGCCACGCGTCCTGCGGCGCGCATCCGCGCACGATTCCCCCTTCCCCCGGGCTGAGTGGTACACGATCCCTCCGGCAGATCAGCTGCCGGCGCGCCCGCGCCAAACTGCGCAGCTCCGACACGCTAACGCCATGGCCGGCCCGTGCACACCAATTGCGCGGCCCTTCACCACAGGCCCCCACCGAACACCGGCTGCTCCCTCGCCGCTCTGATTACCGGTACTGCTGATAGAACAGCACCGACGGCTGGATGCGGCCCGCGCGGCACTTGGAAATGACCGCCGCCCAGTTGCCCACCGACGCCACGGTCGCGTCATCAAACATAACCCACTCCTGCGCCGACTCGGGCTCCACGGGGCCGCGGTTTATGAAGGCAAAGTAGTGTTGGCCGTAGTAGCAGAACATGCCGTGCAGCGCATAGGTAGGCATGGGCGTCTCGTAGTCCTCCACGGCGATGAACTCCTTGGGGTCCAGCACCGTGTCCACCACCCGGAGGGTGCCGGCGATGGCCTCCGAGGGCACGTCCGGCTCCCAGGCCAGCAGCACCGTGAGCACCGCCGGCACGTTGTGCAGCGTGCGCGTGACGCGCATGGGCTGGTTGCAGCCGAAGTGCGGCGGGTCGCTGTCGCAGCGCTTGTAGTTCTGGTACTCGATCTCGCGAATGACGCGGCCCATGCTCGGGTTCGCTGGGCGGGAAAGAGCGGGGTGGGGCGGGGCGGGCAGCGGACAGGGGTCTCAACCGCAAAGGCAGGCACACCAGAGGTCACCCTGGCCGGGGAGAGATATCCGAGGCCCCCACGCGCCAGGTGCGTGGGCAGGTGAGGCGCATCTCGTCCCAGGTCAGAGGTCACCATTTTTCCACAGCGACAGGTCCCCACTTCAGTCCCGATGTCCAGTCCAGTCCACCTCAGGCGCCGCTGATCGCATATTCCTCCAGGGGAGGGGCAACACCCTAGGATCTGACCTACAAAGCCACGCGGCCAGTACTGAACCGCGCACAGCGCCTGTCACTCACCCTCCTCGATGACGGCGGGCGTGTCCCTCAGGCCGGTCGCGGTGGTGATGAAGAAGTACTCGAAGTGCTTCTGCACCACGTGAGTGATGCGGCTGCAGCCCGAGTCCGTGCACCGCACCTCCTCCGACAGCTGCAGCCCAAAGGTGCGGTCCACCACCGACACCGTGCCCTCGCCCGACAGCCCCGGCGCGTGGTTCAGCTGGTCGAACAGCGCGCCGAGCACCTCCGACGCGTCGTTCATCTCGCCGGCGCGCACGCCCAGCGCGTCCAGCGCCTCGCGCAGCTCGGACGGGTCCACCACGTGCCTGGGCAAAGGAAAGCGCAGCACGGCAAGGCAGACACGGATGATGGTGCTGGATAGAGAGGAGGCGGGGGCATGGTGCTGATGAGTGCAGGGGGGTACCGTTACAGGTGAGCAAGCAGCCGTGCGATCGGTCGTGCGCACCACCCTGCCCCTCCCCTCCCGCAAGCGGGGGGAGTGGCGACTGGGCCCTGGACAAAGGCAGCGGAAGTCCGCAGCGGCAGCCGGACCGGCGATGCCCTGTTGCCATATTTGCAACAGTGACGGAAAGAAAAAACATCACGCGGCAACAGACGAGACCGGTGCACGTGCCCAGGGGATGGAGGTCTGATGGGCGCCACCGTTTTCCCCTCCTCGCTTCTTCAGGTGTTGCTGCCCTTCCCTCCCCGCCCCTCCCCTCCCCTCCCCCGCGCCCCGGGCCTCACCGTTCGACCGCCACCTCGCTGTTGGAGAGCTGCTGCCGCTGCTGCTCCCGCGCGGTGTCGGCCAGGTCCAGCGCTTGGAAGAGCCGCAGCAGCGCCGCCACCACCGGGTGCTCTCCCTCGAACTCGCCCGGGTCGTGGCTCCGCAGCTGATGCCGGAACGCCGCACAGTGCCACAAGCACTGGATGATGACGTTGAGGAAGCAGTTGTACTCGCCTGCCGATAACGCATCAGGGCAGCGGCAACGTAAGGCAACGGTGGGTGCGGGCGCGGGCCGGGTGCCGCCGTCCATCCGATTATTTCGGGGGATCATCGATCAGATTGTGCCGGAAGGGAGCAGAGGTGCGAGTCGCCATATATCCAGGCACCAACAGCGCCATCTGCCGCAGCAGCAGGCGGCGGCGAGGCCGGCTGTGTGCCCAGCTCCGCACTCGCATAGTCCGGAAGCCCCCGCAAACTCAAACCCGTGCCGGACTCAAAACGCCCACAGCGACGAGTGCGGACGTCATCAGGGCACAACGTACCCCGCACCCCATAACCCGCATCCCGTGCATGTACGCGTGGTTGTAGTTATAAAATGTAGGACGCACCAACGCGGTTGACGAGGCCGGTGCCGACCGCTCCGCCGGGGACAAGCGCCAGCTCCTGGCCACCCGCCGCAGGCGGTGGGGGCACGCCGGCGTGCGCGCCGGCCCCCAGCGGTGGGAACGCCACGTTCATGTTGTCGCGCATGGACTGGTGCACCGCCGCCTGGAGCTGCTGCTCCTCCGAGTCCAGGCCTGAGTCGCCGGTGGCGCGCGGCCGGGACGCTGCAGGGAGGGCGGGGTACAGAACATTGGACTCGCTAAAGCTGCGCTGCTGCCAACGCGAAGCGCGGGATGGGAGCAACCCGGAGTCATCATCCACACTGCAAATCAGCCGCGCAACTTGCGAAGAGATGTGAAAATCCGTTTTGCGAGACTGACAGGGGCAAATGCACGAAGCATTCTGATCCGTCCAACGGGTTTTAGGTCCCCGGGAATCCTCCTCGGCTTACGGGATGCAAAGGACCTACTGCCCGAGCAATCCGATCGGGATACGGTACAGTATCGAGGGTAGGTTCCTGGCGCCAGGATGCACGCGCGTCAATAACATTCGCCAAACAATTCCCTCATCTGGTCCGCCGAGTGCCGAAGCAATAACGCCCGCCCATATCCCGGCCACCGTATTAGGTCCTGCCCAACAAGCACACGGCCTTCGTTCGTTCGCCTGGTTCGAACCTCGCACCTGCCGACCGTCCGACCGCCGCCGCAGCAGCCTTCGCCGCCGCCGCCGCTCCGACACGCTGCGCCCAAGACATCGCCGGCGGTCCAGCGGGCGGCGCCGACGACGACGCAGGCGGCGCCCGCGCCTGCGGATGTTGCTGAACCGGCGGCATGTACGCCGGCGTCGACGCTGCGGCCGCCGCCATCGGCGGCGGCCGCGCCCCAAGGGCACTCTGCAACACGATTCCCGGTTCCATGTCATTCGACGGTTGCTGATGCGCCTGCGGCGGAGGCGGCATACCCGGTGGCTGTGCGGCGAAGGGTGGCTGCAGTGGATGCCCCGGGAAGCCGCCGTAGGGAGGAAACATTGGCATCGGTGGCGGCGGAAGCTGCGCCGGCGGGGCGGCGCGCGGCCCCTGCGGCTGCGACTGCGACTGAACGCCCAGCAGCCCGAGGAGGTCATCCGTATCCTCTTGGTCGCTCTCCGACTCGCCGCCTCGAGCTTCCGTTGGGCCAGGTACGTGCGCCACCGGCGCCTGGGACACCACTGGCTGCACGCCGTACAGTGGATACATCGGCGGCCCCGCTGAGTAGGGCCCCGGCGGCGCCGCCGCGGGGCCGGGCGGCACGCCCATCACGCCCGGCGGGCGCAGGAAGGGCGGCAGGAAGGGCGGCACGCCGATGGGCGAGTACCCGCCCCAGGGCGCACCCGGTGTTGCGCCGGGTTCGTACGGGGGAATCCCAGGCACGGTGGGATGCGGTGCCGGCGCGCCGGTATACGGCGGACCCGCGGCAGTCTCGCCCGCTGGTCCGACCGCACCCGCCCGCCCGTCCTGATGGCCGTAGTCCGCCGGCACGGCCGCGGGCACAGCGTACGGCAGCTGCCGCGGCTGCTGTCCTTGCTGCTGCTCGTCGTCCTGCGGCGCGTAGCCCTTGAACACCTCCCGCGGCAGGAATGGCAGCATGTTGCGCTCCTTCAGGTAGCCACCGGCCAGGAAGGCCAGGTAGAACTGCATGAAGCTCTCCACCGTTTCCGGCTCCCGCTCCAGCCCCTGGCTCACGACTCCCTCTTCCGCCAGCGCGTCCGGATCTGTATCCGCAGGGAACAGGTAACCTCGGTGCACCATCCATCCCTCCGGCGGCGCGAAGGGGTACGGGACTATCAAGGGGTACTGGTCCATGGCGACATCGCCGGACGCCGGGGCCTCTGGTTCCGTGAGATCCACCATGTGAACCTCCTCGCCGTCCGCATCCGCCGCCGGCGGGTGAGGGTGCTCGTCGTCCAGGCCGACGCCGCCAAGGGCGCTCGATCGGCGGTCAGCCGCACTGCGGCCACTGGCCGACGCCGCAGCGGACGCGGACGACACCTCGCCGGCGCCACCGCCGCCGCGCCTGCCTTTGCGCTGCCTGGGCTGCTTGCCGTCGGCAGCATGGTGCGCTTCTGGGTCAAACCCAGGGACGATCCTGGGGTGGCCGGGCTGCGCTGGAGCTGGCGTGGCCGGCGCCGGCTTGCTGACCGGGCCAGAACCGCCGCCACCTTTCCCACCTTGACCACCTTTGCCCACGTGCGGCTGCTGGGCCCCAGCACCTCCACCCGGTTGACCACCCCGGTCGCCTTTCCCGTGTCCGCCGCCGGGTGCCGGCTGCGGCACTGGCCCCGGCTTTGCGCCCGCGTCCCTGCCGGAGGCCGCTCCGGCCGCCTCGCCGGCGGCTCCGAACGGTGGGTTGTCCCGCGGCTTCGCCTGCGGTGGACCTTGCTGCCCGTGGCCACCCTGCGATTGCTGCTGCTGCTGCTGACCCGGACCTGGACCCCCTTTCCGCTGTGGCACGTCCCCTTTGCCCCCTCCAGGGCCGCCCAGCGGCCCGGCGGCGCCGTCCCTTTTGCCCTTGCCATCCGCAGCGTGCTGCGCCGGTTGGGATTGCTTTTGCAGGTCCTTCTCCTTCAAGCGCCCGGACATGGCCTCCTTTTTCCCTCCGGCTCCAGCGACGGCGCCGCCCTTGCCGCCGTGGTGATGCCCTTTGGCCCGCTCGTCCGAGGCCTTGGCCTCTGCGGGCGCCGCCTCCTCGTCCTTGAGCGCATCGAACTGGTCTGGTGTTATGAAGTACTCCATCTCCATCAGCACGCTCCGCATGCGCGACTGCGACTTCTTGCTCTGATGGTGGCGACAGGGCGTGGCGCAGGGCGTGCCACAGGATCGGAATCAAGCGGCAACATTTGGCAGCGCAAACTCCCGCAACCAGCAAAGGGGCACATCTCCGCGCTCGCACGATCCCGATTCAGAACACACAGCCGCATCGTGCACGGTACACCCCCGCCCCCGCGACAACAAGGTTGCGCCGGACGCAGGTTAGACAACTTCACGACGTTGTGAGAATCAGCTCCAAATATCCTGGGAAGGACATAATCTGGGAAAGGTATGGGATATGCGGGAAGGCGGCCCACCTCCTCTTCCGCTTTCCGCGCTTCAGCCGCCTCCCGCTCCTCCCGCTCCCTCCGCTCGGCCGCCGCCCGCGCATCGCGATCGCGTGCCTCCTGCGCCTCCCGCTCGGCCCGCAAGCGCTCCTCCTCCTCCTCCTCCGCGCGTTTGCGCGCCTCCTCCTCCTCTCTCTTGCGGTCTGCCTCCTTCTTCCTGAGCTCCGCCTGCTTTCGCTCGCGCTCCTTGGCCGCCTTGGCCTCCCTTGCCTTCTTCGTCTCGGAATCGCCATTGATCAGCCATTCCTACAACACGACCAGCACGCGGAACCTTCGTTCATGCATGCAACCCTGGTGTCCCTCCATCCGCAAGCGATCAGGCCAAAAGGGGCATAGCCTGACCCGTCCGCTCATCCGGGGCAATGGCGCTCAGGTCCTCGCAACCATCGATCGCCAACGGCGTCCGCAGCGCCGACCATGCTAAAGGCTCGATGCCTCCTCACTCGCTAATCTGCGTTCGTTCATTCAATTTATACCCTGTCTCAGGGGCTGGCGCACTACAGCTGGCCGATGCCGTCGTGTGCCCCGTATGCGATACAGCCACCGCCCGGAGATGCACACCAGGACGTTCGCTATCGGCGGGAGAAACCTGTTACGCTAGTTCATCAACCTAGGAGTTACGGCTTCAGCTATTCACGTTGCGTTGCAAGCGAGGGCGGCAGTCCGGCCCTCACCTCGCGCATTTCGAAGAGCTTATTCCGCAGCCACTGGATGGGCTGCGGCATGCCGATGATGCCCGCATCAAGCACGGGGTCGCTCAGCAGGGCCGTGGCCATGAAGGCCCGGGCCTGCAGTGCCATCTGCTCGACGACCCTCTCGATCACCATCACGTTGAACGTCAGGTGCTGCAGATTGGGAAGCGGAAGCGGAAGCGCACACAGGAGCACCACGGCGCGGCGGTAGCCGAGGCATCAGCGCAGGGTTCCATCATGGCGTCAGGAAGCAAGGTGATTCATAGCGTGACGCCCAGCAACGCAACCACAACAATGGTAAGAGATGTGTAGTCCCGCTAGCGGTAATTTAGGGTGTTTGCGAGAAATCGAAGACATCACCGGTATACCACATCCGGTACGAGTTTGTGCTAAAATGGGCTCGGTATTGGAGAGTTGTTGGTCTTCCGGCGCTGGCCAAACCGCGGATTTGAAACGCGGATAAGGGCGCCATCAGCGCGGTCCGATCGTTCTTCCGTTGCGAACCGACCAGACAAACACACCCGGTTCCATCCCGGACCAGCTCCGTGCGCAGGTTGTCAGGTGAGGCCTGCAGGTGAGGCCTGCAGGAGACCTCCGTCTTGCGCCCCAGCGCGCATGCACGCACTGAGACGCGGACGCCGCGGGGGCCTCCGCGCCCTCACGCGCAACCATGCGACGCAAAGTTGCGCGCATCAGGCGCCCTATGCTGGCATCCTGTCCAGCTCTCGAAACCCGGTTGCCACCGTGCCACCAATGGACATTTGAAGTGAGGATTCTAGGATCCCTACACTAAGCGCGCCGCTGTGATCGCCCAGCCGCAGACTGGAGGGCGCAGGCGATCAGAGCGCCAGTTCGATTCACCTGAAAAACTATCTTTCAGGTGCTGTACTGCCAGGCAGTGCTGTGCCCTCATGCGGTGCTATGAGACTGGTACCTGAGCCGCCTGGAGGGCGAGGAGTATCGCGCCAGCGGCCGCCTGCGGCGTCTCCCCTATGGAGCCTTCGCCCCGCATGCCCAGCGGCACGGTGCTGTAGGGATCTCTGGGGGCACGTTTGACATTGCGCATCGGGATACGTGAAAACGCAGCCACTTTTACCTGGACATGCACAAAATTGTTTGGCCAATCCACTCACTGAACCAGCACGAAGCGACCACGGATCAGATCGTCGCAGGTTGCATCAAAACAGGGCCGCAAAACTGCCCAGGGAGCAAACATCCGTGCGCAGGTGCGCTCAAAATAACTTGTGGGATATGGGCCGGTGGACTCAATGACCTGCAGCATCGCAAAGTTCTTCCTCATGCAACGAGTAACCATTTGCTACCCCCAGGCCTTGACATCACGGTAGTCATAGGATAAGGTAGTCAAAAGGTAGGTATACGGGGACCCGCAGGGAATATGATATGGTGAATACCGTGGCCTGTTTGTACACCCGGCTTACATCGCTTCCTTCGCATAGCCAAGCAGCTCCTGCCAAGCCGAAGCCGGAACCAAAGGAAGGGCGGGACAAAGCTTTTTGAGTGAAGCGGACAAGCACTCAGCAACAGCAGCATGGGTGAGCGAAAGTTTGGAAGACAGGGCAGATATGACGACGTGCAACATCGCCGTGAATCCATGCCACCGCCGTGCCAGACGTGGGCGCTCACGGGGAATTCGTGGCCAGGCAGAAAGCAAGTTCCTCGTCTGGATTTCAATGACGCCTACGATTCGTTCCGTGTGCAAAGTTGCCATACATCTGATACAGCCATCGAAAACACACAGCCCTCCGTCCCGCAGTCAATCAGGCATCAGTGCTACGCAGGACCCTTCAAGGACCTTCGGGGACGCTTCGCAGCCAGCCCGTAATCCGCACTTACGTCAGAGTACTCAAAGGCAGAATCCCGCATCGATTCGACGAACTGTTTCTCGAGCTTTATTGTCTGCAACAAGACAGCAACCGAACGGGACGAACAGTAACGGTGAGGTCTTCCATGTCCCTCCAGCAAGGGTCGGAGGGTCAGCGGAAATGGACAACCCTGCCTTGTACACACGCGCCCAAGGCACCGGAGACCGATCCCGAGCACATGTGCTCAAGCCACGCACGATGGCTGCCAACCTGCCAGCTGCGGCATGGAAGTCGCGAAGGCAACCCCTTACATATAAGATGGAATGAAAGAGGCACGCACCTTCAATTCGCGCTCGACATCCGTCAGCTTATTGCCGTCGTCGTTCGAGCGCGGCTTGTTCTGCTTGCCAGCGCCTCTGCCGGCTTGCGACTGCGACGGCGCCTGCCTACACTGAGCCTCAAGCTGCTCCAGCTTCTCCTCCAGCACTTTGTAACCCTGGTGCATGAATGCATGTGCATGGATTGAAGCACGGACGATGGCAAAGCAGCAACACGTCACTGGGCATGTCGTCTGCCGACTGTGCAGGCAAGTACCTCATGAGACTGGCGCCAACCAGTCTGCAGCTCCCCATCACCATACAGAAACTGTCACGGATGTCTCTTGCGTGTGGCTGCTTCCGTCCATGTAACATAGCCGCGACCCTAGATGCCCTAGAGGGGCGCGGTCGTCATGCGTGGACACTCAACGTCGTTGTCAGTGCGCGGGCTATCCGCATGCACTTCGTAACATCACCCAGGTTTCCCCTCTTGCTGCAAGCTACCGCCCCGTCCATCCCGTGCTGCTGCCAGGTCAGTGTAGTGCGCGATGGACCGGCCGGCAAATGCGTTGCAGCAGGCGTGCTGCACTACGGTGGCTGGCTACCACGTCCCCCAACGTCCCGAGCCCGTGGGCTGTCGACTCACGTTAACGCGTGCCACAAAATGCAGCACCGACAACCGGACGACCCGCGAGTGCATCGTGAACGCCTCGGCAGACAGCTCCTTCTTCACCGCTTCGATCCGGCCGACCAGCTCCGCCACTTTGGCGTGCTCGCTCGGCTCAGCCTGAAACCGTCGAAGAAGGAACCAGAAACGCGCAGACACGGGCACGCGGTTCACCCTAATCCCCGTTCAATTCTTGAACTGTACCGTTAGCATGCATTGAAGGCCGTCAGGTCGCGTCCTGCACTGCCCGGTCCATGAACCTCCCGCTAGCCTGGATAATCCACCGCATTATTCCCTTATCATCGCGTGAAGCACCCGTAATCATACTCCTACAGCTTCTACGACAGGTGAAGAAGTGCAGGGTCACGGAACGGCGTTCCATGGTGGGTGTATCCAGTTGGGCACTTGTTCTAGAACGCGCGACGCTATTCAGTGACAGCGCCCTCCACGTTCGAAACGCGCGGCGATGGAAGCCCTATAACGGACAACAGCAGGACACGCTTCAGTAGACGCTGAAAGCTCATGCGCATTGCGGGCGCCTCATCAGCATCTCAAGGTGTGAGGCAGTTGCACGTGTGACTCAGTGGATCGTAGCAATTCCAGGTCGACCACGGGCGTGGTACAAGCCCGCAATCTCCCAGGCGGATACGCCCAGCGCAGGGCTCCAACCTCAGTTGTCGCCAAGACTACCAGCAACGACTGAGAAGTGAGGACCGCCCTGCACTTCCAGGAAACCCTGCAGATGTGTACACACCTCCTCCAGCTTCTCAAGCAGCCAGCTGCTGACGTACGGTCGCAGGGTCTCCATGACCTGCACATGTCCAGAATGCGACGCCGATAAATCGACTGGTGCCACCGTACATCAAGGCGACGCTGCGAGCGCCAGGGACGTGCTCGCCAAAAGTGCATCCCTACTCAGCAAAAATGGTAGGATGGTGATCAGACGCACCTGGTCCTTCATGCCCTTCTCGCCGAAGTGCTTGAGAAGGCCGGCGGACGCCTGCATGCTCAAGCAACCACCCAAAACGCCGCAATCATTTTACGAAGGGGGGGAAAGCAAGCAAGGGCAAGGCGCACTGAAACATGACGAGTTTAAGGGCCCGCATGCACGCAGCCCAGCCTGCTTGCGCGAAATAATATGGCCAGAGTGGAAAGCAAGCCGGGGGTGAACGTCCCTTGACCGAGGTCTTCACGGACGGAACTCCGCGTCGGCGCCGTCGACTCTCGCTGGTCCTTGCCTTTCCTTCCCGCCCTTATCCCCCTGCACCGCCTGTGATGCCTTCGTTCGACCTACATACGGTACACATCTCCATAAGCCAATGTGCCAGCAGCATCCGCGGCCGGGCAGCCTCTGCGGCGGTGAAACCCTGCCCACCATGCTTCCGGTGGTGCCGCGACCGCTTCCTGGTCCTCACTCACCCCGAGCAGCTGCTTCATCTTCCCCTCCAGCTTCTCCTGGGTCTCCTGCCGCAGCGCCTCCAGCAGCGACGCCCGGGCGAGGTCCTCGACGACCTCCGTCAACGTGTAAGGGGAAGCAGCTTCGAACTGGTTGCACGCGGTTTGCGTCCCTGAGTAATTCCGCAGGATCTCCTCAACCACGCACGCATCTGCCACCAAAACCAAGCGGGCGGACCACATGCAAACGAGGCATACGCCAGTGCTGTTGAGTTGACAGCGGCCACGCCGGCCAGGCGACCGAGCAAGGAACGGCAGCCAAGGCGAACAAGAAATGGAGAGGTGATATGCAGTGGACCCCCCGTTACCGCTAACCGCGGTTTACCCACCCGACCACGGACAGCGGTACGAGGAATGGATGCCAACCGGTTCTTAACCATTCGACTTCGCCGCGACGCGCTACCACGGACACAGGTATATGAATGCATGCCGCCAATCGTTTTACTTTCATCAGTGCCTCTATGAACATCTGCTGCTGTGTCCCGAATCGCCGCAGGGCGGTGCAAACTACGAACCGTCAAGGTCGGGAGCTCCACGCAGCAAGCGGGCAAGCGACCGCGCACGGGCCCATCCGTGGGTGGGTCCGTGCCACGACCGGGCCCATCCCTCAACCAGACGTGCGCGGGCCTACCGTTGTAATCCCCAGGAGGCGGCAGGGGAACCCGCATACACGCACCGGCGTCCTGGCCAAGCGGCGCGTAGTCCTCCGGGGGATCTAGGATGTCTCGCAAAGCCTCGAGGACCTCATAGGAGCAGATAAGATCCTCACGAGTAAGCATGAACACCAGTGCCGCTTCATCCGGATACAAGTAGAAGTCCTTCAGAAGGGAAAGGTCGACACCCTCCAGCGGAGGCACCTCATCGGGCAGCGGCGGAAGGGTCGGCGTTTGCTCATTCGCTGCCACCGCCGCCGCGCCCGTTGCCGTGCCGCCGCCAGCACCGCCAGCACCGCCGCCGCCTTTGCCCTTCTTCTTTACCCCGGCCGTGGCCGCCGCACTCACAGCGCTGGTCGGAGCCGCTGAGCCGCCGGCCAGCCCGGCCGGCTTTGACTCCTGAACATGCGGCTTCAAGGCGTGCAGAACTTGCAGTCGGCGGTTGTATTTACGCCGTCGCATCCGCCACCGGCGATAGAAGTTCAGGTACGCGGCCTGGGACAGCTGGATCCTCTCAACTGACGATGATGATGACGACGACGGCGACGACCGGCCATGCCGTGCACATTCGGTGCGATAAACACAGCACAACGCCATGCACAAACAAGGCAGCGACAACACAACGTCAGAACGGTGTATCTGTCGAGTTGCAGCACGACGACGCGCGGGTTTCACTTGGCGAGCCAATGCCGGTGAATAATGATGAACCGCAGCTTACAGGCTCAGACCCAGCCCACGGGTGACTTCCGGACCCATCCATACCCAAATCCCATGTGGACGGGCCTGTGAACTACCACATACATTCTCTAAAACCGCCTTGCCAATCCTTATGAGTGCACAGAACGAAACGGCCGGCCCTATAAGGGCGCCGAATCCAGGCATCTTTCTTTATGTTCCGCCCGAAAGTACGACTGTCGTTCAAGCCTCGAGAGTAAACGCCGTCAGTACAGCGAGGCTGCTGGCGGGGCCGCAGGCGCAAGCGCCGTGACGCCCTGGCACAGCTTTAAAAACAAACGCAGCAAAGCGGGGATGCATCTCCGAGGTGAGCGCGCACAGGACAGCCGCGCCGCGCTGCACCCACCGCCTTGGTCGTCCTTGATGACCTCAACACCCCACATCTCCTCCCGCGCTTCGCGCTCATACTCCGCCACGCGGTCCTGCATGCTGATCAGCGCCCCGTCCGACCGCGCGCACAGCTGCGACAGCAGGAAGAGGCGCAGGTGCACCAGCTGCTCTGTGTCCAGCTTCTCGACCCGGCTGCGCAGCTCCTTCTGCTCCAGGGACACGTTAGCGTACCTGTCGACACGGCGCCAACGGCAGGCACATTCAGGCACGAAGTCATGGTCACCGAGACCGGCCGTTACGGGGCTCTCGAAGTGGTGTGGAAAGGCGATCCGTGCAGGCGTAGGTGCAGGTCCTTATAGTACCGTCGGGAGGTATCGGAAGCCTGCAGGCCGAGCCCTCCGTGGTCGGCACCCTCGATCCCATGTTGCGACCCCTGAGCACCAAGGTGAAAACAGCTTCCCCCGCGCACAGCACTTACGGCTCGCCCAGGGCCTCCGAGATGTACTTCTTCAGGGACGTGGACACACACCGGCCAAGTCCGCAGCCGTCCTCCTGAGGGCGTCAAGGTGGTCATGGCGGCAGGTCATCGGCTTGCCGGCCGCGCAGGTAGGATTTGCCTTGCCAAGAACCACAAGAACCCGTCGAATGGCGTGCCTCAAGACCATCGTCGTCGTCGGCGGCCAAAGCCGAACGTAGCAGTCTGCCATTGCTGCCCCTGGCTGCTGCTATTCAACTGAACCACCGCCGCAAGGGCTGGCCTGACTTGACCCACCAGTGTCCCAAATGTCATGCATTGGCGCAGGGCAGGGTCGCAGGGCAAGCTTGAAGGGCGTGCGTGAAAGCCGCGGTCATTCTTTCCAGTCAACTGTTCGCCGTCGCGCACATATAATCCGCGGGTATGGGGGCCGCAGGCTAGGGCCCCGCCGAATATGGTGCCGTACGAGCTGAACATGGGCATGGTCACACCGCCTAGACAGTCCCGCCAGACCCACGTGTCGGTGTGCCCATCTCCCAACCCGGGCTGGGTAGTGGGTAGTGCTGGGCCTGTTTCGTTCATGTGCCCACCTGCAGCGCCGCCACCGCGTCCATAATGTCCGTCCTCATGCTGTCGTCCACGGCGTTGCGCTCCCAATCAGGCAAGTCCGTCCGGATGTCGAACTCGAAGAAGGGGCCCAGGAAGGCAAGCGCCTCCTCCTCCGACTCGGCCTCCTTGGCGTCCCCTGTCTCAATGTCCCCCGGCTGCTCGCCCTTGGCGTCCGCACCACCGCCGTTAGGCATCGCCGACGCACCTCGCTGCGCCTGTATGTGCAGCAGGGGCAAGGTTAGCACCCGGCCGTCGTGAATTCACATCAAGCGCGGGCCTCGTCCGTATCAGGATGTGATTGTTAGTCTCGGAAACCTGACCGCTCCGCGAACAACGTGCGTGCCATATCCACGGGTAAATCAACCTTCGGGAGGAGTCCGAAGCGGTCAAAGATCCTATTTGCGGGTTGCGGGTGGTGGAAAAGTCAGGACCCCGGCGTGCCACCACCCCCCTCCACACCGCTCCCAGCTGGTAGTTTACATACATAGGTTCGTCCTAAATCCCCATCGTACCTTCGCCGTCGCCGCTCGGGCGCGTTTCGCCAGGACCAGCGGGAGCTCGCCGTACACGCGCTGCAGGATGTCGACGTGCTCCTGTGGAACCATCGGGACGCCGTCAGCGCCACGTCTTAAACCACGATACACCGGCACCAGGAGTTTCTTACAAGAATGGACGGACCCAAGCCCGCGCAATGCTGAGCGTAGGGTGTGCCATTTCTTGGGCCTTGGTTTGTCAGTTTTTCACCAGCCCGTTACTCTTTTTTACCATCAAAACACGCAACACCCGTCTTCATCTATGATGGTGGACATCCCGAAGCGTTCGGTGACGACTTGGCTTTGGACGGGCGAGCGCGACATGCAACCGGCAACTCGCGAGATATCTACTAAGAGAAGAACCCCGCCAGGAGGAGGACCCGCCCTGTGAAACCGCTCGCCCGACCCATACATGACACACCTTCTCTGTGCTCTCGTGCAGGTGGGTCGCCAGCAAGATCAATTCATTTGCGTGACGCTGTTGGTTCCGGTAACACCAGTCGCACAGCCGACGCAGCCGGGCCTCCGTCACGTCAATGCCGTCTCCAAGCTGCACCGGCTTCTTTAGTGGGACCACACCCCGGCGCCTCAGCAAGTTCACGTAGCCCATTAGGTAACACACCGGATCGCCGATGTTGTCCAGGACCTCCTGCGGACTGTTGGGGAGCATCTGCCTCCGGGGCTGGACCTGCACGAGGCAGCCACATGGCCAAGTGGCTAGAGATTTCAATCCGACGGGTGACTTGGGTGGTTATTTTTGGTGGTTATTCAACCCGACTGCAGCGCATTCTCGCACGCATGGAATACAGCCACTCCGCGTCTCTAGCAGCAGGCGAGTAGTGAAGCGCCGAAGCAGCTTCAACGGGGCGCGCGGGGCCGACGACTGCCACGCTACGCAAGCGGATGACAGCTGGCGTGCGTGCTCACCGTTGCCCCCAGCGACTTGTCTGCCTTGAAGGACGCCACTGCGAGCACATAATGGCATAACGCCACGTCAGCGAGGCAGCATCAAACCACAAACATCAACTTGCAACGCATGCCCAGCTACTGCAGTACACAACTACGCGGCCGGGCGGGTTACACAGCTACGCGCAGCGGTGGCCACAAATTCAGCCAACTCGGCCGATCATGCTAAGTGCAGGGCAAGCAGCCCACCCTAGCCACTCTCAAGATATGCACGTAACCCCGTTCATGGCGCACCGCCCGATGGGGGTTTAGACGCCCTGCCACACACTCACGCATCACGAAGTTGTCGGCCAGCGTGGAGATGACGTCATGCTGCTGGAGAACCTGCAGCCCTTGCAGACAGGTCGTAAACCGCGCAATTTCCAGGTTTCTCTCCTCCACCAACTTGTTGTACAGCGCGCCCTTCTTCACCAAGTCAAGCGACGGATTCTGCGGACGACGCAGGCTTGCACCGCGTTAGTTCGTGCGCGTGTTGCTGAATACGTGAACAGCAAAATAATTCTTGTGAGGCGGGGCAGCGCCGCCTCAACTCAACCCCCCTTCGGCCAAATATGTCTAACAATGTCCTGTCCCCCTCCGGCCAAGTCAACCGCAAGGCGTGAGGTGAGGCGTTTCGCTTGGGCGGAGGCTGGAGGCTTGAGGTGAACACGCTTGACGTACCGCACCAAGCGAAACGGGGGCACAACGGCGCTCAAGAACCGGTCGGTCAAAGCCGTCACCAGGATCGCAACCGCGTCTCGGTGACTTAACGCTCGTCATCCATGGAGGTAGGACTGAAACAGCGGTGTTGGCACACAAGCGCGCGCGCCATGCAACGACAGTCGACAAGAGCGTCGTCGGGCAGCGGCTGCACAAGCTCCACTAACCTTGTCGCCATCCACCGGCGCCGTGATCAACAGCTCCCCGAACCGCGTCCGCTTGACCACCTCCTGGTGCACGCTGCAAGAGCGGGCGGACAAACCACATCTTTGTAACCCAGCCTTGGCAATTAGGACGTTCCGCAAACATGCGTTTCGCCGTCGACGCGCAACGGCAAGGCGCCCAGCGGGTACCGAAAGGCGCTTGCTGCGCACTCCGGGCAACAGTCGCCTCACAGACGCCGGGCGCTGGGAAACAGCCCTCCCATGCAACCCACACGCAACGCACACACACGTCCTGCGGGCCTTTTATCTAAACACACGTCCTGCGCAAGGCACCAATTGTTGCATAATTACCTACTTTTGCGCTTGATCCTTCCCTTTGCTGGCCGGGCGCGCACGCCTTTTGCTCACATGCATCATTAAGTCAATGGCACTGTTTGTTTCCAGGCGTTTTGATCGGTGGATCTAATCCGATCAGCTCGCACGCACTCACAGCATTGTGTAGTGTGTCTAAGTAGCCCGGGCAGCGGGCCCGCATCGGCTGGCAGACTCAACGACATACGCTCCGACAGCCTGCCGACATGTACCGCCCTACGCTGCACGTCACTCGCCCTCAGCCTTACTAGGTATCCTTCTAGGTATGGATTGGAGATGGGGCGGTTTGGTGGCGTACAGGTATTTTCCGGTCTCAGCTACGCCCCTTGCATATCACGCACTCCTGCTATGCCTACGAACACACGCGCCCTTCAAGTTGGTACCGTTAGAATAATTCGGTTCATGCTGGGTCTTACCCGCTCGGTGCGTTCGCAGCCGCGGAAGACTCTCCGCAGCGCAGCAGCAGCACCTGCGCAAGGATGTGGCCAACACAGGGGCTGGTGACGAAGGGTTCACTACTGGCGCCCTGGATGGAGCCAGGCACAGGTCAGCGTACGCAGGCATGCAGGTGCATGATAGGTGATAAATATGTAATAACAAACCGTGCCGCGAAACCCTCAGGAGGACCTTTCCCGGCCCGCGCCCATCACGAGTCCTCCTCGTTAGTTGACGTGGCATCCTCGTGCAGTTCAGGGCAAGGCTGCAGTGCGACGCTGCACTCGCAGCCTCACAGGCCACGGCCCCGACCTGCCACACTAATGAAAATGACGCTCGTCCTAACACCTACATCGGCGAGGCTCGGAGCCTTCTCACAGTAGGTGCGAATCGCACGCATCTCCGATTTGCCACCTTCCGCACGGCCGTCGCTGACGATCCCCGGCTCGGCCGCGGCGACCACCCGGCTGCGGAAGTCAGGCCCTTGCTCCTGTGGGCACGTACGCCGAAGCAACATGTGCGGATCGTCGGTAGAAAGCGTGTGACATAAGCAAGGGAGCGTTGTTACGCCCAGAACTGCCCGCAATTGTAACAACTGCCAAATCCCATGCAGAAATTGAAGTGTGGCCGCAGACAAATCATGACGCTCCGCCAGAGCTGCGTCAGCGGGTGTCGTCGCCGTCGTCGGGCACGCTGGGGCCGGCCGCGCCTGAGGCTGTCGCGTGCGTCCGCCGATGCGGGTCGGCTGCCCGGGACACACCGACGATGTGCAAGACCATTACTGGATCAGACAGCAACACTTGACAGCTACACGCCGTCAGTGCCCAGTGCCGCCGCTGCGAAACTTATTCATGCACTTGTCGCGCTGATGCATGCAAGCATCAAAAACGCATGCACGCCCCTACGCTGATGCACCAATGTCTGCCTCCGGACGCCCGACGTTCAATAATACACACATCCACTAAGCATTTAGAGGACTCTTGATGCAGCAGGGCCGTCATGTCAGCCATTGCCAGAGAGGACCAGTCCAGTCAGAAACCCGTTGGCGGGAATCAGGACGCCATCCATCCATCGCGTAAAAAATCGCGCTCACAGTCCGATGTTTCAGTGCGATGCTGCACTCGCGTCTCTCAATGGTCCCTTAAAGATCGCTGCCCGGTTCGATCCAAAGAAAGGGCCAAGGACGCACACTCGCATGCCCTCGTTTGCTCCTCGCCATCTTTGTTCTGCTCATGTGCTTCTCGCCCTGCTGCTCGCCTCCAAACACCTGCAACTGTTGGTGACGCCCCATGCCTTTCCTTCAACCCCGCCCGCCTCTTTCCGCGCTGACAGCCAGCCGGCGACATACACCACCGGCGGCATGTGTTGCGCTGCTTGTTCCGCACCTCACCTTCAGCACCTTGACGAACCAGTCCAGGAAGTCCTTCGTGTTCTTCAGCGGCAGCGCACATCCCGCCTCCGGCTGCGGCGCAGCGGCGGGCCGCTTGTCCTGGTCCCGCACTCCGGCCTTACTGGCGCCTTTCTTGCTGGCGCCGCCCTTGCCAGGGCCGCTTGATACATCTCTGCTGGTCATTGAGAGTGCGCCAATGCGAAGCGACGCGCCACCATTATTGGAGGCCTCCTCAGGGCGTGCATCGTGTGGTTTTAACGCTAACTGTAAGTATGTGCGGCTCGGTGCTTCACGGCTCAAAGCCTGATGACAAATTGTGCTGCACACGCGGGCTATTCAAAACCATTTTCCGACTGAGGTTCCAAGGCGGGCTACCATTCCATGCACGCTTGAACACATCCCGGTCTCCATACACGTTGAGGCGGTTCACGCCTGAAAGCAGGCCTCTGTCTTCCTGCAACGCCTCTGGTTTGGTTGTAGACCAAGTTATTAGCAAAATTTGCAGGCAAAGTGAATCAGTCTGTCATGACCTGTCCTCTTTGGGCCGTCCTTGCTTGGCATTGGACCCCGTCCCTTCTCGTCAACGTGCAAACATTTCAGTTCTCTTCGCGGCGCCATATCGCGGAGACCCAATGAGCGACCCCTGATGCCTCTCCCCCTTCCTACCAATTTCCCGCACCCCTCCCCCCTTCGCTCTCACCCCTTGTCGTCCTTGCAAGCGGCCGCAACCTCCGCTCCTGTGGCACCCTCCCCTTTGTACGTGGCCTCCAGCATCCCCTTCACGTTGGCCTGTTTGAGCTGTAACAGCTCGCCATTTGCGCGAAACCGGTCCATCTGCGCCGCGAGCTTCTGCTGGATCATGGTCTTGATCGGCACGATGTGCTGCGGTTGGGGACGCCGGGCAGAGTTTACGGCCCCTTTGCGAACAGAGATAGCCCGTGGGTCCTTCCCCTATTTCACGGACCATATGCTGATGTCAATGCAACACACGTACGGCACGTCGCCGGACGAGGGGTGCGCATATGCAACACAAAACCGAGACAGCCGCCGCTGGAGCCGAGCTGACGGCACATGTACCTTGAAACGTCCCCTGGCGCAGAGAGAGGTGATGTGACGACCATTGGTGCGCACCAGTGGGCCCGAGTCGAGCTGGCCAACTCTTTTCGGTTCTCTCGTTCACGGCCCAAGCCCCTTAGCCAGCACACGGTTGTGACTGGCCCCGTTCGACATGACAGCGTTTTATGCACCGCGCATTTGGGTTTAGAGTTGTGCGTTAATCAGGCAGAAGGAAGCGGGCGCCTCACAGGTTGTCGTTCAAGTTACTGTTGCCTTTCACGAGGGCGCCCTCCACCGAACCGGGTCAGCCCATTGAGTCCACGATTACCCTACATGTCAGCCCGCACACAGCCCCTTGGGAAATCATTCAATTGACAGAATTCCGGTTCCGGTTCGTCTCAAATCGTGCTCGCCCTCCTTGGTTCGCACCCGGCCACACCTGCGGCTGCAGCGGGACGTCGTTCCCCAACTCGCCCACCAGCTTGCTTAGTTCCGCAGCGTACGTGGCCTGGTCCGCACCGAGCAGCTCACACAGCGCCTTCATGCGCGACTCGGGGTCCTGCGCACGGATGCATGAAAGCGTCTTGTCAAAACTGGCGAAGAGGAGCGAGGGCAATCTTGGAAGGGCACGAACTTATGGCAAAAGGACACGCGCTGAGCTAGCTCTGACATGCCCAGCACCAACAACGGTGTCCCAAACCCCTGTCCCCAAGACGTGCGGACGGTCCGGTACCACATTCCACTGAGGGGAATGATTCTGACGTCAAGTCGTCGTCGGGCAACATTGCCCGTAATGTGGCAAGCTTACACTCGACCCGGAAATGCGACACCGGTTGAACCCAGATCAAAGCCCAGGAGTAACACGCTTGCACGCTCGTGTATTAAACTTACCGTCGCGCCTTCCTCCTTCAGCTTGCGGCCAATCAAGTCCATGATGCTCGATAAATCATTGGCCAGCTTTTTCCTCTCCTCAAGGTGCTCGATTGCTTTGTTTACGACGGACGGTCCAGAACGCGCATTGCCCTCCTCCCGGGCCTCAGCTGTCTGCTGGCCGTTCTGCGCCGCATAGCGGGGCCCGCTGGCGGTGGTGGTTGCCTGCGGAAGTTGGCCCTGGCCCCATGAAGTTTACCATGGGCCCAGAGCCACCGCGCAGCGAAACGTACGCAGGTAAGCTCATGCAATCGTGTCCCTAGGAATGGCGCAACGTCCTCCATACTGCGCCAATGACTCCTTTTCCTTTTCCTGTACCTTGTCGCAGGATCACCCCACCCGCGCAGAATACGGTCTTACGGTGGAAGGTAATCGCCACGGCCCCCAACCCACTCCGTCGACTTCCTGTACCCGGCTCCCACCCGTGCAGTCCCCGCATAGTCCTTACCTGCTGCTGCCGCCTCCGGTGCTCCTCAGCTTGTTTGACGGCTTTCTGCGACTCCTTCTGTACATACTTGGCCATTTCCTTCAGCCGCTCCAGCTTCGTCTGGCAGTCTTTGAAGTCCTCGAAGGACTCCTTCTGCGACGTGTTATTAATTGCCTCTTCCGCCGGGTCTATCCAGTCCCTCTCGTCCAAGCTGCTAGGGTCGGCACGCTTCTGGAGAACCTGGAGAACGTCCGCAATAGCGCTCCAGTGCTCGCCGTGTTGTGAACCCCTCGCTACGAACGCTGCCTTGAGGCAAAGAGCAGTCATGCTGGCCGGCGTCTCCTCAAACAGACTTGTCAACCGCGCTTCCGCATCCTCACGCAGTGACTTTTGAGCCGTTTGATCTTTCACATACAGACCATATTGGAGGCGGGCGCGGCAAAGCTTGGCCAGGCGGGAGATTTGCGAGTTACCGGCGTTGCTGAATCGCTCAAGGTCAGCCATAATGCTCCCTTTCTTTGACAGCAGATCAGGAGCCTGGATGGCCTTGGAGAACAGCTCTTGGAAATGTACAAGGTCCGGCTCGTTGCCATCGCCAACCTGCCTTGTGCCACCAGCGCCTTTGCCCTTCGGCGGCATGTTTTTTTCGTCGATGGCCCTCAAAGCGCACAAATTATAACATGTGGACTCGGTTTCTGGGCACAGCCCGACGCCATGGACGGCTTGCCTAAAATCTGAAAATAAGCTGTCGTAAAATCTATACCCAAGTCAGTATGGCAAGAGTTTTTGATTTGAGACACAAGTGTACCCTACTGGGGCGACAAGCCCGATCTGCACACAACCGGGCAACAATATCAAAGCCGGGCACTGCTATGCCCTTAAATGGAAATGAGATTTATATAAGCCGAACAATAGTTGAGCGCGGCAGCGTTGTGAGTTTACGTGGCGTGCAGTGTACGGCGTGCTGTGTTTTCCGCGCCGCAGACGCGCATCTTAATCCTTTGGCCTATGGCAAGAGTATTACACTCGTACATGCCGAACCATTTACGCTCATCGTTTAGTTTTCGCGACCTTAAGGACGGCGGAGAGGGAGAGGGCCCCCAAAGCCGCCCGCAAGTTCGGCCTCCAATCTGTTTCGACGACCTGTAATCTAGGAAACGGCTCGTTTGGAAACCTGGTAAACGATAGAGTCCATAGAAAAAGATGCTCTACTCTAACTAAGCTTGCAAGAGCGACCTGGTCCCGTGTGTCGCCGGCTAACTTTACACCTGCACGCAAGTTGTTGGTCCCTTTTGGCCGTTCAACACCATCGCAAGCAGCAGTTACCCGGCACTCATGAATGCACGCAAGATGCACCAGCATGGATCATCGGAAGGGGGTCACGTGTTGCGGCCCGCCGTGCAGATTCCAGGACCACACCATGTTTTCGTCAGCATGAGGCTCGTCCGCGGCGTCAGATCGGCATGCAGCCTTACCGAGACCGTCCTCATTCGATCGCAGCATTCGCGACCGTCGCAGGCCAGCTGCCGTAAGGAGCGATGGAGGACCGCGTGTAGCGGGCCCGGTGTGCAGCGGGCCCGTCGTGTAGCGGGCCCGTCGTGTAGCGGGCCCGTCGTGTAGCGGGCCCGTCGTGTAGCGGGCCCGGTGTGCATCGGGCCCGTCGCGCAGCGGGCCCAATCACACGGTCAACCCTTCAAATGAGTCGACATTTGCTTCATTCTCCGGTCCATTCGTGTGGAAATGCTCCAGGAGCGCACATTGAGGCCTGACCCGACTAGCGCCACTTGTGTCAAAGGGTGTGCTCCAAACGCTCATGCATTTCAACGTGACAGCCTGTCGCCTGCCGCACCAACACCCACGCCCCCGCCTACGGCTGCGGCCTGTTGCCCACAGTGCCGGCAGCTGCGATATTGTCGCGTGGTGATTGAGGTGCTACATACGACAAGACACGATAGACCTTTTTTTACAACTCATGAGCAGCGGGGTTAGGTTCAGCGAACACAGTCGGAGACGAGGCCGTGGCTTGCAGTCTCCAGGGGCCTCATCAGCTGGCCCCGCAACGGTGTTCCCTTCGTGAGCCGTGGACTTCCCCTTGCTCTGCCTGCTTTGACCCTGTGAACGAAGCGCCGAAGCCCCAGCAGGGCATGCACGCCCTTCACCACACGACCACACACGAACCGCCGCGTCAAAGCCACCACCAGCGGCCCCCCGTTCCATGGCAGGAGCCCGCAGGAGACGCACCAAGGGCTGAGCCGAATGTTGCTGTGGGCACCACGCGCCACAGCCGCGCCCTCGCGCAGATATCCATCGAGACACACACTTCGTCGTCTGGAGGGCAGTTCGCAGACCCCCTTGGTCGCTGGAGCGCACTTCGTCGCCACTGTTCAGCAATATGATGCCATGTACGGCCCCCCCCGGGGGCTGCACGAGTCGCCGCGTTGCACCGGTCCTTATTGATGCGTTGAATGGTCCTGTACTGCATTCAATTTGCCATCCACCAATGATCAATTCAGTGGCCAACAACCACTTATCAAAACGGTAATCAAAAGAAGACTGAACCCAGGCGGCAGCCGCAATCTGTCCGCGCCGCCGCGTGCTCCGCGGATGCGCCGTTGCGACGTCCCCGGACAACGCTTTCTTGTAAATTTCACGTGTCATGCGGTTGTGTGGGCCGCTTGTCACATTGATAATTGCGGTGAGGCTGGGCACCATCCAGCCAGAGGCGGGGCAGAATGAGGAGCCTGCTGCTCCCCCCACTGACCATCCCAATGTTGAGCCACGGCCCCCTGGCGCAATCCACCCTGCCCGCTGCAACGTCCTGGAACAAATCTCATTGTGAGACTGCGACACCGACTTGATTGGCTTCCCGGCAAACCCAGAATCCCCGGCGCCAAGACCTGCCGTCCCAAGGTCACATAACTGGCACGCGGCAACACAACCGGGGGTCCCTAGCCGAGGGTGCACGTGCATGAACCATGAAGATATACCAAATGTGCAGTGCTGAGCCAATGTGGCTGCCGAAAAATCTTCAGGGCGTCAGGATCACGGAGCCCGGTCACACGGTCATCATGCCCACAGCATGTGTACGGCAGGTACGGTACATCTGCAAGGACCAACTGTTATCTGATCATCGAATAAAGTATCATCCAGGTTTATCGCTTCGAGCGGCGGCACGCGCGCCTGCAGTCCGAGTCCACCACCCAGACTCCAGCGGGGGTGGGGAAGCGGGTCACGTTGTAGGCCGCCTGCAGGTAGGCGAGGTCGGAGGCGCCGAGCGCCAGCGGCACAGCCACGGTGCCCACCGACTTGGCGTTGAACGCCAAGATGGTGCGAGCCTGGGTGCAGTTGGCGTTGTATTGGTAGTGCATCCAGCCTGCAGGGTGGGCAGGTGATGTCGCGAATTCGCGTGATGGTATGCCCGCCGGGGTGCTGGGCTGGGGCGGCAAGGGGGTGAGAATTGTGATAATGAAAACAGCCCGGACGTACCCAGCTTGGCTGGGGGTTTGATACGGGTTGCGTCGCGGCTAACGCGCGGGTTCGGGTGTGCATCCAGATGGAAGGTGGGCGGTTGCGGAGGAACTGCGCTTCTGGTGCGGGTGGGTTGCCGCCGCTTGAGAGGCCGCATTTCGGTGTTGCGTCAATCACGGCTGCGCCGATCCACGACGACCTCATGAAGCCGACACAGCAGGTGTTGGGAAGCAGAGATCTGCTAGAGTCCGCGCGTTGCACAGCAAGCGGGTTGTGCGCCGGACTGTTCGATGAGCAAAAGCGGCCAAAGGCTTCTCGAGATGCTGTGCAGGGTCAATTGTAGGGACTTATACTGTAACCCAGCGTTACATCGCGCCTGTGCCAAGTCCTGGCCCACAGCACCGACTTACCCTTGGGGTACACCACATTGTCTCCCGCGCGCAAAGTCGTCTTGTAGACGGTGTTGTTTGGCGCCACCACCACCGACTCCAGCTGGCCGGACACGACCTGCAAGACTTCATCCGCATAGATGTGGTAGTGCATCATGCGGTAGGTGCAGGGGCCCTGCATGCGGGAAACCCACACCGTTTCGTATAGGTTCGGTTCCGGGTCAGCGCGCGAAAGAGGTCGGTTACGGTGGTCTACATCAAGATGCGCAGGCCCTATCAGCCTGCAGCCGAGAGGAAAAATCTAAGCGCATTACGAAGGATCGTTAGGGACGGCAGCCAATAGCGCTTGGCACAGCGACTTTCGTAACCGTCAGGCAGACCCGACAACCCACCACCAGCCGAAAATAAACCATCGGATTTCCATGCAATTTCTCAAACATCACGAATTACAAAGATTACGTACCATCCAGATGTTTGCCAAGTTGAGCTCCGCGACGGCACTGCCGGCCTGGTAGGCCTTTGTTTGATTATCGGCTAGCCATGGCAACAATGCAGGCGTCGGTGGAATGGTAAGCGCGTCCTGAGCAAGAGCTCTTGGAAGAAAACCTGCTGACAAGTATACTGCGACGGCGGCATATAGCGCTGCCAGTAGCGATAAAGTGGACATCCTACAAAATGCTTTGCAGAGATTTATTTACCAGCCCGATATGGTTGTGCTGATAGCACCCACTGAATTGGGTCCTGTGCTTTATGGGCTGCAGAAAGTACCGTACTGTCACAGGCAGTTGATGACAAAAGTGGAAACCTTGTCCCCGCAAATCACTGTGCAGACTAAGAAATATAAAATATTTAAATTGCAAATTTTGCTATATCAAAAGATACACTAAAGTGCGATACGGTTGCTAGTTTGTCGAATACTTAGAAGGTCCCAACAGGTCTCCGGGTCCACGGGCATCAACAGTAAAATATGCTGTAGTATCTTCGGCATCCAGTGTGATTTACTTGCTACTAATGCGCAACCACAACGGCCTCCTGGCCTGCGGTACTACTCCGAGATGTACCGGTGGCACGCACAAACGGCAGATACACCCGTAGCAGATACACCCGGGCTGTCTCAGTCACCTGACAGAAGCAATCGAAGAATGTAATTCAACCTCACTCCAAGCGGCCAAAAGTAGCGCCTTTTTCGCTGTTTGCCGCTACAGGCAGGTACAAGGTACGGTACGGGTACCGGTGTGGACCGGTGTGGAGCGGTGTGGAGCGCGGACCGGCTTCCGATGCGCGCCTCTGCGGTATCCGAAACAGTAAATAATGAAATAAGGTATAAAATGTTATTTGCTGTATCTTACGTCGGATGCGTCGCCATCGCAAAAGCGACCCGTTCCTATTTTCCACCCGTTCCAGAAACTCAGGGATAAAGCCTCTGAGCTCGCACAAGCGGAACGGCTGATGCCAACTTGTTCAAGATAAGAATGTTGCCACACCCTCAATATCATACATGCTTGTAGGCTCTTTTGGGTGCCGTCGTATTAATTCGCAGGACGCCGTTTATCGAACCCCTGTTCCCGGTACGACACCCCAAATGCTTCCCCCGCCGCCCACGCAAAATGTCTTGGATGTCCGCGCCTGGCTCATGACAATGTGTGGCAGCCGCTGGTTAAACGACCCTGACCCCACGGACTTGCTCAGAACCCAACCACAGTTTAAATGAGTCTGCCCGCGCCAACTGCTTTGGATGCCCCGCATACGTACGACCAATCTCAGCACATGGGGCGTTTGGACGGATTCCTCTCAGCCGGTTCCTTGACAGGTATTACGCCGAACAAGTCTGTGTGCAGGTGTAATTCTCAGAAAAACTTGCAGTTTCGCGCAGAATCAAATATTTCCCAGCCGGCCTGTGCAAACGTAAAGATAAACTGCAGATAAACCACGATAATCCCTGCCACCCGCGCCTCAAAGCGCCAAACGCTACCCTGCTGATGCGTCGTTTGAAGTAAGTTGCTACAGATGCTATCCTTCTAGTGATAGGAGTGGGTAGGAGATCGCGGATGCTAGTGAATGCGGATGCTCGTGATCTCGTTGTGCTTGCCCAGGAGGGCGCTTGTGCCGCTAACGCATTAGCGTATTTGCACTGCGCGAGCCTGAAATAAATACCTCACGACCTTGAGCAAACTGGAAAACATTACCACAAGAGGGGTGCGCGAAATGGTAATTAATTCATACTTGCACCGTACATAATCCGCACTGTGGTCAGGCGCGGTCAGGCGCGGCGCGGCGCTGCCTCTCCCGGTTGCTAGCTGCGACCTGCCGCAGAGCGACGGCCGACGGGGCTGCAGCTGCCACCTCGGCTCGCGTGCCAGGAGGCATACTGCATGTTTGTTAGGGAGTGCTTGGGGGTAGGAGCCGACGGGTGGCAGGAGTGGGACCGGTGGAGGGAGTGTGAGGCGGCCCTAGAAGCGCTCCGACAAGACATCCCACCAGGGTGGTGGGAAGCCGCCGAGGGGTCCCTGGGGCCCACCGCGGCGACCCCCCCAGGGAGAGAGGATGTCACGGAAATGCTGGTGAGGCGCATGGGGTGGAGGCTGCAAAACGGCCTCGAGGTGGCACTCCACGAGTACACCGTGCGGTATGGCACGGCACTGCAGTTGCACAGCCTCGGGGAGGCGAGGCGTGCGGCGCACACACGCTTTGTTTGCGAAGCGCTTGGGGTAGAGGATACTGCGCCAGAAGTGTCGAGGATGGTTTCCAAGGTAATAGAGAACATGCAGCGGATGTGGACGGAGGCCAAGTGGGAAAACTCCAATAAGGAGGCGTATTGGCGACTGGCGGTTGATGGCATCCCAATGCTTGGTAACTCCCACATGAGGGGGGCGGCGGTGGCCCCTTGTGGATGCGGGACGTACCCCGGCGCCGGGGCGATACGGCCAACACCCAGGCAACACCATTTTTGGGGCTGTGGGGTGGCACAAGCAGTTGTCGCACAGATCGAGGCAAGGCTAGGGGTGAGCCTACAAAGGCAGCAGGTATGTATGGCTCGCAATGCCCCCCGTGGGTATGCAACAGTGTGTCTGGGACGTTGTCGTCTTGGCTGCAACCAGTGCCATGGAAACGGGCCGGCGAGCCCTGAGGGCCGACAGGTCCAGGAACGCGGGCGGGATCCCGCGGCCCTTAGGGGACGCTGAAGGGCTAGCCGCCCGGCGGGCAGTGGCAGACTTTTGGAGCCGACTCTACGACTTCGCTGAGCTGGGAGTCCCAGTGAAAGGGTGGTCAGCGGTGGGGGCTACACACCCCATCCTGAAAGTGCAGGACGGTCGTCTTGTGTGCCGAGGCCCGGTTCCGTCAGGCCAGGATTCTTAAGCCCTGTAGGTACTCTGTCGTAATAGACCGCGGGTGGACAGGGCACTGACGCCCAGTGGAGCTATCGCTAGGTGTGGGCGGTTTTTTCGGCCCGGTGGGACCGTACGGGCAGGCCCCTGAATCGAGCCCCCGTGGCCCTCCAAGACTATGGGCCACCTCTGGAGAAGTGACCCCGCCTTGGTGGGGGTGGTGGTTCGTTAATAGGGGCGCCCTGGTGGCTAACTCCCCCTGAGCGGGCTTTATCCCTTGCCATGGTTGGTTCTTAGGAACGGGGTGGTTCCCTGGTAGTGTGGGCCCGGGGAGTGTTTCGGTGCACTTAGGGAGCCTGTCCGGAGCGCCATGGTGCCATTCGTTCATTTAGGCAGTGTATGGTGAGGAAGCCTCGGCTGTCGCCGGGGCTGTCACCGATGACCCGCGGGGTCCGCTGTAACATCCTAATAATAATAATACTGCATCTGACTGATATACATGTCCACGTCACTGCCGATCGAACATGTCATGGACTCATGGCCTCATGGACCTGCGCTGCCGTCAGCCTCCGCACGAAGAACACGCAGTGCTCAATCACCCCGCATGAAACACCGCCGCCGCTGACAGATAGAGCACCACCACTGCAGGATTTCCAGACTCCAATCCTAGCTAGGGTTTCCAATCCCGATATGCCCGCCGTCACTATCGGCATGAACAGAGCGGGGCCTGGCACCGTTCTGGCGCCCCGCAGAACGGCTCCTAACCCACGGTACCTCAGTCAAAGGGGTTCCCGTGCCCTGGATGCCGGCAGGGCTGCGCGATGTGGACTGGGGCATTCTCTCTCTCTCTCTCCCTCTCTCTGGGTATCGGGCGTGCGTGCAGCAAGGACGCCGATGCGCGCTGTTCTACACACTTCGCCTGGCGCGTAACGCTGAACCTCGCTTAACGAAATAAGCTACGTATACTTCCTGCACCACTTCTGATTTCTCGATTTGAAACATTGTCGCGACTCTGTGCGGCCTCAAGCGGCGTTACGATTGGCCCCATACAGATTGCGATACAGAGCGGGTGCGGGTGCGGGAGGCGCAGACCGACTCCCGGTTGCAGTCCAGTTGCTGCGCCGCATCCGTCCGCCTCGACTTCACTGTCGGTCGCAGCGGCGCGCGCACCTCTTGTCCACCACCCACAGCCCGGCTGGCTCCGGGAAGCGGGTCACGTCGTAGGCCGCCTGCAGGTAGTCATCGGTGGCGCCGGCCAGGGCGAGGGGCACGCCCACGCTGCCGATGCTCTTGGCGTTGAAGGAAAGGACGGTCTGGGCCTGGCGGCAGGTCGGGTTGTACTGGTAGTGCATCCAGCCTGCGGAGTTGCCCAACGCCAACCGACACCGTCAGCCACAGATGAGGCTAGCGGCCAGGAAGCAACATTGGAATTTGGAAATCTCGCGGAAAAAGACTTTGCGCGCACAAGACGGGACAAATGCATCACACGTTAAAACAGGAACGATGGCATGCATGCGGCAGGTCGCGGACGTGGCGGTGCTGACGTACGCGTGCGCGAATGTCCCACAGGGCACAGCCGCGCGGTCCCATGAGTCCGTCAATGGCCGCCAGTCGGAGCCATATGGCTGTGTGATGCCGCCAGGCCCCGCAAAGGGTGACCGCAACGGCTGATGACGCCTGGACGTCGGCAGCCCACTTCAGGCCACGTGGTTTCGGGGTTACGGACTCATTGCCTTCTCGCTTTCTCCCTCTCTGATTACCGTATCTCACCCCTCCCTCTTTCTCTGACCCCCTCTCTTTCTCTGCCTCTCTGCCCTCCCCCTTGCTCACCCTTGGGGTACACCACGTTGTCGCCCGCCGCCAGCGAGTGGTTGTAGACGGTGTTGTTGGGCGCCACCACCACCGACTCCAGGCGGCCGGAGATGACCACCAGCAGCTCGTCCGCGGAGATGTGGTAGTGCATCATGCGGTAGGTGCAGGGGCCCTGACATGAGGGCGAATGTCATGAGGGTGTCAGGGGCCGCGGGAGGGGGCAAGGAACACGGGTGGCACCGGTCGGAAGTGGGCTGCTGAGAGGCTGGCCCTGGGCAGGCAGGGGCAGGCTGTTCCAGCCACCAGTTAGCGGCTGTCGTGAAGTGGACCTTGCGGAGCATGCTGTCAGCGCTCTGCCAGGCCTAAGGCTGCCCTATGTATCTACCACCACCGTCTACCACCTTGGAAGTTCGAACTACGAACTACCAAGGATTACGTCCTACCAGGAGCACCTTGGCCAGGTTGAGCTCGGCGATGGGGCTTCCCGCCTGGTAGGCCTGAGTCAGGTTGTTGGCTGGCCACGGCAGGAGGACGGAGGCCAGCGGAATCACCAAGGGGTCCTGCGCGACTGCCGGTCTGAAAGCCGGGCTGAGGGCCGACAAGGAGATCAGCACGGCAGCTGCCGTGGCCAGGAACGATCGCGTCACGCAAGGGGCCATCGTGTGAACTGGGCACGGAGACTTTGGGAAAACTGAAATTGCACTCGTGTGTACTTGTGCAGCAGCTAAGCAGTCTGTGGATGCGAGATTTGAGCTATGCAGGCAGGCGTAGGGAGGACTCGGGTGTTCAGCTGTGTCGGATTTTGTCCGGTTTACTACTGGCTTGAGCCGTTTAGAGAAGTTTTAACCTCGCTCGTGCGAACCCGACGGCACGTGACGTCCCCAACCTCCCGACATGAAATCCATAAATCGACGCTTTCCTCGCCGCGGCGCAGCGAAGTTCCAGGACGACAAGCAAATTTAAATGTTTGGCGCCCAACGGCGTGTGTCGGGCACGATTCTGCGCATCGCCATGTCATGTACGCCGGCATCCGTCGCATTGTCGCGGTAGATCGTGACATCTCGGCTCCGGAAGGAATCATTATTCAATATATCACCGATTCTACAAAGTAATATCGTGTGTCAGGGAAGATAGCGAGCGTTCACAGCGACTGTAGGACTGGGAGTGTCATGAAGTTCTTGAGGACGTTTTCACACAAGATTTTTGTTTGGGATATTTTTCTTAGAAGACGCACCGTACGTTGACGTCCGTCACCGAGGATCACTGTCAGCTTGCAGTGGCGACTGCGAATATCGACAGCAAAGTGAAGATCAAGGGCGCACGTTCGCCTAAATCACATACAAAAATTTACATTGGAAATTTCCGAGACGCGGCGGTTGAAATCGCGGACACGGCTAACGCCGATCGACGAAATAATGAAACCGTATGAAATTAACCGAACCAACTGCTCTCGAGCAGACGGACTGTCGGGTCGTGGCTGAGCCACTGATGCATTTGACACGCATTAAATGAAGGGAAAATTATACCGTATTATGTCGCGGACTATGCCGAAATCGTGATTCACGTCAGCAGCCTACCTGGTGGGAGTCGTGTAGCGCGCCTACGACAGTTGGTCGCAGGACTGATTCTGAATGTCCGCGCCTTGTATATAAATCGCACCTGTTGCAGTTGGACGATATTGCGGCGGTTTTATTTGCGACAAATCAGAGAGGCCAACAATCTGTAGTTGTTAGTTCCGGGCTTTCACAAGATTGATATTGATTCAGTTTGTAGACGCGCCCCGCTGATCATGGAGACCGTGATGCCTGCTCTTGCCGTCTTTGTGTGCATGTTGGCGCTGGGGCGCCTGAGACCGGCAGTCGCGCAGGACCCCTTGGTGATTCCGCTGGCCCCCGTCCTCCTGCCGTGGCTAGCCAACAACCTGACTCAGGCCTACCAGGCGGGCAGCCCCATCGCCGAGCTCAACCTGGCCAAGGTGCTCCTGGTAGGACGTAATCCTTGGTAGTTCGTAGTTCGAACTTCCAAGGTGGTAGACGGTGGTGGTAGATACATAGGGCAGCCTTAGGCCTGGCAGAGCGCTGACAGCATGCTCCGCAAGGTCCACTTCACGACAGCCGCTAACTGGTGGCTGGAACAGCCTGCCCCTGCCTGCCCAGGGCCAGCCTCTCAGCAGCCCACTTCCGACCGGTGCCACCCGTGTTCCTTGCCCCCTCCCGCGGCCCCTGACACCCTCATGACATTCGCCCTCATGTCAGGGCCCCTGCACCTACCGCATGATGCACTACCACATCTCCGCGGACGAGCTGCTGGTGGTCATCTCCGGCCGCCTGGAGTCGGTGGTGGTGGCGCCCAACAACACCGTCTACAACCACTCGCTGGCGGCGGGCGACAACGTGGTGTACCCCAAGGGTGAGCAAGGGGGAGGGCAGTGAGGCAGAGAAAGAGAGGGGGTTAAATTGAAAAAAATAAATAAACCCGTAGAACGAACCCGGGCACACCCAGCATAACGCAGTATACTTACGGGGTGCGGTACCTGCAGAGCAAACGAAAAGATAGAGACCGCGCGCGGGCGCGTGGCGGCGCGGCCGCGCTGCCGCAGTGCCACAACAAGCAAACTGCGAACCCAACCCAACCCGGAAAGGACAGATACGTTACCGACCTGTGGTGGTAGACGGAGTAGCCGCGCCGCGAGCGATGTCCAGGGCCATGGCGATGCAGGGAGGGAAGCCGAGGAACGGAGTGAGCGAGGGTTGCAACGATTGCGAAGAATGACAAAAGCAAACATCAGAACGAAGGCAGTATGCGAGAATGGCGGGGCGGCAGCGCGGCGCGAAAGAGGACAGGGCGGACAGGGCGGGCAGAAAGAGAGGGGGTCAGAGAAAGAGGGAGAGGGTGAGATGGGCGGCAGCCCGTAGCTGAGTGTCCGTTGCTGGTCAGGGGACAGGCAAGGTTGCCACAACACAAGTACTCATGGCCGCCTGGAATGCGGCATGGAAATTATGCATGTGCCGGTAGGCGACAGCGGAAAGTATTAAACTTGTGGAAGCGTGCGCGCTGGCTGATGAAGCCGGGCGCCTTAGCGCACCTTCACGATTATGGAACTGGAACGTTGAGCGCCGCGCCGAAACCCGCAGGCTGGATGCACTACCAGTACAACCCGACGTGTTCTCCAGGCCAGACCGTCCTGGCCTTCAACGCCAAGAGCATCGGCACCGTGGGCGTGCCCCTGGCCCTGGCCGGCGCCACCGATGACTACCTGCAGGCGGCCTACAACGTGACCCGCTTCCCGGAGCCAGCCGGGCTGTGGGTGGTGGACAAGAGGTGCGCGCGCCGCTGCGGCCTGACGAGGCGTTGAGCGCCGAATGTACCAAGTCGCGCCGAACGGAGGTGCACATAACCGATTTTCGCGCGCAATGTATGCCGTACATCACGCGTGCACGCCGTACAACATGCGCGGCTAGATTTAATGTCCCTGGCTGTGCACAGGCCGGTGGTGATGGACGTTTCAGCGAGTGATGTGCCGTACGGTAACGCTAAGGGTGGTGCGCAGGCGAGCGGTTCGACGTGTGGGGAGGGGGTTAATTAATATGGGCAGAACCGGAATGCAGCGCTCGGGAGGTCAAAATAGACACTTTGTGGTGATGCGAGCGGCTGCGGTGAGCGACTGGGAATCTATCTGCATCGAACAGCAGATCACTGGATTCAATCAGCCCATCGTCGGGGATCCAGGAGCAGGGGTGCAGGGAATCCTGGACGGGGCGCTTGGTGCCCGGACTGGGCGGTAGCCGCCTTCCCAATCCCGGCGTGCGGGTCATGGAGCGGGCATGGATGGGCCCTTGTCACTGTTGCGCGTTGTATCATCTATATCTTGCGCTGGCGTGGCCATGTGTGGTGCTGCACGACACGGCCCGTTCAGGGGATTGCGTGGGATTGGGTTCGTTAGGTAATTTGCTGTGCGGCATAGTGTTTTACGGCACAGGCCGCGCGGATCGGGGATCGTTGCTGCGTATGTACGGCCGTTCCGGGCTGGACGACGACCCGGAGCTGGGATCACCTTGCGCGCAACCAGCGGCAGAGTCACCCAAGTCACCCGCTGGGCCGAGCCGATCAGGGCCCATTTGCGCAGGTTCAGCGCTTTATGACTTTGGGGGCCCCGTCCGGATGGGGCTGACATGACCTTCCCGGTCCACCCCACCTGCTCGTCGAATCAGATCACAGCACACCCAAACGTAATAGGGTCCACCTTGTAACGGTTACAGCAGATAGGTTCCATCGTCCGCGACGGCCCCCCCCCAGGCCAGCAGCACCGGGGGACCTCTCTATCGTTGACCGGGACCGGGCGCCGCTAAAGGTAAGGCCCACTCACAGAGAGCTTGCTCACATGGCCGCTGCCATCAGCGAACTGCCGTACCCCGCGATCTGCCGTTGCGCGCTCGGCATGGTTTGTTGACGAAGGGGGGAAGGCCCGGCGCGTCCAGGCCGGGGGTGAACCGCGGTGCGGCCCGGTATCCCCTGACGTGTGAGCGCCGAGATGATGAGGCTGCGCACCTGGTCCGGGGGCGACAACAGGTCTGAAAGGAGGGTGTATCGCCATCCCCATCCTGGTGCAGGGCGACCGTTGCGGTGTCGGGCCAGACCGACCGCAGCCCCCTAGCGATCCAGGTCCCCCTCCCTGGGGAGAGAGAGAGAGAGAGCCGGCGCAGTGAGCAGCGAGGGGCGCGCGTCTCCGCACGCCGATGTGCAGTACGTACGGGTACGGGTACGGGTATATTGACAATGCACCGGCATGTCCTGTTTTGGCAAGTGGGGCACTACCGGGTCGGTTCGGGCGACGTCCTGGTCCGGAGTACCCACGTCCTGGGTGGGCCGCGCTTCCAGAGGTCACACACACACACACACACACACACACGGCCCAGGTGTTTTTACACACACACCATGCTGCGCAATTCTCAGTTCCAGTGGGAATACCCTCCCCCGGACGATTGTGGGTCGTCCTGCCGTCGACTGCCAGTACCACCCGCCATCTCACTAAGGAGTACGGACCCACGGGTCATGGGTGCGGTACTGACTTTGGTCTTAGCCCCACTCGGTCCCCCACCTCTGACCCACCACTGACCCACGGGTCAATCATTCGGGCGGGCCCTGGGGTATACCCCCCTCCCGCCGACTCCTTCCTAAACAGCCCTCAACACCTCCCAATGCGGCCGGCTGCCGCCACCTCCTCCTCCTCCTCCTCCTCCTCCTCCTCCTCGGCGGCTGCCGCTGCCGCCGCTGCCGTCACCCTCCTCCCAGGTCGCCACCACTCGCAGCGGCAGCTGCTCCCACTCGCCCGCCACCTGCCACCGCACAAGCTCCTGCCCCAGCCGCCGGATCGTCCTTTCTTGCGCCGCATGAGTGCACTCGCCAGGCGCACAGGTTGGTCGGAGCGCGGCCTTCAACGCGGCCCCCACCGCCCGCGTCGCCGGGTACTTGGTGGTGGTGGTCACGGCGCGGACGGTGCGCTCGTGGATGCCGAGCTGGAGGTGGAGCCGGAGCTGGGGGGAGGCGCGGGCGGCGGGGCGGCGGCCGCCCGCGGGGCGGGTCGCTGCGCCGGCGCCCGGGGGCGTCGCAGTGGCCTGGCCATCCTGCCGGGCCTGCAGTGGGCGGGCCGGGGCGGGAGGGGAGGGATGGAAGGGAGGGATGGAGTACGGTACACGGGATTGGTGGACAGCTAGACATGTCGCGAGGTGAGCTGCGGCCAGGGACAGGAGGGGAGAGAGGCAAGTGGGAATTTGGGAGTTGGGCAGTGGGAACTGGGAGATGGGTGGGCAACGATGAACTGCACTGGCTTCCTCGAGGAAGGTCCGGGGAGTGAAGGGGAGTTAAGGGGCGGGAAGGGGAGAGAAAGGGAGAATCGGTAGGCAGAAGATCCGCGCACGGGACGTGGGGAGGGCATGGAGGTGGAATTGATGCAACGCATCAGCTCAGGCGGACGGAAAGGGACTAGGAGGGCAGCTGGGTTCGGAGGGCAGGTGCCGGAGGGCGCGTGACCGGGTCCTCAAAAGGCGGATGGCCGCGAGGTACTGCGTTACAGTGTAGTTGTGATTCATCGTACTGCATGCCGTACACCTACACAAAAAACATACACCCCTCGCTTAACATTTACATACACACATACAAGCACACGCGCACCACTACCGGTAAACTCACGCACCTTCGCGAGGGCCGCCAGGGCGGTGTGGATCGCCGGGCCCCCATACAGCTCCAAGATCACCGCGGGTCGATTCATCTGTGCAGGGAGGGCCAGGAGCAGGACCCAGAGGCGGGGGGCGGGGGGGTGCAGCGAATGCGGGTTCGCCTTGGCGCTGTTATGAGCCCCGTCTCGGAATCGGCATTCTGAAACCCAGGCCCCGGGGGGGGGTAAGGATTGGCCCCGGGGGGGGGGACACTGGAGCAGCACTGGGCCGGTCGGTGGGCAGGTTCCCGGGTGCCTTAGATTTGCCCGACCGTACCTCGTCACGTCGAGTAATGTGGGTGCGCCCGGGCTCGATTCCGGGCTTACGTTTTGTTTGTATCGCGGTCACCATCCCATCCTCCAGGGCTTCACAGACGCAAGTCGCTTTCCCCACGTGCCCATCCCAAGAACTCCCACGTGCCCCGCCGTACCTTGCGGTTCAGGCTCGCCATCACGTTGTCGTACACCATGTCGAAACTGAGGTCCGGGCCGGGTTTGTGTGTGTGTCGGGGGGTGGGGGTGGGGAAAGGGTGAGAGACAGCGCGGGCCAGGGGGGCTGGGTGGTTGGGTGAGGAGCTCGGCGAGCTGTGCCGCAGTGACCTTGTGGCGAGTGGGTTCATTCATGTCGGGGTGGGGCGGGGCGGTGGGGTGCAGGACAGGGTAGAGACATGTCGCAGCTGCGCTGCTGCCCGAGCTCTGGTCCAGGGGGGAGGGGCCAGGGGCGGAGGGAAACTGCAGGACCGGCTGGAGGTGTGGAGTGGGGTGGGGTGGGAACCGAGCGACACAGGCCCATACGCTGCCGACCGACCGACTGACCCACGGCAATGAGCCACGGCCCCACTGACCCAGCAGTGACCCACCGACCCACCAGTCTCCGGTCTTGATGGCAGTGGGCGTGCCCCGGTTGTTTCTGTAGGGGCCCGACAGACGGTGGCGCAGGCTGAGCAGCAGGTGGGGGTGGGAGGGCCCCGCAGGGCTGCTGCTGCTGCTGTTGATGCTGGTGGTGGTGGTGGTGGAAGTGGTGGCTGGGTTCCCGGCAACGCCGACGCGGCCGCGGAAGGCGTCCTGTTGAGGTTGGGAGGGGTGACGGGCGTCGGGAGTTCAGTTGGATGGTTGGGACGGTTGGGACGGTTGGGACCGATGGGGCAGTTGTGACCGTTGGGGCAGTTGAGGCGGTTAGGCGAGTGCTATCGGCCCCCGAAACGGCGAGGTTGCCCGGGGAAGGCGTTGTGGCGGCGGACGGTTAACCCTATCGGGCCGTACGTCCCGGGGGGTAGAGCATCTGTGCACCAGGGGTGTTGCAGCGCGGTTTCGCTGTTTAACGAAGCTGACATTGGCATCCGGGAGTTAGGGTTGCAGAACGAAATTTGCGCCTTGGCTTTCCGATCAGGTCGGGAGGTATGGGCGGTGGTTGGTTGATTGGTTGGTACGGCAACGAGCGGGCAGTGACTCCGAAACCCCACACATGGCTGCGCAATGACTCACCCCGTCATCACTCCAGCTGCCGTCGGGTCCCGGAAGCGGCAAGACGCCCACCTGTTGCAGTGTGTCGTGCGTGGGTGTGGGTGTAAGTGTGGGTGTGGGTGTGGGTGTGGGTGTGGGTGTGGGTGTGGGTGTGGGTGTGGGTGTGGGTGTGGGTGTGGGTGTGGGTGTGGGTGTGGGTGTGGGTGTGGGTGTGGGTGTGGGTGTGGGTGGGGTGGGTGGGTTATAGGACATTGGTAGACACATGGAGCTGCCAGAGCAGAATTTCGATCGGGATACGGTACAGTATACATCGGGGGGAGGGGGCAGCGTTTAGGCGGTCTTACAGTACGGAGACCACGCTGCCGTACATCCGAGGCACCCGCGGGGCTGCCGTACTCCCCACCCACCAGAAATGTGTCCATGTCGTGGCTGAGGTCCGGCTCCACTGCCGTACGCCACGCCGTCAGATGCAGGAGTGTGGCGGTGACCCGCGGGTCTATGGAGTCCACGACGCGGGGGTGGGGCTTGGTCTGTCCATGAAGCCGTTGCACCTGTGCGTGGTGTCGTACGGCAGTACGGATCGTACAGGACCGAACGGACGGGAGGGGGAGTCCCTTGCATGATACGCACTCCTGCCTCGCCTTGCCTTACCAACCGAACGCCACACGTACACGAGACGTGAAGCAGATGGTGGTTGGGGTGGTTGAGGTGGTTGCGGAGGACAACGAAGAGCACACCGCGGGGGATGCTCGACAGGTGAGCCCCATGCCCTCTCCCCAGAGGTCTGGGTGAGGGCGGGGGGACGGGGGCCTCAGGCCCGCCGGGGACCCTGAGCTAACCCTGGAGCCAACCCTGGAGCGCTACCCTGGAGTGCTATCCTCGGCACGCGCACACAAAAATCCACATGCACCCCTGGACCGGCCGGCCGGGCCACCGGGGACCCCACACAGAGCCGCCATAGGGCCCTTCCGTCACCCGCCTACCCTCCCAGACCTCGAGCCCCGCCACGACAGCCGCAACGTGAATCGTACGGGGAGGACATGGTGCGGCATCGTCCCAGCCTCCGCCCGCAACGTACCCTTCTCTGGAATATCAAGTGCAAGTACGACACGATGGGGTCCCCCATGTGCGCCGCAGGGTGCCAGTTCGCTGGCCGTGTTGTGCCGTACTCGCCGTACGCATCCATCAACCCGACCGGCAGGGGGGGCAGCTTCTCCTCTCCCTTGACCTCATCCACCGCCGCCGGAGACACGCCTTGGAAGCAGCTCCCAGATGGACCGGACTTGAGCGCATGCAGCGCGCGGATCGCGCGGGACTGGCCGCGATTCGCCTTTATTATGTCCGACTGTACGGGTTCCAAGGTGAGGAGGGATGTACGGGGTGTACGATATGTACGGATGTACGGCATGCCTTGTACGGCAGAGGAGTGCGCAGCGTGTATGTGTAAAAGAGAGCAGGGAGCGGGGCCCCATGCCCAGGAAGATGGGGCGAATGTCGTACCTATGTACGGCAGACGTTGTCCGTACGCAGAGGCGGGGCGGCGGCGTGTGTGTGGGGGCACCGTGCGGTGTCGGCGGCGCCAGGCATGTGTGTGTGTTTGGAGAAAATGGAGGAGTCGGCCTTTCAAGGGCGAGACGTCACGCAACCGCACTGACGCGACCTGTGTGACGGGGAATAACCCACACCCGCCATTGCTCTTCCTCCTGCCTCCCTGCCTAAGTTCGCAATCCTGAAACCCGTTAAACCATAGGTATGTATATTTATATTACGATGTTCCTTATTTCTTGCGAGTATTTCTTTGGTCTTATTTCTTGCGCTTATGTCTTACCTGAACTGCGCAATCCATGGCCAATGTGGGGCGGGTGGCGGCGGCAAACGCCCCGGCGTCTGTCTCCCTTGGCTAGGGTCCAACACCGTCTGCATCTCTTTTCCTTCCCCAAAGCCATTCCTTCCAACACCCCCCCCAACGCTCCAACCATCCCCTCCCCTCAACCCCTAGCCGTATGAATATGTCAACCGTTTTCCTATTACCCCTACCCCTCACCCCCAGCCGTATGAATATGTCAACCAATTTCCTATCTACCCCCTTAGCAGTCCCCCCCAAAAAACCCCTGCCCACCAGCAAACACACGTCCTCTTCCAGCTCCGCTGCCTCCGCCAGCGGTACCGCCGCACGATACACGCTGTCTGTGGTGATCTGCCACACCGCCAGCTGCCCCGACTCGGGCTCCCCCGCCCGCACCGCCGCCAACCGGTTCTCTCGCCCCACCATCCACAGCTCCGCGGCGATCTCCAAGACTTCCGACACAAAGCGCCCGGTGTTGCTGAGCTCGTCTTGGACGGCCTTCACACACGTGGCATGTGGGAATGTACGGACAGATGTAAAATGTACGGCATGGCAGTTGAAATGTACGGCTTGGGAGTACGGCAGGGCAGGTACGGCATATAAGTATGGGAAGCGAAGGCGCACGGCACGAGTTCCCGAAACGCGGGGCCTCGGTCTGCGCGCCAGCCTTTGCACCAAGATCTATCATCAGTTCAAAACCTGACTCTAAGTGCGGTAAATGAATATTTTTGGTGATGTCGGTGGCTGTCGACTTTCATCGGTGGCTGGTGAGGTTGCAGGTAAAGCGAACAACATGCGCAGAACGGTGGCGGTGGGCGGGAATGCGTTGCCGTGCATGGGCCGTGCCGTCGGCGAAGGCCGGGGAGCGGGGACACCGGGCTCGACAAGGGGGGGGGGGCCGACACGGAGGGCGGCCGCGGATGAGCGCGCGACGCGACGCGACGTGACGCGACGGGCGGGACGCGACGCGACGCGACGTGCGACGGGGCGGACCCACGGGTCACCTCCGCCCCACCCTCCACCCACCTGTAGTGTCAGGCACAACTCGCCGACCTGGAACAGGTCCCCGCTGAAGCAGCCCTCCTCGAGGCACTGCCGCTCCACCGACTCCAAGTCCGTACACTGCCAGCCCCGCGCCGCGGCCATGCCCCGCAGCCTCTCTACCGCGGCCTGGCGCCGAGGATGTACGGGATGTACGGATGGAAAGCACTGGCGGTACAACGCGGCGACGGCGAGCATGCCCGAGGTGTACACTCGGGTGGCTATCCGTACCGCGATGCGGAGGTCGCGCAACGTCAAGTGGACGAGCGGGGTCGCATTCGAGTCGACGTACGGCAAGTGGGGCGGCTGCAGAATGTACGACAGCGCGTCACCCGCGTCCTCACGCGACTGCTCCAGCCGGTCCACGTCGAGCACCCCCAACCACAGGTTCTCATTGCGCATCGCACGCAGGTGGGATTGCCGTACAGTCAAGAGCGGGAACATTTGCGCGTACTCCGGCCCGCCGAATGCGGCGTGCTCGTCCTCGTGCTCGTCCTCGTCCGAAGGGCCCGATGGGCCCGTACAGCCGCCGTCGCCGGCGGCCGGCAGGGCACCCAGGGCGGGGCCGTCCTCCTTGCATCCAGTCTTGCTGCCGCCGCCGCCGCCGCCGCTGCTGCCGCTGCTGCCGCGGCTGACCCTCCTGCCACTGCCGCTAGCGGGCCCCACCCCTGGTACGGCACTGCTGCCTGCGTCCCGGCCGTCTCCGCCCTCCTTCGGTCCGTACGGCAATGCAGGATCGTACAATTCATCTACGGCTGCCTCGCCGGTGCCGGACACCGCCCCGTCAACCCCCCGGGCGCCCTCTCCCGCCGCCGCCGCCCTGTCCTCCTCCGCCGCCGCCGCCCTGTCCTCCGCCGCCGCCGCCCTGTCCTCCGCCGCCGCCGCCCTGTCCTCCGCCGCCGCCGCCCTGTCCTCCGCCGCCGCCGCCCTGTCCTCCACCGCCGCCGCCGCCGCCTCCGGCCCCGCGTCCACTGGCTTGTCGCAGTCCAGGGCGCGTACCAGGAATACCCCGTGACAGAACTCTGACAGCTGCCAGTTGTACGTTGTCGGGGGCGGTACCTCCTCGCCCGGCTGCTGCCCCTGCTCCTGCCCCTGCCCCTGCTCCTGCTGTCGCTGGCCCGCGCGGATCCGCCTCAGCATCGCGGCCCGCATCAACCGCGCCACCAGCCCGAACTCGCCCCGCATCTCCCGGCAGTGCGACAGACGGTACCGGAGCAGCAGCCCACTCACAAACTGATCGATCGTGGGCCAGTCGAAATGCGGGCAGGCGGCATCGCCCTCCACCGCCGCCGCCGCCGGTGCTGCCGCTGCCTCCGCCGCCTTCGCCACCTGTGACCCCTCCGCCGCCGCCGCCGCATCCCCCCCCGCCGCCGCTGCCTCGGCCTCGGGTCCTCCGGCCCAGCCTTCCTCCACCGCCTTCCTGTGCAGCTTCGCCATGGCCAGCTCTAGCGTGCGGAGCTCCTCGGGGGCCACCGCCACGTCCGCTGCGCCGCCGCCCATGCTGCCGCCACTTCCGCCGTTATCGGCTTGGTCACATCCTGCTGCTGGTGCTGCTGCTGCTTCCGCTGCTGCTGCTGCTGCCGCTGTTGCTGCTGCTGCCGCTGTTGTTGCTGCTGCTGCTGCTGCTGCCACCCCTGACTCTCCGGCTCGTCCGAACTTATCCTCGCTGTCGTAGTGTTCAACCACCAGGTCCCGACAACCACCACAACCGCCGCCACCGCCACCACCACCGCCACCGCCACCGCCACCATACGCCGGCTCATGCTCCAATCCACACCCCCGGCTGTTGGACCGCTCCTCCAGGTCCGATCCACTGCCCTGCTGGGGCGGCGGCGTGCTGCCGCCGCCTGAGCTGCCACCATCGCCGCCGCCGCTACCGCCGCCGCCGCGGCGGCGGCGACGGGGCGGCCGCAGCCCCGCCCCCGCCAGGCGTACCAGCAGATCCCGATCCAGGGAAGGCTCCACCTCTCGTAACATCGTCGACACGTGCTCGATGCATTCCACCTCGGCCGTGTCCTCGAGGTCCCAATCGTACTCTTGCCTGCCGTACAACAGTACGGCATTGGTGTTGCAAGCACACAGGACGGGGGTGTGAGGGGGTGTATGGAAGTGTACGTGCACGCGCTCTTGGGAAGCCGCACTGGGAGGCTGCCCAGGGGTGTACGACCTATCTGGCGCCCTCACCGCCCCACCGAGGGGACTCGGCGCTGCGGGATCCAGATCCAAATCCCATCCTCTCCACCTCCCCCCGCCCCCCGCCCCCGCGGGTTCCCCAATCTATGCCCCCGCGGGAATATCTGGGTGAAGGGCGGTTGCACCTGCTGGGTTTGGAACCCGGAATCTCGGATCGGGTGGGCGGGGTGGGGCGGGCCCGAGGTACGGCAAGGTGCATGCCGTACTAGGAACGTGTCAGACGGACACACGCGTGTGCGGGGGCCGAGGTGCCGGGGCCGGGCTCTGACGGTACGGCATTGAGTTTCGGAGTGTCCAGGCGGGGAATTCCCCCCGGGGGTCCCTGCACACCATTCAAAACACCGGCTGGGGCCGAGCGGCACGCAGCTGGCTCGGCGGACAAGACGGGCGAGAGCGCGCTCACCACAGGGTTTTACTCGTCCAGTGCAAGTTTTCCACCAGCGAATAGGTCAGTTCCTGTCGGACCTCCGGCGAGCACTCGGTCGGTCGACCGGGGATCCACGGCCGACTCGGCCCCGCCGCACCGTCGAAGGCCGACGGCGGCGACGACCCCTGGCAAGGCGGCGTCGGCGGCGGCAGCGGCGGTGACGGCGGCGGCGACGGCGACGCGGACGTCCCGGCGTCGTCCGCCGCCGTCCGGCCCGCCCGCGCGCGTTCCGGCGCCGCCGCCGCCGCCGCCGCCGCCGCCGCCGCCGCAGCTCCGCCGCCGTCCACCGGAGCCTTGTCCGCCGGCACCCGCTGCCGCCGCGCCGCCAGTTGGGCCTTACACATCCAGTTGCGGCCCTGCGGGGTGCGCAGCAGCTGCTCCCTCACACGCGCCTCGTTGCTTCGCAGCAGCATGGAGGTCCCCCGCACGGACTCCGTCAGAGCTGCCCGCGCGGCGAGAACCGCCATCTCGGCCAGGGTCGGACGCCTCGACGAACGGAACAGCCACTCCGCGCCCGCGGGCTCCAGATCGATGAAGGGGAATGTGGGGCTGCTGGGGTGTCCCGCAGTCGCCGCCGCGCCGCCTGACACCGCTGCCGCCGCCGCCGCGGCGGCGGCGGCGGCGGCGCTGGTAGCGGGAGCGCCGGCGGCGGCCGCCAAACCGACGTTGGCGGCGGGCATGGCCCTCGCCGCAGTGACCGACCCCGATTGAGGGAGGCGGACCTAGGTTCGTGGGTAGGCAGGGAGGCAGGGGCAGGGGCAGGGTCAGGATGCCGTGGTTACCTGAGAGGATCGCCCTAGACGGACGGACGGACGGACGGACGGACGGACGGATGTTGGGGCCCTGTGTGCCGGGATCAGTCAGATCAGGGTGAGAGCTGGGTAGCCCTGGTAGGGGCCCCGTGCTGCTGCTGCTGTTGCTGCTGCTGCTGCTGCTGCTGCCGACAGGAACGTGGGCACCACCTTCGGCCCAAGGGGCTCGAAACATGGTTGTCGGGGGGTTGTTAGGTCCGAGCCGGTGCGTGCGTGCCAAGCGGTGAGATTTCCAGTGAATTTTCCAGGGATTGTTTGAAGTGGTGTCGCGCTATCAAGAAGCTTGATGTTTTAAAGGTGGCGGCTCCGCCCAGGGCAACCTCAACGAAGGTACTCTTTAATGCCGAGCCCAAATCCCCTGCCCGCCGGCGAGGAAATGGCATACCTTATACAATGAGCATCAGGATTGCCTATATTTGTATGGAAGGATTGGGGGCTTCAATGACCCAAATCGATAACGAAGGCATTCTCACTCTCTCTAGTTAGATACATGCACATCTGTTATATACTTAACAACTAATCTATGTTTTTTATCAATGGCCATGATGAATGTGGGTGAGATATGATAACAAATCGCTAGCATTTCGAACAACTGTCGCAGCATTACCAAAGATGCACGGCCCAATCATTGATTTCATCTTGAAACAATTGAAAATGAGCAGCTCATTTCATGTAACGCGCTGAGGCTCAACATTGCGGCAGCCAACCTGAAGACCCACGGGGCGCGCGTTTGGGAATTGGGAAGCAACCGGAGAATTCACCACTGCTTGCTGACGAATGTAAGGTTGCAGGTGCAATTTCGCATGGCTACCGGGCTAAACCTGCGTCAACTTTCGCGGATGTGTCAGCCTCACCTTCTTTTGGCACCTGCAACACTCCGGCTGTTGATTGAAGCTTGAAAAATGAAACACAAATGGCTTATGATTGGACATTCACCGTGATGTATTGGCAAACCAATAACCGGGCCCAACGCCTCTCAACGGTCTGCACCTGAAAACCCGCCCTACCGCACCTGCCCACAAACAGTGAGCAACACACTGTTACTTAACCACCAGATTAGCCCTGTAGCAACACTCGTCAAGGGGCACGCGGTGCGTGGCCCAAGCACGTCACATGGCGTTGCCGGCGCGAACAGCGCCTTTTGGTCTTCGTGAAGTGTGTGCACAAAGCTCAGTTGTCTACATGAAACTCACAAGTAAGGCAATTACATGTAGTTCCTGTCCTTCCTTGGCTGTATTCAGCTGTGACCCAGTGGGACTCTACGACCAGGTTTGCCAACCTTGAACGCGCACCTCACCCATGCCGCCAATTAAGCCCCATCCCACCAAATCCATGTCAGCGTTGCTTGCTGTTGCGCACCGCGATAATTCATCCACAGCTCGCGCCGTTCCACAAACGCTGGGTGTGTGTGACAAACTCCATTCACGGCATCAACACCATCCGCGCCGTTCACTGAACACCATCACTGACTGCATCACTCGATCCCGTGTGGCGCATCACTCTTTTCAGGCCTGTGGGGCGGCACGGTGGCGCAATGCTGCGGTCGTCTGGTGCCGTCGCGCGACGCATCGGGCTCCGCCGCGCTGCCGTGGCGAGCAGGGCCGGACATCCCCGCCAAGCCGGCGGCAGCAGTCGCGCCGACCCCACCACCACCGCCACCGCCACCGCCGACCCCACCGCCACCGCCACCGGCACGCCCGCCGCCCCAGGACCCCCTCGCGCAGCTCGCGGCGCTGGCACCCATCTGCGCGGGTGTACGACAACTCTTCCGCAACCCATTCGTACCATCTGTCGTACATGACGCACCACAACGGCGAGGCGTGTCCGGAAGCTGGGCGGCGCTGGCAGCCGCGGCGGCGCCTCCCCCCGCCCTGGCACCCGCCGCCAGCCCGAACAACCCGCAACCTTCGGGACCGCAGCCGCGCGCGCTCTCCTCCGGGGCGCAGCCACTGCGGCCCGCCTCGTCGACGTCGTGGATGCCCTCGCTGAGGACGGCGGCGGCGGCGTCGGCGTCGGCGGCGTCATCTCCGCGCCGTCAGCTCTCCGTGCAGCCCGAGGCGGCCGTATACACGGGCCCCTCCCCCCGCACGCCCTCGCGTGTCACTTTGAGGACAATCCGCAAGAAGTACGAGTCGGGCGAGCCGCTCACCATGGTCACCGCGTACGACTACCCTTCTGCCGTACATGTAAGTGTCGTACACTCCCTCAGCCAGGCGCGCGTATTGCAAGTCGCCCAGGGTCCGCGGTCGCCGTCTCCCGCGCGGCGGCGCTGTAACCTTCCGCAAACCGCGCGAACATTGGCCCGTCTCCCCCGGGGGAGGTTAGAGGGAGAAGCTGAGGAGAAGCTGAGGAGAAGCTGAAGAGAAGCTGAGGCCGTACTGCTCTCTTGCCTGGACCTCGAACCCAAGCATGACCTCGAATCTGAACCCTGTAACGACGGCGGGTAACATAATGAAACGCGACGATATCGATGCGTCCGAACGCTGTATCGTGTACGGCCCCGGCCCCGAAACCGATGTCCCGGACCCGACCCCGACCCCGACGCCTCCGCAGGTGGAGGCCGCCGGCATCGACATCTGCCTGGTGGGCGACAGCGTGGCGATGGTGGTTCACGGCCACGACACCACCCTGCCTATCCGCATGGAGGAGATGTTGGCGCACTGCAAGGCGGTGGCGCGAGGGGCCAGGAGGGCGTTCCTGGTGCGGGGGGGGGGGCGGCGCACGTGTGTGTGTGTGTGTGTGTGCATATGTATGTGTGGGTGGATGTGAGGGAACTGAGCCGCGAGAAGCCAAGTCCAGCGTAACAGGCGATGTATGCGACCGAAGTGTGTGTGTGTGTGTATGTGTGTGTGTGTGTGTGTGTCTTTTGGACCCAGGTGGGTGACCTGCCGTTCGGATGCTACGAGACAGACTCACGGGATGCCGTACGGTCCGCCGTACGGATGCTCAAGGAGGGCGGCATGGACGCCGTCAAACTGGAAGGTAGGCCCCACAGACGGCGGCGGGGGCGGGGGCGGGGTTGGGGGGGCGCAGCTCCAGGGGTGGTGCCTCCCGGGCTGGGCAGGCAAACGGGGAGGGGCCCAGCGATTTGAGTCCTCTGTTCTTTGAGGAGCATCAGCCTGTCGTGGATCTGCGATCCTGCCCGGCATGCCCACCCTCCCTGCATGGACGGGCGACCCACGGGGCGGAGGATCCGCTCAGGGGGCGTTGCAGGGCGGCGGGGAGCGGCGGCAACCCTCTCCACACCACCGCCCACCCCCTTCATGTTTGCCAGGACCGCGAAATCAAACAAACAACCCCTCCTTGAGTGCAACCCAGGGGCACACCCCCGCTTCACCGGGGCCCCCCCCTGCCCCCGGATATTCGCTCTGGCAGCAGCGCAATTTGAACATGTCTACCAAATTCCCATACCTCCTGCCCCCTCCGCCCTCCTCCCTGCCTGCCGCCCCGCCATCCTTTGCTCTGGCAGCAGCAGCGCAGCTTGAACATGTCTATACCAATGTCCCGTACCCTCCCTGCCCTCCCCTACCCCCCGGCGGCCCCCCAGGCGGCAGTCCGGCCCGTGTGGAGGCGGCTCGGGCGATCGTGGAGACGGGGGTGGCGGTGATGGGCCACGTGGGCCTCACGCCGCAGTCCGTCAGCGTCATCGGTGAGGGGGCGGTGGGGGGCCCCACCCGACAAGGGCCGAGCGCGGCACCCAGACCCAGACCCAGCACGTGACCCCCGCCCCCGCCCCCCGCATGCCCGCACGGCATTCTGTCCAGAGATCCGCGGTTCGAATCCCGGTTCCCTCACCGCCGTGTGATTAGGCGGGTCTGGCGCGGTTTCCAGGAGAGGCAATCCTGGCGCGCTGGTAACCGGGTGTGTTGGCCGGGATGGCTGCGTGACCCCCCCCGCGGGTGATGGCGGATGGGTGCGCAGTCCTCGGTAGGGGTTGATGAGACGAGGCACTTACGAGCTATCTGGGCCCGGTGGAACACCCGGTGGGACCAAGGGTCCACCGTGTAACGGTTACAAATGCCCGCATGCCCGCAACAGCACAGAGGGGACGTCGCCTCGGCGTACGTGGCTTCGAGACCGACAGCCGTTCCTTCATCACCCGCCGTACCGTAACGTAAAACGTCCTCTTAGCAACCCAACCAACTGCAACCACCACAACCACACCCCAACCACGCCGCCCTCAAGACCCCTCAGCCCATCTCTTCGTCCCCCACAAACCCACCCCGTGCGTCCTGGGTTGGATCTTTAGTCAACCTGTGTTCGAACCCCCGTAGAACACCCGTTCGACCTGGGTTCGTTGCTTTCAGTTCAGCCCCGCCCCCGAATCCCCCCTATTGTCGGCCCCCCCCACGGCCCCCCGGGGCCCCCCTCCCTGCTGCAGGCGGGTTCCGTCCCCAGGCTCAGGTGGCGGAGGAGGCGCTGCGGGTGCTGGACCAGGCGCGGGCGCTGCAGGCGGCGGGCTGCTTCGCGCTGGTGCTCGAGTGCATCCCGGGGCCCATCGCCGCCGCCATCACCCGCACGCTGACCATACCCACCATCGGCATCGGGGCCGGGGGGGAGTGCAGCGGCCAGGTAGGTTTGGGGGGGTGGGGGTCGGGGTCGGGGCGGGGTGGCGGCATGGGACGCGTGAGCTGTCGGGTGTGAGGTGTTGGATAGAATGAGTGAATAACAAACCCAGAATTATCACTGCCAACCTGCTCACCACAACCACCACAACCACCACAACCAACTGCCAAGAACTAACCGCCGGAGGCCCCAACAGCCCCCCCCTCACGCCTGCCTGCCTGCCGCCCGCGTCCCACTACCGGCCAGGTGCTCGTGTACCACGACCTGCTTGGTATGATGAGCCATCCGCACCACGCAAAGGTGCGGGCGCGGGGGCCCCCCACAGCGCGCTCGGGGGGGAGGGCCGAGCGTGGCCGCAAGGAACCAGGGGGGCTGGGGGTTAGGAAGAAGAAAAACAGCCCAGACACACACCCAGCCCGGCGACCAATACTGGGTTGACCGCCCTAACCAATCCACTTTTAAAGCTTTAACCGCCTCAACCGTCGCAACCGATTCACGTGCGACCCACTCAGCCGCTTGACTCGCGTCACATCACCATCGTGGACCTCCAGTTGCTATCACATAATTCATGTACGACGCCGTACGACATACCGCACCGTTTCGTAGGTGACCCCGAAATTCTGCAAGCAGTACGCGCGGGTGGGTGAGATCATCGGCGAGGCGCTGCAGCGGTACCGGCAGGAAGTCGAGGACCGGACCTTCCCGGGGCCGCGGTACTCGCCGTACGCCATCTCGGATAACGAGGTACGACAGCATTGTGGTCGGCGCGGAGACCCATGGGTCTGTTGGACGCCCGCTTGCGCTGCCCCCACTTAAGTGCGGGGCGCAGATCGGGGTTGAGGGGCTGGCGGCGTTACGTGCAAAGAAACTCAATTCATTGTCGCCGTGGATCCAGCTAAATCTGTAGGCTGCTTTTTGAAACCCCCGCCGGTCAATGAGGAGGTCGCCTCGACCGCAATTTGGGGACGGAGAGAAAAATAGACAAGCAAGGTTTCGGCGGCGGCGGCGGCGGGCGGGTTGACCCGTGGGTCCCAATCACTGACCCGTGGGTCACGTACTCCCGCGTCGGCTGTTGCGCCGCGTCGCCCTGCCACGTTCGTCGTAACCCCCGCAGGTGCAGCTGCTGGCGGGCGCGCTCCGAAGCCGGGGTCTGGAGCACGCGGCGGAGGCGGCGGTGGACGAGGCGCGCAAGGCTGCTCAAACCAAGGCCGAGGCGGCTGCCGCCGCTGCCGCTGCCGCCGCCACTGCCACGCCGGCCACGCGCGGCGGCGGCGGCGGCGGCGGCGGCAGCGACACCAGCGGTGGTGTTGCGAAGGCATGATGTTGCGAGGCACGGATCGGTCAAAGGGGCTTATGGCTACACCTTTTTCTCATCGGTCAGGTCAAGTCATGGAAGGCTGTTTGACTCCGTGTGGGGTCCCTAAGGGGGCGCGCCCTGGGGCAGAAAGCAAGACTGTCTCTAAGCTGACACTCAAGTCGAACGAAGCTGCACTTTGGAAACTGAACGACACCCTAGAGGCACACCACACGAAGGGGGAGCGGCAGGTGGGTGTGCCTTGCAGACCCTTTGACATTTCGCGTTGGTTAGTGAAAAATGAGACGCACTGCATGTTGTTGTCAACGACGGGAACGGTCGAGGGTTGTACCGTGGTACGTTTTTTGGCGTACGCGTACGGTAAGAGTGTTTGCCGCGACGGTACGGCGGGGAGCATTGAGCGGCTCAGTTGCTGTGTGTGGCGGAGGGACGTGGGGAGGTGGAGGAGGGGACCGGCCCTCGCAGTCTTGGTCGCTTCCATCCTTATTCGATTATCGGTTTGCCCGGGAGTAGGAAGCCCAGGAAGTGATTTGACCGGTCGCCAACTGCAAAGGAGTCCCCTGCCTTAACAGACTCGGCAGGCCGGCGCACCCACCACCCACGCACCCAGCGGTCAGGTGCCGGCCCCCCAATCAACCCGCCCCCCAGCGGGCACGACCACGCAACGCCCCACAGACAGCCACCTCGGTGCGGAGGGCGCTCCGTGGTGGGCTGCACGCTCCGCCCTGACGCCCGCCGTTCGTTCGGTCCGGCGGAACACCCACCCGTCAGCCGTCACAGGTCACAGGTCATGGGTCATGGGTCACTGGTCTTTGGACTACCACTCGATTCGCCAGTTCGCCACCATTCAGCTCTTGTTTTTTTTAATATCCCAACCGTTACGACCCTAACCACCCTAACCACCCAACCACCCAACCACCCGAGAGAGGATCACCCCGCAGCCTCTCGACTGCGGGCGCTTGTGGGGGCTGGGTGGGCATCAACCACCCACCACCACACCTGGCAATGTACGGCAGGCGCATACCACCGGTACGGAAGCAGTACTGCGATACCCCACAAGTAAGGCCGCACCTCACCCATCGTGTGTCACAGAGCTGGGGCTGCCCAGTACGCTGCTGACGGGCATGGACCTCCGCAGGGCTCCCCCCTCCCCCCCACCCGGTCGCTCACACCCCTGCTCACGATGTACTGCCACATGGGCACATCCATCCACCCATCCAGCCCTCCATGGCAACCCCCCAACCCAACCTCACCAACCACATATTGCCGTACATCTTCGCTCATCCCCAGCCGGCCTCACTTGGGCCGGCGGGGCGGCTTCGTCTGTCCTCCGCCATCGCTTGGAGGGTGGGGTGGGCGCCGACCTTGCCGGTCACACTTGGACTGGCCTTATGCAGCAGACAGACATATTAGACTACCTTTTTTGTCAATTAAGACAGCGAAATCACGAAACATTGGACTACCCTACCCTTCACTACACGTGCCACCGCTGGCTTTTCCATTCCATCACCACCCCCACCGCCACCGCCACCCCATCGCCATCGCCATCCACACCATCGCCACCACCACCAGGGTCTCTTCTGTTAGGTGGGCACCGACAAAAAACGGCTTTTGGGGTTCCGCTGCAACATTCATCTGGAGTTCTGGACGTATCCGCCAGTGGCCGCCGGCCCGCCGACGGTGGGTCCTCTGGCCGCTGTGACTCCGATCGGACGCACACCCGCACGCAGCGACTGCGCGCCGGCGGCCACCACCACCACCACCACCACCACCACCACCTACCGGTCACGCGGTCAGTGCTGGGTGCAGTAGAGATCTGTCGGAATCCCCCCCCCCCCCCCGCCCCCCCCGCCCCCCCGCCCCCCCGTCCTGTCCCCCCCCCCTGTCCCCTTGGGGGTCACGCGAGACGTGGCCCGCCACATGGCGACAGAATGACACGTCCAGTCTACCACCTCTGCGGCACCCACCCACCCACCCACCCACCCACCCACCCACCCACCCACCCACCCACCCACCCACCCACCACCCACCCACCCACCCACCCACCCACCCACCCACCCACCCACCCACCCACCCACCCACCCACCCACCCACCCACCCACCCACCCACCCACACCACACCAGTCCAGAAGCCACTCCTTCGTGCGCGACAGCAGTACCTATAGTATCACTCACGAAGCGCCACTGTTCCAAATGCTACGGAGGCGTTTCACGTTATTGGACTGGTGACCTGGGGCCAGCCTACGCGCCCCCTTAGTGCTCCCTGCTTGCCAGTCGCTTCGCAACCTAGCACCCTCCTCACAACCGAGCAGTTGGCTGTCACCGATGACCCGCGGGGTCCGCTGTAACATCCTTAATAATAATCCTAGATATTCATCGAGGGGCGGGGTTCCACTGTCACGTCATCCAATACACCATCATTTATTCACCGGCTCGGTCAGTCGCGGGATCACCAGCGGATCAGTACCACCTCAGTACCCGTCCAGGCCCCGGGAGGCCGCCCCCTCGCCCACGCCGTGCCCACCGCCGCCCGCACCCCCGCCCCCGGCGCCGCCACTCCCACCACCGCCGTTACCGCCGCCGCCCCCCTTGCGCTTCGAGGACCCCGACCCGCCGCCCTTGCCGCCGCCGCTGCCTCCCCCGCCGCTGGCTGCGGCCTTGGCAGCTTCCAGCAGCTCCTCGGCCGCTTGCTGGGCCGCCTGCTCCAGGCAGGTCAGGGCGGTGGCGTCCGCCGCGACGAGCGCCAACTGGGCCGTGGGCGAGTTGCGCGCCGCGTTCATTTTGGCGAGCAGCTCCGAGTCACCGCGGGCCTGAAATCGAATGACCCCCCGGGGTGGCGCGAGGAGCACACATTCAAAGGTGGGCCTTACAAGGTGGCCCCTTGGGCCTTAAAGGTGGCCCCTTGGGCCTTAAAGGTGGCCCCTTGGGCCTTAAAGGTGGGCCCTTAGACTGACACAGACGGACACAGACATCAACAGGTGCACTGAGTGCATGCTATGGCTGTCACCGATGACCCGCGTGGTGCACTGTAACATCAGTGTAATGACAACAGGTACTGGTCCAAAAGAAAATTGGACTTTTGGGAGCCGTGGGACCCACCCACCCACCCACCTGGGCCTCGAGCGCCATTCGCGGCTGGTTGGAGTTGAACACGGAGGTGATGAGGGGCTTCCAGATGCGGACCCGGGCGTTGATGAACCAGTTGTTCAGCTGAGGGGGGAAGGGGAGGGGAGGCGGGCAGGGGGCAGCGGGGGGCAGGGGGCATGCAGGGGGAGGTAGGGTCGCAGGGCGGGGCGGTTCGGCGTGCGGGTCAGTGGCGCAATTTGAGACGGGAATGCATGAAACGAATCGGTGGCGAATGCAGCGGTGGGTAGGGCACCAGTCGGGTGGCGGGCGGGCTGCGGTGTGGCGGGCTGCGGTGTGGCGGGCTGCGGTGTGGCGGGCTGCGGTGTGGCGGGCTGCGGTGTGGCGGGCTGCGGTGTGGCGGGCTGCATCTAGCGGGCGTCCTCTCCCCTCCCCAAGAGTGGGGGGAGATCTCCGTTGCGCGGCGGTAACAGACCGTGGTACATTCCCTATGCGGGCCCCCGTCCGTGCGCTGTCTCGATGGCGGGATGTATGTTGGACCACCCGAGGGGGGCAGGGGTGGGGCGTCGAGGTGGGGTGCCTGGTCCGTGCAAGCATATGGCACCCGGCACGCGGCCTTGCCGGATGGTCTCCGTGCTGCCCGCTGTTTCCGTACACATGACGTGGTTTCCGTACACATGACGTTGTACGGTGGCTGCAACAGGGGAGGGTGACTGCGCCCGGTGCGACGAACGAGGAGCCATGCGCAATACACATACACGCTAGCGCCGGTCACACAACGAATGGCTGGATCGGGCATTGGGTCCATACAGGGGCATAGGGGCAGCCTTTGGGGCACTGCTCTGCCCCTCGCCGGTCTCACGCCCTCTCCTGTTCCTGCCTGCCTACTGAGTGTGCGGACACACGCTTGCTTGTCACGGCGGACGTCTCTTCTCGCGGCTCGGTTTTCATGTACACACATCTTCGAGAATACGTCACATGTAAAACACACACATATTTTGGTAAGTATATGGGCTTGGGCGGTTCTGGGCGGGTTTCTCATTCAACACACATCTTGGGTCTGGGTTGGCTCTAGGGTGGCTGTCGCTCGCGGGCCCCCCCCATCGAGGGTACCTGCAGCAGGTCCAGCCCCGTGGAGGCGCACAGAACCTCCTTCTCGTCTTCGCTTGGGTACGGATGTACGATATGGTTGTACACCCATAGCTTCAACGACTGGCGGGGCGTTCGCAAGTCAAGAGAAGAGGCGGGGAATCAGTTTGTTAGGTACAAGGTGGGTAGTTAGTTGGGAAACGTCAACGACATACTTGGTGGGGAGTTGGTTGGGCCGGTGTAGAGGGGCCACCCGTCGGGGGTGCAGCATCATTAGTAATAGCAGATGCCGGTCAAGAAGAGGTTAGGACGGTGGTGGGGGAAGCGGTTGGGATGGTTTGGATGTCGGGCACATCAGGACGAGCAAGCTGGCAGGCGACCAACGACCTAACGGACCCAACGTCCCAGAGATTGCGCCACCAGCCAGCTCACATTTACCGCCGCTTTTGGCAGGTTCTCCCGGCCTTTCTTGCTGCCCGGGCCGCTACCGCCGCCGTGCCCGCCACCGCCGCCGCCGCCGCCACCGCCGCCGCCCCCGGACTTGAAGCCCAGTCCGCGGCCGTTGATCATGCGGGACGGCGCCGCGACGGATGTGCCGTACGCGAGCGCGCCCGCCGCGACGCGACCTTGCAGCGACGTCCAATTACTTCCGCCGCCGCCACCGCCGCTGCTGGTCGGTGCGACTCCTCCGAAACCGTACGGCATCATGCTCTCCGAGCCGGAGACGGTTCGATGTTGTCCTGCATCGGCCGGAGTACCTTGGTACGGCATGCCACACGGGTCGTACACATGGCTCACCGCAGCCGACGGCGGTTGCGGCTGCCCGCCGTACATTTCAGACTCCCCGCCGGCATACACGTCGTGAGGATGAGGCGCGCTGCCGTCGCCACCGCCGCTGCCGCCATCCGCGCCCATCCAACTACTGTACGGTTCACCTTCATGTTCCGCCGGATGCAGTACCCCGCCGTACATGCTGTCGTACACTTCGCCCTGGCCACCACCCAACGATGACATGAACGCGGCATCGAGGGAGGAAGGTGACTGTGCATTCAGAGAGAGCGGCGGCGGCGGCGCGGGGCCCAAGTTGCCAGCCGCCATTTGTACGGCGGTGCCGCTGCTTGCTCGTCCCAGGTCCCAGCGTGACCCGTGGGTCTGCAGGTCGCCGACGGGCTGAAGCGGGTTGCTTGGGAATGCCGGCGGGGAGTAGGCGGCGGCGGTGGCCTCTGCGCCGCCAGCATCTGCTGCAGCGGGCCCGCTCTCCCCCATCAGGCTCTGGTAGGGCCCGGCAGAGACGTACGAGCCTGCCGTGTCGTACCGCTCCGCTTTGATGTGCCGTACATGTGGCGGCGGCATAGCCTGCTGTTGCTCTTGCTGGTTGTGGTGAAGGTGGGGATGCTGCGGCTGCGGCTGCGGCTGTGGCCGTGACTGGAGCGGCTGCTGGGGTTGTGGCTGCTGCTGCGGCTGCTGGGGCTGCTGTTGTTGCTGGGTATAGTAGTGATGATGGGCGTATGTGGTATGTGGTAACTGTATCTGTTGTTGCCGGCGGTGTTGTTGGTGGTGCTGCTGCTGCTGGGGATGGCCTTGTTGTTGCATCTGCTGATGCTGATGCTGCGGCTGCGGCTGCGGTGTCTGCTGCTGTGGCTGCGGCTGCGGCTGCGGCTGATGCTGCGGCTGCGGCTGCGGCTGCGGCTGCCGTGTCTGCTGCTGTGGCCGACCCCGACTTTGTTCGGGGAGCTGTTGGCCGGGCTGTTGCTGAAGCTGGGTATACTGCTGGGGACCCCCCGGTGGCTGTGCGACGTACTGCGGTTGGGGCGGTTGGGGCGGTTGGGGCGGTTGCATCGGCTCCGTGTATGGCTGCGCCTGGGGTCGGGGAGCAGCCTGCTGCGCCTCCGCTTGAGGCGACTGCTGCGACGGCTGCGGTTGGAGAGCTAGCTGCTCTTCCAGAGACGGCTGCGGCAACAGTGACGACTGCCTGTGGCGTTGCTGCGGCTGCGGGTTGTGGGAGTGGGGCTGCCTGGGCTGCTGAGGCAGCTGCGATTGCTGCTGCTGCTGCTGCTGCTGCTGCTGCTGCTGCTGCTGCTGCTGCTGCTGCTGCTGCTGCTGCTGCTGCTGCTGCTGCGCCGTGTGCTGACCCGCGCCTGAGGGCAGCGGTGGCAACGACTGCGCGTTAGAGAGCAGGTTCGGATTCGGGTTCTGCGGCCCCGGGCCCTGCCCCGGCCCCGGCTGCTGCTGCTGCTGCTGCTGTGGATGCTGAGGATGCGAGTACGGATGCTGTTGTGACCGCATGTGCGGTGCCGTACTGCCTTGGAGCTGCTGTGTTTGAAGTTGCTGGGGTTGATGAGGGGGGTATTGGGTCGGTGGCACGGTGTGGGTGTGCGGCTGCGGCTGCTGCGGCTGCTGTGGCTGCGGCTGCGGCGGTGGCGGCTGCGGCGGCGCGGCCTGGGGTGGAGGGTTCGGCGTGCTCAGATGATGCGCCGGTTGCGGTTGCTGCTGGTAGGGAGGCGGAGGTGGCGGAGCCGCGGCAGGTGGCTGTTGGTGGTGGTGGTGGTGCTGCTGCTGCTGCTGCTGCTGCTGCTGACCTGCCCACAAATCACCGGTACTTCCCATTCCACGTTGGGAAGGTGGCCCTTGCTGCTGCTGCTGCTGCTGCTGCTGTGCCTGCTGCTGTTGTGACTGCTGCTGCTGTGGGATCTGCGGTGGTGGAGGCGGCGCCTGGCGCAGCGGGGTTGCCGCGGGTGATGAGGCTGCCGTGGGCGCGGGCGCCGCTGTGCTGGCAGCAGGCGCTGGACGTGACGGCTGTCGATCATTGTACGGCAGCTGCGCCCGGGAGGTCGTGGCATCATGGACGTACGGCAGCTGCGTGACCGGAGGCGTCTCGAAGCTCCGTTGCCAGTACGGCAACTGTACGGCTGCTTGCACGGCCCGGCCGTGGTCCTCGTGCAGGGGACAATCCCGCTGCGACCTTGCCTGCTGCTGCTGCTGTTGCTGCGGTTGCTGCGGTTGCTGCTGGAGATGATGGTGGTGGTGGTAGTGGTGGTGGTGATGATGCGGGGTTGTTGCGAGCTGCGCTTCCGGCGGCATGGCTTGTGGTGGCTGGGGGACCTCGACAGCTGGCCGTGGTTGGGGGTATCGGATCTGCTGCTGCTGCTGCTGCTGTTGATGTGACCGCGGCGGTGCGTACTCGCCGCCAGTCGGTGTCATCGCTTTGTCGTACATCTGCTGTACTAACAAACCGCCGCCACCGCCGGCGCCATCACCGCCCCCCCGCGGCGATGCGGCCCGCATGGTGCTTCCCACACTCTGCGCTCGGTGCCGTACACCCGCCATCTCGGGGGACCCGCCGTTGCCGCCAACCTCCCCCCGCCGCCGCCGCCGCCGCCGCCGCCGCCGCTGCTGCTGCACGCCAGGCCGCCGACGCTGATGCTCATCGGCGCGGCGTTGCCGGCGTCCATGCCGCTGCCGCCGCCGCCGCCGCCGCTGCTGGCGGACACGGGCTCCCCCGTCGGTGTCAGGGAGGAGAGCTCCTCCAACATCGCGGACGCCATCACGGGGTCCAAGCTGGTGTGGATGAGCGCCTGGAGAGCGGCCAAGGCCGTGGAGTTGAGATCGCACAGCGCAGGCAGATCAAGGCCGGGGCTGTAGCCGCCGCCGCTTGCACGGCTGCCGTCACCGGTGGGGTTACCGAAGGTCGGCGTCCCAATCGCAGAATTCGCGGCGGCGCCGCCGCCGCCGCCAGGACCTGGCCGCGGTACGGCACTTGCCGCCGCCTCCGCCGCTGCGTCCGAGCGCCTCTGCGGCTGATCTCTCATCGGTTGGGGCGTCGCCGCGGCGCCGCCGGCGGGTACGGCAGGCGGAAGGCGAGTGGATAGCGGCGGCAGCGGCAAGTTGCCGTCTAGAGACAGCGGCGGCGGCGGCGTGCCGATGAGGTATTCGTCCAGGGAGGCCAGCAGCGGCGTCGACAACATATCCAGGACGGGCGGCGGCGTGTACGGCGAGGCACCACCGCTCGTACCAGTCGTACCTCCTGTTCCGTGACCGCTGTGGTATGGAGTGGCCTGGCCCCCGGCGCTGCTGCCGCGGGCTTGCAGGCCGCGGTCGGCTGCTCCCCCTCCTCGTCCTCCTCTGCCGCTGCCGCCGCCACCGTTGCCGCCGGCCGCCGCCCTGCCGCCGCCGTCGCTTGCACACTGCGCGGCGGTGAAGGCCTCCAGAGCCGCCCAAGATGAGAAGATGTCGGGACTCTCAGAATGCATCGGCGTCGGCTGCTGCGTGGGAGTACGACACGGCAAGTCGTGGTACGGAACCTGACCCGGCACAGGTGCTGGCGTCGCCGCCGCTGCCGCCACTGCCGCCGCCGCTGCGCACGAGGGTGTGGACGAGAACGTCGCCCGACCGCTGCCGCAACCGCCGCTCTCGCCGCCGCCGCCGCCGCCGCCGCCACTATCCCGTGCGGGCGCGGCGCCTGTCCTGTACGGCGGGATTCGATGATGCCCACCGGGTTTGACGGCTGTCGTACCTCCGGCCGCACCTGGCGGCACTGACTGCGGGGCCACCGGTGTCGCGACGGCCGCCGCCGGTGCGCCGTCGGGATCTCGGAGCGCGCTGTCGCCGGTGGCTCGTCGATTGGGGCACTCTGCAGCGCTGCCGCCCTGCAGCGAGGAAAGAGAGGAGGAAAGGGGAAGGCGCCGGCCGCAAGAGCCAACCGTTTTAACAACGGACCCAACCGAAATTACCGACCTTACCGACGCTGCGCCCTAGTCATCCCGAGTGAACGGCGCTTGTGCGGCATCTGTCTGTTCGTGTGTACATAGTTTATGATGGAACGCATGCGCGAACGTGTTCGTACTCACATCCGTACTTTCTTTGGACGAGCGTTCCGACACCCACCTCGGGAAATCCATTCATGCAGCTGCTGCCGGTGAGGCTGCTGCGGGGCCGCTGGCGGGAAGGCCCATGCAGGGACCAGCCGCCGCCGCCGCCGCCGCCGCCGTCCCCGCCGCCGCCGCCGCCGCCGCTGCCTCCTGACGTGTCGCCGCCCTCCTCACGAGCGTCACCGCCCTCACGTCCCAGGAGGGCGTGCTGGGCCCCGTCCGTGGGGCGACCCGTGGTGGCACTGTACGGCATACACGCTGCCTCTCCGCCGGCGGGTTGCAGGGGTGTGAATGTCACAAACGGCGCCGCCGTCGCCGCCGCCGCCGCCGCCGCCGCCGCCACCGGCCGTTGCAGTTGCCGCAACGATGTCAGCTGCAGCCCCGGCGGCGGGCCGATCTGTAGCTGCAGCGGCTGCAGATGCAGTGGCTGATGTTGCATTGAGGGGTGTTGGCGCTGCTGCTGCTGTTGGTGTTGTTGATGTGGCGGCGGCTGCGGCGGCGACGACGCCTGCTGCGAGGACGGCGGCGGCAGCTGCTGCAGCAGTAGCGGGTGCTGTTGCTGCCTCGGCGGGGGCAGCCCGTTGGTTGGAGCTGTCTGCGCAGCCACTTGCCTGAGAGGGCCTGGGTGGGGGCCCGGGCGGTCCGGGGGATGGGGTGGGTGAGGTGGGTCGCGGTACTGCAGGTCCTCCTGCGAAGAGGGGTGCAGCGGCATTGTTGACGGCGGCTGAGACAGTCCTGGGTGGTACTGCCCGGGCCATGTACGACCGGGGTCAGCCAGAGTTGCGGTCGCGTGTTGTTGCTGCTGTTGCTGTTGCTGCTGCTGTTGCTGTTGCTGCTGCTGTTGCTGTTGCTGCTGCTGTTGCTGTTGCTGTTGCTGCTGCTGCTGCTGTTGCTGCTGCTGTTGCTGCTGGTGCTGCTGGTGCTGCTGGTGCTGCTGGTGCAATTGGTGTTGCTGCTGTTGCAATGGCTGTTGCTGTTGTGGCCTCGGCTGTGGTTGCTGTACCAGCAGCTGCTGCTGTGGGTAGCAGGGCTGCTGCTGCTGCTGCAGCTGCGCCGGCGGCGGTACATGTCGTGACTGCCCCTGAGCTCCTTGAACCATGGGTTGAGGAGCTGTCGAATACGTCACCATGCCGTACTGTAACGACGTCATGCCGTACTGCAGACCCGGCGGCGGCCCCGTTGTCTGCGACCCATGGGTCAGTGGCGCCACATGCTGAAACGGCAGGGATGGCGACTGCTGTAGCGCCGCCGGATGTTGTTGATGCAACCGCTGCTGCTGCTGTTGCTGCAGCTGTTGCTGTTGCTGCAGCTGTTGCTGCTGCAGCTGAGCGAAGCGATAGCTTGTGAGGATGGCGGCGTCCGAGCGGGTCTTCCGCAGGGCGGCGCTGGCGGAGCTTTCGGAGGAGAAGGTCCTGCGGTGACAGTGGGAAGTGGGTGCGCGGCGGTAAGAGACAGGAAGAGATGGAAGAAGGGAAGCGTGAGGGAGAGAGGAGGAGGAGTAGAGAGAGAGAGAGGGAAGGAGTGAGAAGGAAAGAGGGAGGAAGAGAGAGGGGTAAGGGAAGGAGGGAGAGCGAGAGAGGATTAGAGACACAATGAGACAGAGAGGTCCTGGCTATTCCATACCCACCTCGGGACATGCCCCCAGGGAGCCTGCGCCGGTGCATGTGGCCCCGCCGCCCCGCCGGCCAAGACATGCTGCCCCACCCTCCCGCCGGCACACGTCCGCCACTCCCCAGCAGCTACAGCAGCCGCCGCGCCGCCGAAAACGGCTCCTGGGTGCTGCAGCAGCGGCGCCTGCAGCATACCACAGCTCGGCCCCGGGTGTGGCGGCAGCGGCGGCAGCGGCAGCGGATAGCCCGGGGATGGCAGCCGCCAGGGGGGGCCTCCGCTACCCGGCTCGTAGCCTTGGAGTCCTGGTGCGGTATTGGCATAGCCCGAAATGTCGGAGAGGCTGCGGCCCAGGCCGGGCAACACCGCGGCGGGTAGAGGTGACATGGCGGCCGACACCGCAATCGAGGGCATCTGACCCCGCGCCGCCTGCGGCGCTGGCGCCGGCGCCGCCGGCGCCGCCGGCTGGGGAGTGGCGGGCACGCCCTCCGCGCCGCCCGCGACGGCCAGCGGTCGGAAAAGCGCGGGCAGCTCTTGGTAGGGTCTCCAGGGAGGGGGAGGCTGGAGAGGCGTGCACATAAGGCCTCCGACTCCGCCGGCCGCCGCCGCCGCCAGGCCGTCGGGCGGTGCGGCCGGCGGCGGGGGCGGAGCCGGGCCGCCGCTTTGGGCCCAGCAGCCGCCTGGCGGGCGGCCGCTCCCGGGGGGTGGGAGCTCGGCCGACTGCTGCTGCGGCACTGCGTAGGTGCTTGAGGCGGTCTGGTTGGGATGGGGTTGGGATGGGGTTGGGATGGTGACAGCCAGCAGCAGCCGCTGAAGAGAGGGATCCGGGGCTATTCAGCGCTTCGTGGGGGTCAACCCAGTCGCCAAGGAATATTCTTTCAGTGGCAGTATCACGTCTTTACTGTGTCATACAGAGTGCAGAACCGACCCATGCAAAACTCTCCAAGCACAGCCCAGCGGCGGCCACAGCTGATGTCGTACACCCCAAAAAGCAGGTGCAGGAACGAATACTACAGCCACGGTTGGTGTACGGTGTTACCGAGATCACGATATCAGGACATGAATGAATGAACGACATGAATGAATGAACGACATGAATGAATGAACGACATGGGCATGCCGGGGGATTGATCTGCAGCAGACCGGTCGGCCTGCTGCCGCCCGGACCCACCGCCCGCTTACCCCCGGACCGCCCTCTCTCCTCATCTGCGGTGGCGGCAGCGAAGACAGCACAGGCCCCGGGTCCTGGCGCATGCTCTGCGAAGTGCTGTCTTCTGACGGCGTCGCCGCCGCCGCCGCCGCCGCCGGCGGCGGAGCTGCGGCGATGCGACGACCGGCGTCGACGTCATGGACGGGGACGGCCCCGCCGCCAGCGGCGGCGGCGGCGCCGCCGGCGCCGCCATGACTCTCGGCCTCTCCAACAGGGACCCCGGCTGCCGCCGCCGCTGCCGCCGCCGCCGCTGCTCCGGCTGCCGCTGCCGCCGCCGCCGACTCATCGGGCCCATGTGTCCTCGCGCCCCATGGAGAGTGAGGTCGAGGGGCGCCGTACAGAATGTCTGCGGCGCCCCCGTCGGCGCCCCCGTCGGCGCCACCACCGCTGCCACCGCCGCCGGCGGCAGATCCGCCGCTGCCGCTGCCGCTGCCGCCGTCGCAACCCGCTTCCTTGCGAATCGCAAGGCCGGACAGCAGGAAGCCTGTATGGGTGCTGAGATACGAGTGCGGCTCCCCGCCCGCCGGCGGCGGCGGCGGCGGCGCCGCCGCCGCCGCCGCTGCCGCCGCCGCGCCAGGCGCATCCAAAGCGCCCATTCCGCCGCCGCCGCCACAGGGAGCGCTCGGAGGCTGATGCTGATGCGCGGCAGCGCACCCGCCGTCCTCGTCGCCCCCATCCATCTCCCAGCCCGCCGCCGCCGCGGCAGCTTCCAAGGCGGCGGACATGTCCTGCAGCTCCTGGTACTGTTGCTGCCCCGCCTCCTGCTGGTCCTGGTGCGGTGGGTGGTGCGCGTGCTGGACGACTGCAACGTAGTGCCGATGGTGGGTCCTAGCCAGATGCATGCGCGCTTCCTCGGTTAAGCTGACGATGTCGGCCTCGCTGTACGTCGCCGCCGACGACAGCGGACGCTTTCGCGAACGGCCCCCGGAGCTGCCGCCGCCGCCACCGCCGCCGCCGCCTGCCGCCGCCGCCGCGGCGCCATCATGCTCGTCGTACTCGAGCTGCGCCGCCGCCGCGTCCAGGTCCGTGTCGTCCCAGTCGTGCAGCCACGCGGCGTCGAGGTCGGTTGGGCGGTTGAGTGCTCCAGGGGCGGAGACAGTCTCCGGCACGAGGCCGACGGCGAGGCCGACGGCGGGCCCGGCGGCGGCGCCGCGTCCGCCGCCGCCACCGGCAGGGCCCAGGAGATCTTGCAGCGCAGGTGATGGTGGCGGCGGCGGTGGCGGTGGCGGACGGGGCGGCCCCAGCAGCTGGGCCCAGCCCGTCGACATGATCGGGCAGGAACCCTTCCGGCGGCGGAAGTGGGAGGCGTACCGGAGGCGATGGCCGGAGGTCCGAGCAGGGGCCGTGGGTTGAGTGGGGTATGGATTGGGGAACCGATACGTGGCACAGTGGGGTAGGGTGGGGTTGGGTAGGGTGGGGCTGGGTCAAGTTAGGAGTCAGCAAGCGGGGAGGGAGTTGGTTACCAGGAAGCAGGTAAGCCGGGTCCGGCAGCATGCTTGGTGAAGGTTTCCTGGTTTCCATGCTTAATCATATGGCGGTAAGTGTCAGGAGGACACCGTGTGCCACCCCCCCCACGGATTATGGGGGCGGGGGGCGGCGCTGGCAGGGCGCGGCGCGGCGGCCGCCTGGCGACCCCCCGAGCGAACCGCCTACCGCCTACCCCGGAGTTCCCACTCCCACCCTGGCCCCCCCCACACACACACACCTGGGGCGCCCTGGGCTTGATGTTCGTTTCAACCCTCTAATTCGTACCGCCCTGAGGGATAGCAGCCCGGGGGGTGGGCGGACTGGGATCCCATTCCCTATAGGGATTTGTACCGCAGCAGAGCGGTGGCCCGGCAGAGGATACTGGCAGGGAGGCGATCGGCAGTGGAGGCCCACGGGTCAGCAGGTGCAGGTGTGGGCCTGCTGCCGGTGCTGCAGACCCCAGCACCCCACACGCACGCACACGGCAGGCGGCTTCAGGTATCACTCGCCTCGTGCGTTGTTCGTTGTTCGTTCTTATGATCGGTTGGTTAGCTAAAAACCTCAGGAGAGGCCCACGGGGTGGCGGCGCCGCAGGACCACGGATCGGTTGCGGGCGACCCACGGGTCGGCGGCGTGCGGCCGTTGAAGAGTCGCGGTCTGCGTGGGCGGGGCCCCGCACCACAGACGTGATGCGAGGAAGAAAGAGACAGTGACAGAAGCGAGTGGAGGTGTGTGTGGGTGTGTGTGCAGCTCCGGGGGGTGGGTAATGCCCTACGTGGTTGTGTGGCCTGCGGTGTTGGGGCTCGACACGTAACGGAGCCGTTGCGGTTACCGGAACCTGTCAGAAGCCGGCCTCACCAAGACCTCCACCTCTGGTAGGTGGCTGCGGCGGGCATCCTCCGGGCGCCTCGTATCGTATCGTATCACGCGCAGTCAGCCAGCCAGGTGGGCGATGGGGCGCGTCCTCCTCCCCCGGGCCTCACCCCAGCTCGCCGGACATGGCTGGCGGGCTGTCTGTGTTTAATGAATTGCCCACCCGGGCTGTCTGTGTTTTATGAATTGCCTACCCGGGCTGTCTGTGTTTAGTGAGAGGCCCACCCGGGCTGTCTGTGTGTGCGTGCCGTCAAGTGTCTGCGCGAGGCAGCGCTTTTTGACTGGCACCACTATGCGGTGGCCGCGGAGGAAAACCTCCCCGCCGGGTTGTATCCCTGGGTCAAGAGTCCAAACTATCGGAACTGCGAAATGAAGATTGGGGCAGCGGCGGGGCGGTGGCTGTGTCGTGGAGCCGTCTCGGCGATTCGAATCACGAGTGTGTAGAGATCAGAAGACAGGTAGGCGGCAGCGCCTGCCCTCCTAAACTGCCCTCCGCGGAGATCTCGTCGCGACGACGGCGAATCCATGCAGGCGGGCGGGTACCTCGACGCCGCCGATCGCCCCGGCCGCGGCGAGCTCCCGACCGGCCGCCCGCCATCCAGCATGACAGGCGGGCGGTTGGGGGACGCGCCAAGAGGCGGGCGGCGGTGCACCTCCGCGGCGCTGTGATCTCGGACGGATACGGCGGCCGCGCGGCGGGAGGGAGGAGCGGAGTGGAGGAGGGGCAGCGGTGGGTGCTGCCCGGGCTACGTGCGCGCGCGCTAGCTTTGAAGAGCGGGTGTGGGGAGCCGGCTGGTGGGCCACCTGCCGGGGTGCAAGTCTGGAAGATGTGGGAGATGTGGCGCAGGATGGGCGGGTCCCTTGCGGGTTGGTTCGGTTGGTTTTTCGAGAGGGCTGGAGGGAAGGGGACAGGGACGCAGGGATGCGCCGCCATCGGCCGAGCCGCGGCGCTATCGGCCTGCTCGACCCAGACGGGGAAGTCGCCGCGCGGCGCGATGTGGCCGTTTAGCGAACCGTTTGCCACAACTTCTGCGCTCGCCGGCCCGCGCGTTACCGCACCGGATTTGAAAGCTGCATGATTCATAATTTCACTTTTCGGTGTTTTCCTTGAGTGGATGAGTTACGGACGGCTCCAGTGTAAGAGAGGGACAACCTAGGTGAAGGCCTGGCACATCCAAAAATCGGAACGAAACCGCCATTATCACCATCACTGCTATTATGTGCTATCAGACGTTTACACTAAAGGCGACAGGTATTGGCACCCTGGGCGACAGCTGCGCCGACAGCTGCGCACCAGGGCACACCCCGGGGGTGATGTGACAGGCAGGAAGGATGGCCGGGATGGCAAGAAAGGTCGACAGCAGCAGATCAAGGCAGACTGCAGGTCGACAGCGACAAGTCAGGAACGCTTCCAAGCCTTCAAAATATGGTCTTCATTGATGTATTATGCTGAAATACGCTTTCTATAATTTAAAGTATATTACAATAAAATCATGCCCACAGCAATCCAGACACGCAGGTCGAGGATGTCGAGGCCCTGGCGAGGACCTCCATAGCTCGGTTCTTGACACGGTTCCTGAAAGCTGAAACCGTCTCGACCTGCCTTGCGTTGTCTTAATTAAGGTACCACAGTTCCTGAAACCTTGATTAACAGAAAACCAACGCAACACACGTCAAATTCTCGATGCCATTCTGCGAGACCGGTCGTAAATTTACAGATCGAAATGAATCCAAAGCAAAATACCTAAGATGCCTGAACATGAATTTCCCGAAGTGCTGCGCCAAACTTCGTGTCAATGTGTCAATCCCTTATTACTAAGCCCAAAACGATTAGTCAGGCGCCCCAAACGACGGTCACGGAGGCCAAAGCAGTATCGGTACCGCCGGGTCATATGTCCCAGGGCAACGACAAAGCACTGGTATCACGGCTTGTGATTCTTCCTTACTGCGTATGGTTGGATCATGCTACAGTGTTTATCGGTGACAGCCGGCCACACGCTAATTAAAGCAAAAACAGCGCCACAACGGCGCACCGGAACAACAACACACGCTCATCGAAGAGTAGCCCCGGGACCTCAGTCCCATCACATGGCCACGCCAGGCAACATCGGGTGTGAAGCATCATGCTCGCCAGCCCAACTTGGCCCCAAGGAGGCCAAGGGCTCCACGTCGCACGCGTGCACCGGTTCGCGCCATTGCCCACACGATCGGCCCCTAAACGCCCAATCCACGCCGACAGCAATAGAGGCCCTCCCCGTCTGGCACTCCGCTGCACCAGCCGCTGGCGGCGTGCTCTGCAGGACCAAGGCCCCCATATGTGTGTATCTGTGTAAGGTTGTAAGGGCACCGGCGCGGTCCCTCCTCGCCAAGGCTGCTGCCGCTTCAGGGGCGCGGACCGCGCGCCCTCATCTACGGCGACAGCAGCACCACCACCAGGGCACACACGACAGATGGCATATCATTGGAAGTCAGCCGCAGGGCGACGATACAGCAGAGGCAAGGGTGGCTACGCAGGGCAGCTGATTTGGTACCAGACACGCGAAAGACGCCCGGGTCGGAATCCCCTGGGTCAGCAACAACCCGAGCCCTGAGCCTCTCCAAGTAACTGTCCCCCGAGTCCCGCGAGCCCGAGCTACAGTGCTTACGGCGCGGGTGAAACAAGTTTTCAGCTCCTGGAATTCGCGGTTGCAGACGCCCACGTCAACCTGCAGGAAGAGGGACACGGCATTACGATCCATGGGTGAAGGATTGGGAGATATTGTCAACGTACCTCCGGTACAAGCTTTTTAACGCACGCGCCATACAGCTCTGCTTGCGTTGCGCACGTCGTCAGCGCCTTGGCAATGCGCGCGCTCGTCTGCTCCGGAAAGCTAGATGAGCGCTTTAATCCTGACATACTGCACACATCGTCTGTATTTTGACTGTCATTACAACGAAATCGCCAAAACAGGACCCTGCCTTGCCCTGTAGTATACACCTCGTACAGACGGGCAAAAAGAGCTAGAACACAGCCTCGCTCTCTGGTATTGGCATCATTGTGGTGTTACTGCATGAAAACTCAATGACTGCCTCGTAATTAGGGAGTTGTTAAGTAGTTAAGGGGCCAATCGAATGGAGACATTCTTTCCTGACGACTCACCGTTAAGGTGCACACAGTAAACAAATCAGTTATTTTTAAAGATTGCTGCGTTCTACTTGGCAGTTAATGATCTGGTTTCTGTTTTCGCACAGGTACTGGCTTTGCAATGCCTCCGTTTCTCACATTGCTTGCACGGTCAGTTGGCCGCCTATCATTTCCGCGATAGGTAAGAATGCTTAACGCGTTTCCCTGGCCATGCACACGTGCTGCCCTCATAATTGACCCAACGGTTGACCATTGCTTTTGTTTTGTGCGCTGCTCGCTTCGCAGGCTATGCTCCTTGCGTAAGGGCATGGGCGCCAACGTCACGGGTAAGCGTCCCGCGGTGGTGAAGGGGCCTGGTCGGGCCGCGCAAGGCTGGGATGGTCCTGGAAGGCGGGCTTCGTCCCTGTCGGCCGTCCTGGTCCTGGTGCCGGGCCAACTCTATCCCCTGCGTTCCCACGGTCCCTCAGGATGAGCCGGAGTTCAAGCCGGTGCTTCAGCTGCTGGAGGTGGATGGGGAGCGGTTCGTGGCGGTCACGGTCAAGGTGTGGTCCGCCGGCGAGTGGGACAGGGCGGCCGAGGGCAGCAGCTGGGTGATCTAGGGACGCCGTCCCGGGGGGGCGGCCGGATCCTCGAAAGCTGGGTGATGCAGGGAGGCTGCCTAGGAGGCATGGGGTCGGGGTCCAAGCCCTGCGCGGGCCGCGTTGGGTCCCTGGCCGCGATCTCGCGAGGGCGACGAGCCCATCCCGGGGGACTGCATCGCCTCCTCCTGCTGATCCTCCTGCCCCTCCTTTGTTGTTGTACCTCTCGTCCTCCAGCGCCACCCTTACCCCCACCCTTACCCCCACCCTTTCCCCACCCCCACCCTTACCCCACCCTTACCCCCACCCCACCCTCAAGCACACCTGCTCGCACACGGTATCTGGCGCTCCCCGCACATCTGCCACCCCCACCCTTTCGCTGTCCCTTTCTTACCGCCCAACTCCCCTTCTACAATCCACCACCACCACCCGCCACCACCACGACCACCACCCGCCAGGCTGACATCCTGGTGGCGGCGGACGCCAGCAGCAGCGGCCGCATCAGTATCTGGGACACCTCCTCGTGGACCCGGCAGCAGACCCTCACGGTGGGTCGGGTCCCTGCCTGGCCAGGTGGATAGGCTGGGCGGGCTGCATGGCTGACGGGCTGGCCGCCGGTCGTGGGATGCGTGGCGGGCGGGCTGGCGAGCTGGGCTGTACCAGCCTCCCCGGGGCCCGGGCTCCGGGTCTGGCGCCGTCGAGCCCAGCCGGGTGGCCTGGCCGCATGGCACGGCGAGTGTGTATTCAGCATTCAGCCTGGCGGGAAACCTGCTCCCGTGTAACTGGAGCGGGGGCGGGACGGTGGGAGAGGCGGGTGGGACGCCGCGGGGTGCATTGCACCGTGGGGGGGGCCCCGGCGGAATTGTGGTGATGCGGCTGCAGGGCCCTCCTGCACGGGCAGGCAGACCACCCGGCGGTCTGCGTGCCGCTGCGTCAAGAGGCCTCGTGCGGCAGCCACCAGCTGGGCTCAGCACGCACACGACGCCACTGCCACCCCACTGTGACCGTAACCGATACCCCGCCCTCCGAACACCTCCCTTGGCTGCTGTCTGCCGGGTGCTTGCTCGCAACCATGCGGTGGTCCTGACCGGGCCCCCTGCGCCGCCCAACGCTGCACTGTACTCCGCGCGCCGGCCGGCCGGCCGGCTGGCTGGGTGGGTGACTGGCTGGCCCGCGTGACACAGGCGGGCGCCGCCGTGACGGCTCTGGACGCCTCCCGCACCTTCATCGCCGCCGGCACCGCTGCCGGCTACGTCCGCGTGTGGAAGCGCCAGTCGGCCCTCGACGCCACCTTCACCCAGTTCTTCGCGCCCGACCTGCAGCTGGACTGCCTGCCAGTGACCACTGTCCGGCTGGGGCCGCTGCGGCTGCCGGGGGCCGGCGGCGGGGGCGCGGGGACGGGAGCCGGCGGGGGAAGCGGAGGGTCGGGCGGCGGTGGAGGTGGAGGTGGAGGCAGTGGCGGCGACGCGGGCGCGGACGCGATGATGGTGGTGCACACGCGGGGCAACGGGCGCGTCAGCGCTTGGCGGCTGGTGAGGGCGCATTTGGGGTGTGTGTGTCCGAGGGCCGCGTGGGAATAGGACGGGGATTGCGGGGTCTCAACCAACACCATGGTGGCAACACGCCCTCCATGTCGCACCGCTCGCCTCCGCCCTCCCCCCTTACGCCCGGACACACACTTGGGCTTCTCATTAAACGCACTGACCTTGCTCAGCCTGTCAAGCGCAGCGATTGAAACCCCACCGTCTCCCCATTGGCGCTGCGCCCCGCCGGCGGTTCTCCCACGCGGTCTGTGTTTCCCAGATGCCCTGTTACGCCCGTGTTCCCCCTTCCTATCCCCGACGGCTAAGCTTCTTACACGTTACTCGTCGACTTTTAGGTTGACTTTGGGAGCAAGAGGGCTCCTTGGTATTTTAAAAGCCGCCAGCGGTCCGACACTTCACCAGCTACGTGGCCGAACTGGTGTTAGGCAGATCTGTTTCGTTTCGGTGGTTGCGCGATTTCAGTCAGTATTTGTCAAGGCCTACACGGTGGACGTCGTCGCATCGCTGGAGATCCTGGTTACAGTTGGTTCTTCACCAGACCTTTGCTCTCTGGCAGCAGCGCAGTTTGAATTCGTCTACCAATTTCCTAGACCCTTCCTATCCCCGCCCACTCACCCGCCTCTGCCCCGTCTCTCCATCCCATCTTCTCCCCCCCTCCCCCCGCCTGTCTACCAATTCCTGCAACCCCCACCCCTTGCCCCGCGGTGCCTCCCCCCGGGGGACGTCTCAGAGCGACGCCAAGATCATCGGCACACTGGGCCGCAGCGGCCCGCCGGACAGTCCGGAGGCGCTGCTGAGCGCCAACGTGGTGGCCGCCTGCCTGTCCCGGGACACGCTGCTGACCTGCTCGTGGATGCAGGGCAGGGACCCGCTGCTGCAGTGGGTGGGTGGCGGGCGGCGGCGGGGTGGGGGAGGTAAAAGGAAACGCAGGCCAGACACGGGCGGCGGGGGTGGGGTGGTGGGTGGGCTGGGAGGTTAGGTGATTGGAGGGATGCGGGGCGGCTTGCATCTGGAGTAGTGGGTGGGCACGTGCAGTCTGGGGGGGGGTAGTTGCCGTGGGCGGATGGCGGAGGGCGGGGCCCGCTGGCTGGGATGTGCAGGGGGAGGTGTTGTGTGCGTGTATGCGGGGGGGAGTGGGGGCTAACATAACCTTACCGATGCCAGGCTCGGCTGCCGTTGCAGCACAGCCGAGGCTAGGCCGTACCATACCGGTCCGAGTCGACGGCACTGCCTGACAAGCAGCAACTCCGACTCCCGATTGTTGCCCTGACCGGTAGTCAGCGTAGGGGGCAATGGGATCGATGGTGCGCTGTTGCGTCGGTTCCTCCCGAGCTTCCACCCCCTCCCCAGCTTCCACCCCTCCCGTCCCGTCCCCTGTCTACCTGTCACCGCGTCGCAGATCTGCCCTGTCCAGCGGGCCGCGGGTGAGGTGCCCGGCATCTCCCAGCACCTGGCGGGGCTGGCCCGGCCGCTGTGCTGCGACTACGACGGCAACTGCATCGTCATGGGCTGCGAGGACGGCACGGTGCGTGGGGAGGGGGGTGTTCGTAGACAGGCAGGCAGAACAGATGTGCGTGACATGCAAGGGGCAGAGCAGTGCCCAAAACAGGTGTGTTTGTGTGTGTGGGGGGGGGTGCGTGGGTGGGCGGTGACCTGACTGGTCTTGAACCTAGAGGACCTGCTCTGCGCCCCAGGCCAAGTGGTGCTGCACCTCGCTTGGACCCTGCTGGGCCTCCAGACAACCTCCTCCTAGGTCTTGATATGTGAACGTTACAGATAGCGCCCCCCCTTCGGGTATTGGTGTTGCTGGTGTGCAGGTGTGGGTCTGGGGCTTGGTCCAGAGTCCCGGACCCCAGGGAGGCCCCGCGGTTCCCTCCGCAACCTCCGCCGCCTCCTCTCCGCCACAGCAGCAGTCGCCACAACAGCAGCAGCAGCTGCACAACACCACGACAGCGACGGCGACGAGTCCGGATGTTGCGCACTGGCGCGGCTATCACCGCGGTGCGGTCGGCGCCGTCGCCTGCCTGCCGCACCGAGGTGGTCAGGTCGCCTCCGCCGGGGCAGACGGCTGTGTCAAGCTCTGGTCCCCGGGCGGCTTGCTGGTGGCCGTGGCGCGGCTGGGCTGGCAGCCCACGGCACTGGCCGTGAACGAGCTGGCGCTGGTAGTGGGCGGCGCGGCCGGACAGATCCAGATCCTGGTACTGCTGCCGGAAGAGCAGGCGGCGTCCGCGGCGTCGCGGCCCACGGAGGAGGAGCGGGTGGAGGCGGCGACGGCGCCGGCGACGACGACCCACGGTTCGTCGGTGGCAGAGTACGCCTACTGGTTCGACGCGCGGTTGCCGAAAGCGGCGGCGGCGGCGGGCAGCGGCGGGGGTGGTGGCGCCGCGGCGGGGCCGTGGGGTTTGGTTTCGGAGCACCGGGACGCGTTCGCGGCGTTCGTGCCGCCGCGGCGGCAGGTGACGCTGGCGGACCTGCAGCAGCACAGGGCAGCCGCCGGCGGGGGAGCCTCGGCGAGCGGGAACGGGAGTGGGGGCACAGCAGGCGCCCCTGCCGCCGCCAGCGGGGATGCCGCGGCGGTGGCGGCAGCGGCGGCGGCCCCCGGAGCGACGGGCAGTGGCGCTGCTCCAGACGGGTCAGGGACAAGCGGCGGCGCCGGCGGCAAGGCGTCGTCCTTCAACATGCAGGCGGCACTGAAAGGCGCGCAGCGTAGCGCGGCGGACCAGGTGTGCGGCCTGGGGTGCGGGATGACCCATGGGCCGGTCCGCCGGGACGGGCTGGGTTCCTGGGTATCGACTGGGTTGGGGCGCCAGCAGGGGAGGGGCGCTCCGCTGCGTCCCGTGCGCCCGCCTCAGCCACGGTTAACCGCTCGCCTTGGGATTGTCGCTGGCGACTAGGGCAGAAAGGGGCGTAGTCGAAAGGGGTTGGTCTCACTTTCGGTGCAGTGCTGGGTGTGCTTGCTCCTGGAGGCCCCACCCCGCCCCCTTCGGGCCCGGCTGTCCTCGCATCTTGCTCTCCCGGCTGGTTTACCACGGTCCCGGGCCCTGGGTCCGTCAGGCCGCCGCCCTGGCTGCGGAGGAGGAGGCCAAGCGCGCGCAGCTCCGTGCCATGGGCGAGGGGCCGGGGGTGGCGCGCAGCCGCGGGACGGTGCAGCTGGACAGCGCCACCGCCGCCATGGGCCGCAAGTGCAGCAACCCCTCCTGCCTGCAGCGGGAGGGCCTGCTGGCACTGCAGCAGCAGCAGCCAGGCGCCGCCGCGGGCGGCTTCAAGCGTTGTGGCGCGTGCAAGAGCGCCTTCTACTGCTCGACCCATTGCCAGGTGGGACCGATCGGGCAGGGGGCGCGGGGGGTCCGGTGCAAGTGCGCACTCACGCTCGCACTGCTGTCGCACTAGCCGTCTGTCCTTCCCACTGCCCACCAGCAGGCCGGACATCCATCCATGAAAGCAACCGCCAAGGCACGCGAACGGGACACCCTTAAGCCTCCTCCGCCTCCTTCGCCGCCACCTGCTCACTGGCTGCGACACGGCCCCTGCCGAGGGCATTCGCTCCGCCGGCGCCGCCGGCTCTTTCCAATACCCCCGCCCCTTCCCGCCTCATCGCGCCTTCCCTAACCCTGTGTGTGCTTCCCCTCCCGCGACGCGCACTCCATGAACTGCACACATTTCCGTACCACGCGGCAGTCGACCCACTGGCGGGACGGTCACAAGAAGGAGTGCCCGCTGCTGGCGGAGGCGTGGCGGAGGCAGCAGGAGGAGCTGCGGCAGCAGCACCAGGAACACCAACAACTTCAGCATGGGCAGCAGCGACAACAAACGCCGTGTGCCGTGGCTGGGGCTGGGGCTAGAGGAGGCGCTGCGGACGGTACCGGGATGGGGGGGTCGCGGCCGTCGTCATCGACACAGGCTGCGGGGCCTGCCGGCAACGAGGCCGTGGAGACGTCGGCGGGTAGCGGCGGCGAGGAGGCTGGGGGCGAGGAGGCGGTGGGGAATGTCAATGCGGCGACGGTGACAAACGGGTCGTTACCGGGGGTTGCGGCGGTGGACTGCCTGAATGAGCTGGACTGATGAGCTGAGCTGGTCTGGGAGCCAGGCAGGCGCACTCTCATTGCGGAGTACTATCAGGTCGCAGCGGTCGAAAACTGCCGCTCACATCACATGAAAAACTTCTGCAAGGCTTCCCTTCAGATCTTCATAGTTGATGGACAGTATGCAGGCGTACTTACCACTTCACCGCCCAAACCTTGAGAGTACGGCAGCGTAAGCGTCCTACGCCCACCTCCCTTGCGCGCGTTCGGTGTCGCCATGGCATACCGCCTATCGCATACCGCATATCGCCTATAGATATAAGTCCACAACTGCGATGTCGCCACGAATGCCCAAACATACACAAGCATCATTTATTGTCAGATAACGTATGGTGCCAGTCACTTGTGTGAACCATGTTAGCCTGTAGGTTCTGTGAATGTCTATGTCTCATGACTTGGGATCCTTTCCGGTCCCGTACTTTATGAACCTGTTCAGGACACCGTGCTTCATTCCCAAGGGTTCCAGCAGGCCCCGAAGCATTTGGCCGGCCACCCAACCCCGGGGCTCCCCACAACACGTCTGCCTTACTGGTGGAAGCTTACGTTCCCTTCTGGAGCGTGTGCATGCCGATAACACTTTTGATACATTTGACGCACCTCGCCTCGCAGGGTACACGCATTGAACGCCGAGACCAGCAGCTCCACTCAACAGTTCCTCAGCCCTCAACCCCTGGGCCGTAGGCACACCGACTATCGTCCCATGCACCCATTCTACCCTGCAAGGGTAGTGAACCGTTGCTGCTCACAGTTCAGCGGAAGGAAATCCCAAGATCGGACAAGTTGGACAATCCGCTCGGGCATGCCCTTTACATCGGCAGTGCACACTGCTGTCTGGGCGTCGATCAACAAAACAGCATCGAAGTCCCTACGAGTACCATCATGATTCTTCCAGGGCCCCGCCCTGCACCTCACTCGCCCACGTGCGCGCCGCAAGGATCATCCATCCGCACCCAACTGCTGCGGCTGTCACCGACGACCCGCGGGGTCCACCGTAGTAATGGTCGCACGCAGTGTGTCATGACAGCACACAGGCCACGGGCTTGGGACACGTTGAGTTGACCAATGATTGGCGAATAAAATATTAGTCGGGCCAGACCGGCCAGTAGCTGCACCAGGTGACTAACCCAGAAACGGGCCTCGCACAGGGCAGAGGTGTGGAGGTGTATGTGTTTGCGGTGTCCTGCCATGGCGTTGACATTGGCGGGTATATTCACTGGGATCTGCTCGGGGAAGCCCGTAGCAGCGAAGTAGCTGTTTCCAATCTGAATCACGACGGAAACAGCTGCTTCGCAGTTACCCCGTGCAGAATTTCTGACCTGGACGACTGACGCCCTTCCGGTTTGCGACTGTCATTCTGCGGTGCGCAAAAGATTGATGCGTTGATTACGGTTAAACGAGGTCCTGCATACGGTTGCGGGTCAGGAACGGTGCGACGGCGGCCAAAAACTTACGACGTACCGGACGTACACACGGCCGCATCGCGGCTCCGCGCGTTTCCCGCCTTTTCCCGGCTCCACACGGCTCCTAGTTGATCCATGATTGATGATATGAATGTGTAAGTTTAATTTATAGGAACAAAACTTGCAAAACGGCGCGACCAGTCGGCAAGACTCGCGCGTCAGCGATGTACATCCGCTCTGATGTACATCGTGGTGCGGTGTCAGTGGCCATGCCCATGAAAATTTATGCAATCCAGGTTATTCAAATATCAATTCTATCCTATCATGTGGGTGTGCGTACCCTCGAACAGTGAACCGCACTGAGACGTAAGCAACCGCAAGGCCCAACATTCGTCATTGGCTCGAGAGACAGAGAGACGAGGAATTTAAAGCTTACAATTTTATGAAGACCGATTTCTCATATGGCCAGACGAAAGCTTGCACGGCAGATAAACCGTACGGCATGAAGCACAATTGAATCGACGCAACAACCAACGAGCCAACAACTGCCACCAATCCCTTTCAAGTTGAACTCCATTGCATCAGCTACACGCGCTTGACCAAGAAACATATGTACGCACGTAGTAGCCACCCGTCATGCTCGTCATTAGCTAGTAACTTATGGCGACAGGCTCTTCGAAGCCAGCGATTTATCTTCTACCAGACCAAAGATGAATTCATAAGCCATGAAAGTGCCCCCATTCAATGTTGGAGCTACAGCATTTATGTCTTGTCCTTTTTCTGTTGAAGTTGGTGCTTTGCCAACAAGAACATATAATGACAACACAAGACTTTCTGGCAGCGGCTTGTCCCGGGGCTATTAACGACGTGGATGTCCTGACTTGCGGGCTTGGCCCTGGGCACTGGGCCATTCAGTCAGCGTTTTCACATGTGGCGCTGACAGCCCGGGAGACGACTATCTCAGGCCCAGCTCCAGGACCCTACAGCACTTCCACCTACAGCAGTGAGCTAAGACTTCCAACGGACGGGTACGGCCCGTTGCTTCGAGTTCCGGACAACGCGAGGCTCACGTTAAGAAACCTAAACATATCAGGGCCGCTGCTTCTTGAGCCTCAGCAAGGGGAGCCACCCGCGCCGCTCGCCATCGACCTGGGCACCGGTGCCTGGCTGCGCCTGGTGAACGTGACTGTGACACTTTCTTGCCAATCGCTCTCCAAATTCCAGGCGTTCACATGCAGCCAGCAGCTTCCCTCCCCGTATTTCCACGTTGACTACGGCACTCTTACGTTTCTGTCGTACTTCATACCGGGGCTTGAACTAGTGAACACAACATTGACTTGCACTTCGGAGTCAACCCAGTCACCCGCATCATCTCCATCCGCATGGTCGGCAGCGCTGCCCCCGCCGCCGTGCGTGGCCGTGGTGGCCTCCACCGGCCGCGACGTGCTGGCAGCGCTGGACGGCCGCACGCGGCCCACGCTGCCCTCAGTCGTGCCCCTCTACATCTACATCGCCCGCGACCTCTCGCTGCTGGACACCCACACGAACACCACACCCGCCGCGGCGGATGTGGGTTCCTCCGATCCCAGCTATGATGGCAACGCGACGTCCTTCCCGGCTGTGCCCGTCCAGCTGCGCCAGGACTGGCTGAACATCTCGGGTGCCCCCGGCGGCGCCACCCGGCTGGACCTCACGGGCACCACCTCCCTCATCAGCCTGGGGGTCAGCTCCAGGGTGGCGCTCAGCAACCTCACCCTGGTGGGGCTGCCGCTGGGGCCGCCGGGCCCAGCCTTCTACCTGGCCATGGCACTGCTGCGAGTTCCCGTCTGGACGTTTGCCTTCCCGCGTGCCTATCTGGGGTCGTTGACGAAGCGGTCGTTGTCGCTGGTTAACGTTCGGATGGAGCTCAGTCCGGTGGAGGTGGTGGCACTGGCGCAAGACATCTTGGCGCCGTCTAAGCCGACACCGACGCCGCCAGTGCCGCCGCCGTGGGCGGCGCCGCCGCCCGCGCCGCCGTTGGGGCCGTGGGCCTCGGCGTCTGCGGCCTGGGTGCCAGTCTGCGTGGATAAGTTGGCATTCTTCGGCAACTCGCCGCGTGATGCTGAGCTGCTACAGCCTGCCCGTAAGGACAGCACAGAAACCGCTGCTACTGCCGGTACTGCGACTGCGGGGCTGGTCACGACGCCGGCGCGCCCTTCCACCTCGTCCTCTCCTGCGTTGTACGGGACCCCGCCAGTGCTCCGGCTCCTCAGGGCGATCTACTCGTTCAGCCAGAGCATGGACTTTCGGGACGTGGTTCTGGAGCCGTCTTCCGCGGCGCTGGCGGCCGATGTGGGTCCCGCGGCCGCCGCGGACTGGCGGCGCGAGCCGCTGTGCCAGCTGCTGCCGCTTCAGCCCGCAGACGAGCCGCCGCGCGTGCAGGTCGACATGTCGAGGGATTACCTCAGCATCGAGCCCTCCGTTTGGCCCGGTCTGCTCACCACCCCGGTCGCGAGCGGTCGCCTCTTCTTCGTCACGCAGTCCGACGCATCGCTGCGCACGGGCCCGCCTTATCAGGGCACGCTGACGTTCTCGCAGGTGCAGTCGTACATTGAGGGCGCTGCCGTACTCCTCGGCGGGCCGGTCCGTCCGCGGCTCCTTGACACCCGGCGCGTGGCGGCCGGGATCAACCTCCGACGACCCGGTGCGTCGCTGACGCTGCGCCGACTGACGCTGCTCAATCTGGCGGCGGCGGGGCTGCATCCTCTGGCGGCGGCGCAGATGGTGGAAGCGGCGGCGGGGAACACCAGCGGGGTGCCGGCGCCAGGGCGGCGGCATGCTCGGCGGGAGCTGGCGGTCGATGGCGCCGGTGCCGATGCTGACGGTGGTGACGGCCGCAATGCGTGGACGCGGCGGCGCGCGACACAGGAGCAGCTGCCGTCGCAGCAGCAGCCGCCTGCAGAAGACGATCACGCGCTGCGTGAGGTCGGGCTGGCACCGCCGTCGGCACCGCCGCCGTCACCACCGAAGCCGTCGCAGCAGCATAAGCCGGCCGGCTGGTTCCCGGCGGGCACTGACCCCACGGGCGGCCTCCCGGGGGGCATGGCTAACTTCACCTCCTGCCTGTGGCTGCTGGACTTCAACCGCACGGGGAGCAGTAGCAGCAGCGGCAGTAGCAGCGGCAGTAGCAGCGGCAGCAGCAGCACGGTCCTGCTTGACTCGGTGGTGCTCGTGCTGCCCGCCGGCGAGCTGGCGCTGTTCAGCTGGGTGTGGTCCCGGAACGACACCGCCGGGGTGACGGACCCGGACGTTGCGGCGCAGCTGCGGGACATGATGGCCGGCTCGGAGCTGGCGGAGGGCGGGGGCGCGGCGGACGGCTGGGGGCCCGGCCTCACGTTCGCCAGGCTGAGCTGGTGCGGCCTGCGGGGCGAGAACGTCACGATGGTGCCGGCGTCGGCCCCAGCGCTGGCGGAGCAAATGGCAGCGTTGGCGGCACAGGGGAAGCTGGATGACTTTTTATTGGGGTTCGACGATACTGTTTCCGCCGGCGAGCTAGCGTTGCCGATTGTGTACCCCACAATTGAGCTGGAGCCGCCATTCTTGTACGGCAAGTCTAATGGCGGTCGTCGCAATGGCAGTCGCTTACCATCGCCGCCGCTGACGCCAGCGGCGAGGCCGCCGAGTGGCCCGGCGCCGAAGGGCTGCCGGGGGTCCGGGGGCGATGTACTCGACACGGCCGATGAGGCCTGCCTCCAACATTCCCATATCTTCAACGACACTGTTGGCAACCGCAACGACAGCAGCAGCAGTAGCAGCAGTAGCAGCAGCAACAACAGCAGGAACATCACTGACACCTCGGGCTCAGGGCCATCGGGCGGCGGGACCGACCCATGGGTCTTAATTGTGGCCATCGTGTGCGGGGTGACGGCGGGGGTGCTGGCGGCGCTTCTGGTGTGCGCCGCCGCCGTCCTCTTCTTGCGATGGCGGCGGCGCCGCCGCCGCCGCAGCACCAGCTGCCAGCGCGACAAGTCTTCGGCGCCCGCGGCCACAGCCGCCATCCCTGCCGCCGGCGCCGCCGAAGCCGGCCCGGAGCTGCTGCAGGATGGTCCGAGGAGCCACCAGGGTTTCGCCGTCGGTGCTTCGACCTGTGGTCCGGCAGCTGCTCCCCCGTTCAAGTCGGGTTCCGTCCCCGTCACGTCCGAGCTCACCCTGTCGTCCGTGAGTGTGTCCATGACGCCTGTGCCCGCGCCTGGGCTGGGCGGCGAGCCGGTCACGGCGCTCGAGTTAGAGCAGCGGCCGTCGGCGCTGCCGGCGCTGCCGGCGAGGATGTGGACCGGCGCCGCAATCGCTTCGCCGTCGCCCGTCGTCATCGCGGACGATTTTGGCGCCGGCGATCCGCTAGGTTGCAGCGGCAGCGCCGTCGGCGGAGGCGGCGGAGGCTCCGCCACCGCCGCCGCCGCCGCCGGCCCCGTCTGCCACGTGAGCGACGCGTGGCGCGACAGCGCGGCCCATGGGTCAGTGGGCTTCATGAGGCGGGAGGAGCCGCCAAGCGCCTCCACGAACCGTCTCGCCTCACTGGAACTGACGACGGACCTCGCGTCGTCGACCGCCCGGGGGATGTTGGCGGGCGGTACGGCAGGTGGCGTTGGCATGGGGCCCTCGGGCTCCGCCGCCGACGACGTTGCATCGGCCAACGACATTGCGTCGCCAGGCCGTACGGCGGCGGCATCGGCGGCGGCGGCGGCATGGGGCGCCGTCAGTGAGACTGAGAAGCAGCAGATGCTGCGGGACGTTGCGCTGTCGCTGCACAATCGGCTGCTGCACATGCGGGAGGCTGTAGCACATGGCGGCGGCGGCGGTCGCGGTGCCTCTGCGGCTGCAGAGCTCGCGTCGCAGGATCAGGATAGCCACGGACCCATGGGTCATTATGTCGCGGCTTCGGGGCCCCGCGCGGCGTCGGTGCTGTCGAAGGGTCCGTCAGCCGTAAGTCACTCGTCGACGACGGTGCCAACCGCGGCCGCGGCTTTGCAGCCGTTTGCGTCGGCTGCCGACGTCGGCCCGGATGACGGAGTGATCGTCCTGGGTGGCGGTGGCGGTGGCGGCGGTGGCGGCGGTGCGGACTCGGGTGTGCTGACGGTGACGGGCGAGCTGGGTCGCGGCGCCCAGGGTGTGGTGTACCGGGGCCGCTGGCGGGGCATCGAGGTGGCGGTCAAGAGCCTGCTGCTGCACGGACAGGTGGGAGAGGGGAGGGGAGGGGAGCCGCGGGGGTTAAGAAGGAAAACAGCCGGGGCGGGGGGTGGGCGGGTGGGCTGGGCCAGAAGGCGAGGCTGGACAGGTCCTGGTCAGGAGGCTCGGAGGGGGGGTTGGCCGTGTGGGGCATCCACGACGCGGCTCTGGGTGCCGTGATTCACGTGATTCGCTGGCCCTGGCCCCGGGGCTGGCCCTGGCCCCGGGGCTGGCCCTGGGTTGGGCAATGAGGGGCAACGGCGGACATGACCCCCGCGTGACTGGTGGGGGAGTTGGGAGGGGTGCTGCCGCCGGTGGGGGAGTTGGCGACATGTCGATAGGTCCACGGGCGGTCTTGGACCTATCTCGCTTGTCGAGTCCTCGCACCGCATCACGTGGGGGGCATCTAGAGTGGGCAGGCATCCATGCCGTTGGCACTCATTCCTGACCAGTTATGTGCTCCTGTCCCTGCTCCTGTCCCCGGCTGTCTCGCGGCTGCAGCTCAACGGCCGCGACACCTCCGAAGGAGGGACCGCCCCCGCCGCCGCCCCCGCCCCGGGCGACCCTTCCGCTCTGTCGGCCCGCCACCGCGCGCTGCGTGAGGCCGCCCTCTCCGTGGCCCTGTCCGCGCACCCCAACGTGGTGGCCACATACCATGTGGACGTGTGCGCGCTGGGGCCGCCACTGCCGCCGCACCAGCAGCAGCCGCTGCCACCAGTTCCCCCGCCGGCGAGCCCGCCGGGCAGCCAGGGGTCCGAAGGAGGGCCAGGGGCGGGGGCGGGGGCAGGACGAGCGGCCCCACCCGCCGTCACGGCCGCGCCCTGCTGGAAGATCACCCTCATATCGCAGGTGTGTGGATGGGGTACCCCGCGCAGGTGGAAGGCGCATTCCGTTGCGCCCACCGTTGCGTTCCGACGATGTACGGGTCTGTCCCTCTCGGTGCGGCTCCGGCCCATTGACGGCTCAGTTCTGGATCAGGTCTCCCGGTGTGCTTGAGGGTTGCCTTTGGGGCCACTTGGCGCGATGCCCAGGTCATTGCTGCCCTGCCCAGTGACCGCAAGTGACACTCCACAAAATGACCACCGGAAGCCAGTTCGACCCGTCGCCCCGCACACACGCATACAGTGTGCAACACAAAACAATGGGTTTTCCTTCGCCAGCTAACCCTTGATGTGCCCAATGTGCTGTCCCTGCTGTTTCTGCTGCAGCTGTGTGACGGCGGCAGTCTGCGCAGCGCCCTGGCCTCGGGTCTGCTGGCGAGATGTGTCGCCAGCAGCGCCCAGACCCGAGCCGGCAGCGGTTCGGGGGCGGCCGCCACCCCCGCCGCCGCCACGAGCCCAGGGGCAGGGGCGGGGGCGGCTGCAGCACAGGGTGCTGCGGATGCGGGCGGCGGTGGAGATGACGGGGATGTCGTACAGATCAGACCCGCTGCGCACGGCGGCACGGACTCATCTCCTTCCCTCGGACAGCCGTCGCCGCCGCAGGAGCTACAGCCCCGGGTGCTGCTGCTAGTGGCATTGGATGTCGCCGCCGGCCTCGCGCAACTGCACAGTACGAATGTCGTACATGGCGACGTCAGCAGCGACAACGTGCTGCTTGCGTCGCTGACGGCGGCGGCGGCGGCATCGGGAAGCGACAGCGGCCAGGTCCGCGGAGTGACGTTCACTTGTACGACACAATCTGGCAGTGTCATGGACCCGCGCAGCCGTGGAGACGAGTTGGCTGCTTTGGGGGAAACGGTGGCCGGCGCTGGTGGCGCCGAAACCTCCGACCGTACGCCGACCCAGGGGTCATGGTTCAGTAACTCGTCCGACGCGCTTGCCATGTTGGTGGATTTGCCGTACGAGCAGCCGCCCCGCCGGCCCCTTTGGGCGAGTGGAGAGCGACGCAGTGGAGAGCGAGTGGGGAGCGACGCAGTGGAGAGCGAGCGAGCCGCGGGTGCGGCTGCGGCGGCGGCGGCGGCTGCGGCGGCGGCGCTGGGTCGGTACGGCTATGTGGCCAAGCTGTGCGACCTGGGCCTGGCGGAGGTGATGCCCCAGGGGCAGCGGTGCCTGGAGACAGCCTGCAGGTGAGGGGGGACGGGTTCAGGGAGGCCCGGGGTGCGGGTCGCCGTGCGTGTGTGTTTTGAGGACGGATCGATGCCGCAGTTGGCCCCGAGGGATTTTGGACGCAGGCCGGCGGGCGGTTCACCCCCTGTGTGGCGCCACACACTGAATGGCTGCCCCTGTGTGGCGCCAAGGACTGAGCTCGGCGGGGTTGGGTCTTGAAAGGAAACCCGCAGCCACCCCCGGGGTTGGGGGTTGTGTGGGTTTCCCGCACCGCGCGTCGCTGGCCCCTGATGTACCGCCGCCGACCGGACCTCTGATCGGGTGGGTCGAACAACCCTTGACTGGCGAGCGGTACAGCAACGCCGTCGTAGTGACCATTATGAGATTCGCTGTGTGTGTATATGTGTGTGTGCGTGTGTTATTTAGGCAGGCAGAACAGGTGTGCGTGATATGCGAGGGGCCGATCGGCGCCCGATAGTTTGCCCGTATGCGTGTATAATATACCCATTGGCCGACCCATACAATAAATAAAAGGCTGCGGTGTCGGAAGAACACTGTCGATTTGGCGCGCTGTTGTGTCGCGGTGTCGCGGAAGACTACTAGCTGGTGCGGGTCGGCTGCCTTGGCCACACTGTGTGTGTGTGTGTGTGTGTGTGTGTGTGTGTGTGTGTGTGTGTGTGTGTGTGTGTGTGTGTGTGTGTTATTTAGGCAGGCAGAACAGGAGTGCGTGACATGCGAGGGGCCGAGTGGCGCCCAGTGTGTGTGTATGTTGAATCCGCATCTCGACTTCCACCCATCGCAACCCTCCGCCCTCCCTGCCGAAATTATGTATTGATGTCGTACAATGTCGTACCGCCCCGTCCCTACTCCCCAGGCGTTCCTCCGCCTACTCGGCCCCCGAGCTGGCGGTGGCGGGTCGTCTGGGCCCCGCCAGCGATGTCTACTCCTGGGCGGTGCTGTGTTGGGAGCTGGCGGCGGGGAGGCCGCTGCCGGCGCTGCTGGGCAGCCCGGCGGGGGCAGCCGTCAGGGCCTGGCTGGCGGACTCGGATGGCGCGGGGCCGCTGCCTGGCCAGGAGCCGGAGCCGCCGGAGGGACTGGAGGCAGCGGCGCTGCCGCCGTCGCTGCTGACGTGGCCGCCGTCCGTACCACACGCGCTCGTCGTGCTTGTGGGCGAGTGCCTGCGGGCTGACCCGGCGGGTCGGCCCACCGCAAAGGATGTCGTACAGCGGCTGGAACATATCATAATCAGCATGTGAGAGAGGGGGGAGGCTGGGAGGGGCGGGACTCCTTTTGCGAGGTTCCTTCGGCAGCGCATGGGCGTTGGACGGGCGGCGGGACTTGGGACGGTGTGTGCGAGAGCGGCATTGTTGGACGGGAGGGAGAGGAGATCCTTGAAGAGATCCCTCCGTGTGAATCATAGGGCATCGTGTTGGCGGGTGCACCGCAACGGAGAGATCGATCACATGGAGGGGGAGGAGGAGGAGGAGGAGGAGAACAAGAGCAGCTAGAGTCAGAGCTAGAAGAAGAACGAATTCCCGACAATCACCAATTGTGGTCATGTGGGTGTTGTCGCTGGAGTGCTGCCATGGGCGGCGGCGGCGGCGGCGGCGGGGGGCCAGGCGTCCGGGTCTCTAGCATTTTCCCGTCGCGGCAGGATGAGGTGGGCTGTGGTGCAGATTTGCCGTATGGGGACCTGACGGCGGCGCCAGGGTGAGGGTGCCCTCCGTGTTCCGCGCTGCTGCCCCCCCTCGGGGTTGGTTAGGTGATGGCTGATGGGTTGATTGGGTGATGGACTTCATTCTTGGTCTAGTCGTTGCGGTCAATACACATATACGCATGCGTTATGCGATCCATGCGCAATGCGGTACTGCGATGTGCATTCGCCATGTGATCCACGGATGCCGTACACATGCATTGTGACTGCACGGAGCGCTGAGAATGACCCTTGGGAACCACCGTGCGCTGTAGCTACAGCTTATTGGGCTGGGCAGGGGTATGCCAAGGGAATATGCGCGAATATGGCTGTCCGAGGGGGGCAAACGCACTTGTACCGGTGATCGTTACGGTCAGGTAGCAGCGTGCGGCATCTTGCAGGGATCGCAATGTTTAGAGAAGAGACCCGCCCCACCGGGATTGCGATGTGCGCGCGCTCACCTTGGACACGAGACACGCAAAAATACAAATTCGTAATCGATGCCGCCCACACAATGCTGTATCCTAATGCGCACTGCATGCGAGAGATGTGAGATCTGCCCGTAGTCGTGTGTCGTGTGCATGAGGACTGCCGGCCCCCCGACAAGTGTGTGTAGGGGTAAGTGGGAATTGCGTCGGGGCGGTCCTGTCGCCACACACGCGGGGCCCACATGCACACGCGGCTCAGTTCTTCAGTGGCACACACACGCGCACCCGTGACTGGGCGGGCGGGGACGGCGGCGCAAACCGTTGTGAAGGCTTTGTTGTTACGTTGATGTTTGGTGAGGCGGAGGAGGGGGAGCAAGAGGGTCAGGGGAAGGGCGGCGCTGCGGCTGACGTGAGATGCTTAGTGTGCGGTTGGTGCGGTTGGTGCGGTTGGCATGGGTGATGTGGTTGGGGCGTTTTGCCAGGGTGGAGAGGGGCGCCTGGTGGGGTGATATAGATGGAAGGAGGAGGAAGAGGAGGAGGATTAGTGCAGTGGAGGCCGGAGAGGAGATGGCTGCCTGGTGTGGAGCTGCCTTGCGTCCGCTGCGTGAGAACTGCGCCGCGAGATGAGAAACCGTTGGCAATGATGACTGGAACAAGTAGAAAAACCGTAGTCAGCTCCAAGGCGACGTCCGTGTAAAGCGGTAAAGGACAAGCGCCAGCGCGACGGCGTGTAACCCGAGCAGGTCCAGGAAACCGGAAGGCCGTTGTGTGTGTGCGCACCGGCCCAGTGCACGACCTATGCTTGACCCATGGGACGGGACCTTGGATGGCGCCGGGTCAGGAGTTGCGACCACGGCGCAAATGGAAGTTGACGGTAGTTGTCAGTTGGCGGTTGGGTGTTGGTTTGACGGTTGCATAGCTGCAGCACTTGCTTTGCCCTTCCCGGGTGCGAGGCTTTGCTCGCTCTGTAAGGCCGGGCGCTTACCTCGGTTGGGCCCGCCTGCTTACCCCAGAGCTTGACGGACATTGCTAGGTTGACGTCTCGTACACTCTGTACGGTGGTTCTCCTTCCCACCGGACCGTACGACAGCTAGGTACATCCACCGGGCCGGCACGTGCTGTCCAAGTTAACACCTGACATTGACTCCTGGCGACTGAGACGCCGGGACCGTATGTGGAGGGCCGGTGCGGCCCCGGGTCCCGGCTCCATCGCCGTGGAATGCAAGAAGAGGGTCCTCGCGGGCCCCCGCGCCTCCCCCGGTCTTGACGCGGGCGCTGAGGCATTCAGCGGCACTGTTCTTTCCTTCTGCCATGGCTGTCACTGGGGAACTTCCAGGCGGGTCTGTGACGATGGCTGCCACGTCAGCAAGCCAAGTGCTGTCTGCGCTCTGCGGCAGCCGGGTCCTCACATGTGGGGGGAACGGGGAGGGCATGCGGGCTGTGGTCCGCCTCGAAGGACTCGCTCGCCGGACACCTTACACTGCGGCGGCCGGCCGGCCGGCCGGGTGAACCCGGTGACCGGGGACTTGTTGCGGAGCTGAGAGGCGAGTCGTGTGCCGCCGAGATAATGACGCTGCACAGGGACCGTACGTACGTACGTACGTACGTAGTGCGTGGCAGCGTGGACGCCCAGGGGAGTCCGATCTGACTGACGAGCTCGCGAACGAGGCTCACCAGCAGCGGCCGCTGATGAGCCTTAAGAAAAAGGAACAGGCATGATCAATCGTACTGCCGTATGATAACCTACAACGGCCGCTGCTGCATCGGCCGACCACTGGGAACGTCAATTTCCACTGTTTGCTGCGCGCATGCGGACACCTCTAGCTGGGTGATGTCGTAGCGATGCTGCTGTGGAAGGACGGGGCGCCAGCAGGGCAGTAGTGATGGTGTTGGCCGTGGGAACATCTCGACGTCTTGGGCGCCCTACGGCCTAGCTGGGGCATCCGTGTGGGGCACTGAGTGTCCTGAAAAAGAACCTGCTCAACCCAGCCCAGCCCCGCACGAATGAGCGAAGCGTTGCATATCTCGCCGGCGGGCATGACGCTGGCTGGCCGGGGCAACGTAACCCCCCTTTGCCTATCGGGGAGACCGCAGAAGCACTCCACTTCAAATGCAGAGGCTCGTGTGTGTGTAAGAGAAACGGAGGTGTGTGTACGTCGTTACATATCTGACCGGGCTGCGGCGGCCGCGTGCTTTCGCATGTTTTCCCTCCCCACTACAACGATATCCGGGGAAAGGTGTTTGTGCGTGGCGTGGACGGACGTCGCCCCGCCTGACGGGGCAGAGGGGTGTGACTCGTGGGGCGGGAGGGGAGTGCTGCAGCCCGAGCTTGGCAGCGCGGAGGGCCCCGGAACACTGGAAAGGGCGCCGGGCCATTGACAGGGTGGCAGGCTTGACGGGAGAGCAGAGACCGGCCACTCGGGGCGTACCGTATCCCAGGCCTGGGGACCGTGGATCCCCCATCCCACATGTCGCCTCTCCCGGCCAGACGAGATTTTTGGGCGGGGCCCCATCGCGAAGCGCGTTCGGGGGGCCCCGCCCCCTAGGATTGCCCCTGTCCGTCCGTGTGTCCGTGTGTCCGTGGGTAACGGCAAAACGTTCATTATCCGCTAAACTAATTCGCAATGTTTGTCATATTAATTGTCCTCTATTGCAAGGTAACTTTGGTTTGGCTTCTTTGCGCACAAACGGTCAAAGTAAAGCTCCGCGGTCTCCATGGACCCGAGTCAACATCCACCCAACGCCTCTCGCGCTCATGTTTGTTGCAACAGGTGCCGCGTGATAAATACTTGGATTAGGAATGGGCGGCGCATGCTAAATTGAACTTCGATAGTGTTCTGATGTTTGAACATCAAGATACCACCAACATCAAGATTTGCCTTTCTGTCTTGCCAGATGAATACAAATCAACAATATGTATTGAATCAAAGTTTCAAGATGCAAAGGGATAGCGTACCGAGTGCCAACGAGTTCTCCAGTTCCGATGGCCCAAAGTCCGGGTCTCACCGCGGCTTTTTCGCACCCTGTTTTTGCCTTACATTTGCTATGTAACTATTGATAGCAAACTTTAGAGGTTCACGTCTGCTGCGGGCGTGCAACTGAAGGGTTGCCTGCCTGCCGACGGACCAAACAACTACAGTTTCACGGCAAAACAAGGATGCTTCAAGCTTGCTTTGTGATCATCTGCTTGACAGACGGATGTGGTAGTGCAGAGGCGACTATCGTTACCATAGTGCCGATACGGTAACCGCCGTCGCCGGCGGCGCGTACTGCAGGATGGTTTCGGGGCTGCCGACGTGTTTGGGCTTGGTGAATCTATGCACGCCGATCCCCCTTCAACATCAACGACACCCCAATGGCAACCTTTCACTCTCTCACACTGTTGCGCGGTAATAGAGTTTTCCTTCTAAAGCAAGCGGCCTGTACGGATTATAGGGGGCCCCGCCCTTTTCCGGCTTCGAGGAAGCCGACCCCTACTTGTCCATAAGGATATTAACGGACGGAACGGTTGGGTGCGTTACAGTGTTGAGGAAAGCAACATCTACAATACGGCGCGTCTAAGGACCACCAACGTATGTGTCGAAGTCGCCCGGAAATCGTTAGGACATTCACACCGCGAAGTGCAACCGTTCTAACGATTTCCGGGCGCACAACCTTCACACGCCGCACAACACACCACCCTGCTTCTGTGCACAGCACGCATGTCCCTGGGGCCTCAGGATGCCAGTCGGTCTGCGAATCTGTGACCACTGCACCGCGTGTACATGCCCCATGGTCGACCAGCTGGGGTCAGAGCCGCGACGAAGCGCACCGGCAGCGGTACACATGAGCCGAGACCCGTTCCCCCATCACGCCCCGCCTTCCCGGCCGGACCGCTGCCACCAGTATTCATTCCAGGTCTACACGCACCCGCAAATGAAATCCGGAACCCCGCGAAAAGCACTTCAACTGCCCAGCAGGCAGCCAAATGCCTGCCTGCCGCCACACAATCAGCAGCGTGTCCTGCTGCACCCCTGCGCAGAGCGGCAGAGGGGCCACTATTACAGCGCGTCTGCGCCATCTGCCCCGCCTCTTTCAAACCCCTCCAGCTATAAGTTTTGCGGTCTGCCCGCCCTGTCCTGCTCCTCCTTCCTCCGCGTCAGCCCCTCAGCGCCTCGCCAACCTCAGAAGGCGCGCGCGTGGCAGCTGCAGCTGCAGCAGCTGGTGCCGCGCACCCAGAGGGGTGCTCTGCCCACGCCTGGCCAATGCTTCTGTCGACCCATGGCGGGTCAGTCCTGACACCCACTTCAGCGCTCAGTCCAGAACCCTACCCGCACTCTCTCGACGTGCCCTGCTGTTGACGGCCCGACCTTCCCGCCGCCCAGCTTGTATCACAGCCCACCACCGCCACCACTGCCACCACCACTGCCACCACCACTGCCGCCACCACTGCCGCCAGCACCCTTACGCAGGGATCGCCCTTTGGCACCCCTGACCTGCCCTGGCCCCCATGCTCGGTGGCGTAACTTGTTGAGCTGCCATCGCTGCACCTTGGACCTCACGCTGGGCAGGGTCAGCAGCGGGACGGCAGGTCAGGGATACCGGCCAGCCCGTACATCGTGTACGTCATCACATTGCTGCCACTGCCAGCCGCGCGTGCTGCAGCGCCGCCTCAGCGCTGGCCACCTGCCGGTTGGCCAAGCCCTCCCGCAGCTGCTGGCCGCTGTCGCTGAGCGCAAACGGCAGGTTCGCCATCAGCTGCGCCGCCAGCAGGCACAGGTCTGACTCGCGCGTGTAGCGGCCCGTGGGCGGGTCCAGGACGCCGAGGTGCGGCCACGAGTTCAGCTCGAGGTGTGACTCGCGGAAGTCCACGGCGCGGTCGGCGGGCGCTGTGGGTTAAATTGAAAACCCACAGCGCCCGCCGACCGCGCCGTGGACTATTGAAAAAAGGAATAAACCCGAAGAACGAACCTGGGCACACCCCGCCTCCCACTGCGTGGCGCTGTTTTGACGCCCTGAGCGCGCCAACTACCATTGTGCCTATGCTGTGCTGCGCACTTCGCGATAGCTCAAATACGTACGTACTACCGCGGGACCGCGTATCGCGGGACGCTAGAGCCGGAGTCTTTGCGTGTCAAGACAAGCGACCGTCCGGGGTGGTGCAGGTTTGGGTGCGAGGAGGACAAGAGCCGCAAGTAGGCCAGGCGAAACAATCGCAACCCCATCCTCGATGCCCAACCCCCTTCGTTCGCTGGCCAGAGACATGCACAAGCGAGCAGCGCACAGCCCTTCGCGCTAACCGCTGCCGAACGGTGGGGCCTGCCGCTTGGTCCGCTTCAAGTAGACTGAAGGCTGTGCCGGCCCGCTCATGCCTAGCCCGGAACGATCCTCAACAATGAGCTGGATGTGCAAACGCGACGCGCGGGAACGCGAAGCGCGCTTAGTCACAGGCACGCGAGCCGTCCCAACCGCCCAGCGACGCATACGGTACCGTAGCGCGCATCAGCAAACCCAATGCGCCTTTATGATGTTCATCGGACGGTCGGTCCATCGGACACTCCGCTATGTCCACAGTGAAGATTCCCCCGATCGCGACGGCTCACCCTCCATTGCCAGTCGCAGGACCTTGCGCGTGCACAGATTACTGATGCCTGCGGTCTGCAGGTCGTTGATGTCGAGAGCGAGGAAAGCGAGCTCGGCGCTTCTTAGCTGCTCCGAAACCTTGCCCGTGCAGGATCGAGAAACAGTGCGCTTTTTCAGCATCCTTTAAATCATTAGGCCGAAGATGAACCCGCGGAGGACCCAATTCGTGGCCATCAGTGTTGGCTGCCTCTTTGGAACGTTCAAGAACTGCGAGTATCTGCGTTGTCGCTTTTATCCTAGTTCTCTTCGCACACGCGTGATATTTGCTTCTGGTTTTTCCTGTGGTCTTTGATAAATACATATAATAGTTTGCTGTAATCTGTGACTTGTTAAGGCTTTAGGATTCACGGTTACAAGGGGGACCAACAACCAAGTTGATCGCTCGCCGTACAGGCGTAGACGGACTGTTCATCCTACCCCAGGGGCATGCCCTGCACGAAGCAAGGAGCCATGCCAAAGAAAAGAAGCCAAGGAACCACCGGACCCAAGCCTTCAAAAGTACGAGCTGCCTAAGGGCAGGAGCAAACTGCGGCCAACAACCAGCCTAAAGACACATAGGGCTGCCAACTGAGCACCCAGAACCAGGGCCAACCTCCCGGCCCGGAAGACACAACGCACCGATGCAGCCAATCCCGCACCAGAGTACGGGATAAATCAATCACTCATCCAGGGACCACCAGCACCAAGCCAACAAATAGAAGATTACGAGACCACGAGCGCCAACGCGAGGGTGGCGGGACCAGAGGACCCCTACAACCCTCGTAGTTCAGTAAGTCCAGCACGGACACAGCGCGCGGAAGCGGACCCGGCCGAGAAGGCGGGGTGGACGACGTAGCACACAGTCAGGTCATGCCACTGGCACTCATCAGATCACCCACGCGGGGATGCAGGGGGAGAGTCGACGTCCAGGGGAGCATTCAAGACAACACGCCCAGTCACATTGCATAGGAACGGGTGTTGAGAGGCTTTAGTCAGGCACTGTAATGACGTTCGGCCTATCGTCCAAAGTACGTTCGCGCCGTATGGCAGCTTGTCTACTGTTCATTTATTCCGTATGTATTTCTACCACTTGGTGCCTCGTCCGTTTGAAGCAGCGCATAGACGGAGAGACCGAATGCCCCTTGCCTCAGCTATGTGACGTGAGGGCCGAATGCCCCCCCCCCATGTGACGTGATTCCTACCTTGCAAAACGTAGGTTGGGTGAATGCAGGCCCACCCCGGACCCTTCCTGGAAAGATCCAAAAACGGAAAACCCAGAGCTCTGGAAAAACCCGATGGAAGATCACAACCATTCATTCATTTTGCATAATTCCGCATGGATCCAGGAGGCTACAATACGGACTGTACCAAAAATGTCTTCCGATGTCTTGAACAAATAACCTTATGATAACCTGGAATCAGGGCGGAATTCCGCCCTGAGTTGACGGCCTGCTGAGTTGCTGTAGTCTATCCCAGAAGACAGATGTTGTGACTACGTACGTTATGATATACTCTAAAGTCATATTGGACTCCTGAATACGTGAGCAAGTCATTTTACAAACGCAATCTCTTGTTGATGTTGCTGTTGTTCTTTCTATTGCACCTCATACCTTCTTACCAGCTGCATGTTCTGTCTTTCTCGGACTTCCTGGCAACGGCTTGTCCCGAGGCCGTTGAAGTGGATGTCTTGACGTGCGAGCTCGGCCCTGGGCACTGGGCCATCCACTCAGGGCTTCCAGATGTGGCGCTGACAGCCCGGGAGACTACTATCTCAGGCCCAGCTCCAGGACCCGGCAGCGTTTCCACCTGCGGCAGCGAACTAAGGCTTCCAAGGTCCGGCCCATTGCTTCGAGTTCCGGACAACGCGACGCTCACGTTAAGCAACCTAAACATATCAGGGCCGCTGCTTCTTGAGCCTCAGCAAGGGGAGCCACCCGCGCCGCTCGCCATCGACCTGGGCACCGGTGCCCGGCTGCGCCTGGTGAACGTGACACTGACAGTTTCTTGTCAATCGCTCTCCAAATTCCAGTCGTTCACATGCAGCCAGCAGCTTCCCTCCCCGTATTTCCACGTTGACTACGGCACTCTTACGTTTCTGTCGTACTTCATACCGGGGCTTGAACTAGTGAACACAACATTGACTTGCACTTCGGAGTCACCCCAGTCACCCGCATCATCTCCATCCGCATGGTCGGCAGCGCTGCCCCCGCCGCCGTGCGTGGCCGTGGTGGCCTCCACCGGCCGCGACGTGCTGGCAGCGCTGGACGGCCGCACGCGGCCCCCGCTGCCCTCAGTCGTGCCCCTCTACATCTACATCGCCCGCGACCTCTCGCTGCTGGACACCCACACGAACACCACACCCGCCGCGGCGGATGTGGGTTCCCCCGATCCCAGCTATGACGGCAACGCGACGTCCTTCCCGGCTGTGCCCGTGCAGCTGCGCCAGGACTGGCTGAACATCTCGGGTGCCCCCGGCGGCGCCACCCGGCTGGACCTCACGGGCACCACCTCCCTCATCATCCTGGGGGTCAGCTCCAGGGTGGCGCTCAGCAACCTCACCCTGGTGGGGCTGCCGCTGGGGCCATTTGAACCCTTCTTCCGCGCGCAGCCGCTGCTGCGCGTGCCGGTGTGGACCTTCAGCACATCACGCGGGTCCGTAGGGGGCATCGGCAGGCGCCTGACCTTGCAGCGCGTGCGGATGGAGCTGAGTCCGGTGGAGGTGGTGGCACTGGCGCGAGACGCGGTGGGGTCACTGGCGGCGATGTCGCCCGCGGCCGCGGAGGAGGTGGAGTCTCAGATCGCCGAGTTCGCGGCGACCGTACCCGTGTGCGTGGCCTGGCTTGGCTTTTTCAGCTGGTCAACGATGGGCGTGGACGTGGGTTCGCTGCCGTTGGCGCCAGCGTTGGCGCCGGCGCCTGCAGCCGCGGCTGGTGCCGGCGCTGCTGCGCCACCTCTGTCGCCGCCCGCCTGGCGCGGGCCGCCGCAGCCGCGGCCGCTGCTGCTCCGCCGGGCGGCGTACATGTACAACGAGAATATGTACTTCGAGGACGTGGTTCTGGAGCCGTCTTCCGCGGCGCTGGCGGCCGATGTGGGTCCCGCGGCCGCAGCAGACTGGCGGCGCGAGCCGCTGTGCCAGCTGCTGCCGCTTCAGCCCGCAGACGAGCCGCCGCGCGTGCAGGCCAAGGTCAATCTAGTTATGACGCTTGCGCAGAGTACTCGGCCGTGCCTGATCACCACGAGGGCGTCCGGGGCGCAATCGGCCTTTGCCCTCGCCTCGGACCTGTGGCTGCAGACGGGGCCGCCGGCCGACGACCAACCGACGTTCTCGCAGGTGCAGTCGTACATTGAGGGCGCTGCCGTACTCCTCGGCGGGCCGATCCGTCCGCGGCTCCTGGACACGCGGCGCGTGGCGGCCGGGATCAACCTCCGACGACCGGGTGTATCGCTGACGCTGCGCCGACTGACGCTGCTCAACCTGGCGGCTGCGGGGCTGCACCCAATGAGTGCAGCAGCTTCCGCCAAGGGGGTAGTGGCCAGTGGTACGGCAGGGAGCAGTACGACAGCCGATCAGACGGGCTCTGGCGGGGCTGCATCACTGACCAGGGTGGCCCGGCCCCGGCGTCGTCGTGGGGGACGGCGGCAGCTGGTAATTGGTGCCGGTGTTGCGATGGGTACCGGTGATGTGGGCGGCAATAGAGCATCGCCTTGCCCGGATCGACAACAGTCACGACGTTCCGTGACGCAGGAGCAGCAGCAGCAGAATCCACCCCAATCTCCGTTGCCGTTGCAGCAGCAGCAGGCGGCGGCCGGGGCATTGGTGGATGACAGCAGAGAGGACGGTGCGGCGCCTCTGATGGCGGCGTGCATCGAACCTGCGACCAGGCTGCCGGCGGGCACTGACCCCACGGGCGGCCTCCCGGGGGGCATGGCTAACTTCACCTCCTGCCTGTGGCTGCTGGACTTCAACCGCACGGGCAGCAGTAGCAGCAGCGGCAGTAGCAGCGGCAGCAGCAGCACCACGGTCCTGCTTGACTCGGTGGTGCTCGTGCTGCCCCCCGGCGAGCTGGCGCTGTTCAGCTGGGTGTGGTCCCGGAACGACACCGCCGGGGTGACGGACCCGGACGTTGCGGCGCAGCTGCGGGACATGATGGCCGGCTCGGAGCTGGCGGAGGGCGGGGGCGCGGCGGACGGCTGGGGGCCCGGCCTCACGTTCGCCAGGCTGAGCTGGTGCGGCCTGCGGGGCGAGAACGTCACGATGGTGCCGGCGTCGGCGGAGGTACGGAAGGCCGTAACCGCGGAGCTGAGCGTCTACGCTGGCTACACCGCCATGAGCCCGCAGACGGAAGACTTGGCGCTGCCGATATCGTACGACAGCGCCGGCGGCAGCGCCCCATCACCTCCTCCACGCGCGTCGCCGTCATCCCGCGCGCCCATCCCGCCGGTGCCCTGCGCCCCGAGGCCCCACACTCCCGCGTCAGGGGCGTCGCCAACGGCGGTCTCAACGACCTGCAGCCAGTGCGGCGCGGAGGGGCCCGGTTGCGGCGGCGGCGACGGTACGACAGACGAGCGCGGCGGCGGCGGCGGCGGCGGGTACCCAGGAATTCCCGCCGGCGGTCCTCCTGTGCCTGACAGTCCAGCGGCCTTGCAACCCAGCCCCGGCAACGCCGAAGCCGGCGCCGGCCCGGCGCCGTATGTCAGCACTGACCCGCGGGTCCGTATCGTAGTGCCCGTCTGCGCCGCGCTGGCGGGGCTGCTGGCGGTGTTACTGGTGTGTGGCGGCGTCGCCTTCCGTGTACACAGACAACGCCGACAGAACGGCTCCAAGCAACTGAGCCACAACCCGGGGGGCATTCCGGCACCAGCAGCAGCACCAGCAGCACCAACGGCAGCGGCAGCGGCACCAACGCATTGCTCCGAAACCAAAGCAAGGCCGGGCCTGATGCCGGACAAGGGCGCGTTGCAGTTGCCCGTCTTGGCCGTGGACCGTGCCGGGCAAGGGACCTCGCGCGAGCCGTTTCCCCGCACGTCCCGCGAGTCTTTGGAGAGTGGCCCGGGGCAGCTGCCTGCGCGGGAGCCTGTTGCGCCTGCGACCGGGGTCAACCTCGGCAGCTGCGGCGGCCCCGTCACGGCCTATACCTCCTCCGCTGCCTCCTGCTCCTCCTCCTCTGCGCTCCAATCAACTCAGCAGCAGCAGCAGACCCGCCAGCGCATGTTACGAAGAGCCTCGCTGTCTCTGCATGACAAGATCCTGCGGATGCGGCAAGCGGTCAGCAGCAATGCGCCGGGAGGCCCGGCCGCTGGCGGCGGCGGCGGCGGCGGCGACGGCCCCGAGACCGTCGCCGCGCTGGAGACCGGACCGCACGGACCCACGGGTCACAGTGTTGGGCAGCCTGGCGTACATTACTCGCCGACGACGGGGCCGGCCGCGGCTTTGCAGCCGCTTGCGGCAGCTGCAGATGTCAGCCCGGGTGACGGAGTGATCGTCCTGGGCGGCGGTGGTGGCGGCGGCGGCGGCGGTGCGGATTCGGGTGTGCTGACGGTGACGGGCGAGCTGGGTCGCGGCGCCCAGGGTGTGGTGTACCGGGGCCGCTGGCGGGGCATCGAGGTGGCGGTCAAGAGCCTGCTGCTGCACGGACAGGTGGGCAGCTGGGGGGGAGCCGCGGGGGGGGGGCTAAGAAGAAAAACACCCGGGGCGGGGGGTTGGGCGGGGACGGCATGGGGGCTGATCCTGCATGGAAAGCTGGAGGGGAGCAGCTGGAAGTGGTGGCCGAGGACAGCGACAGCCCCGCGTCTCTATCCTCGGCCACCACTTCCAGCTGCTCCCCTCCAGCCTTCGCGACACGCGAGGCAGGTAGTAAACCCGACCCCGCGGGTCCGAGTCCGAGGAGCTGGGGTCAAGGGGGCTGACTGCACTGACCGGTTACAAATCGTGATCCTGTCCTGTCCCTCGGGCCGGGGTCTGGACCCGGGGCCCGGATGGCGGGGCCGCGCAGCGTTTGGGTGCAGCGTTTCTTTGCGTCTTTGGTCCGGTACAAGGTGGAGGGGTTAAACTGACAAAAGAAATAAACCCGAAGAACGAACCCGGGCACACCCAGCATAACTCAGTATACTTACGTGGTGCGGTACCTGCATAGCAACGGAAAGATAGAGACCGCGCGCGGGCGCGTGGCGGCGCGGCCGCGCTGCCGCAGTGCAATAACAAGCAAACTGCGAACCCGATCCAACCCGGAAAGGACAGATACCGACCTGTGGTGGTAAACGGAGTAGCCGCGCCGCAAGCGATGTCCAGGGCCATGGCGATGCAGGAGGAGCAGGTTGACGAACTGGGCGAGGAGGCGCTTGCGCGGGTAGCCTTGGGCAACGAGGGCGCGGATGAGGAGGGCGATTTCGGCACAGAAATTATCGGGGCAGGAGATGACCCGCCGAAGGCGGTGAAACTGGCCCGTGAAGGTGGAGGGGTGACACCGACGCCGGTGGGCTGGCTTGCCGTCGCCCCCAACCCCGGAACACCAGAGCCCCCGTGTCCGTGGATCCCGGATCTCGGATCCCGGATCTCGGATCCCGGATCCCGGTAATGGTGACACAATCCCTTGCGCCTCCCAGTCTGACCCTTGCACCTCCCAGTCTGACCCTTGCACCTCCCAGTCTGACCCTTGCACCTCCCAGTCTGACCCTTGCACCTCCCAGTCTGGCCCTTGCACATCTGATCCTGCCTCCACCCCTGCAACTGCCGCTGCCGCCGCTGTAGCTAGACGACGGCCGCGACCCGCACTCCGGGACCGCCCCCGCCCCCGGCGACCCTTCCGCTCTGTCGGCCCGCCACCGCGCGCTGCGTGAGGCCGCCCTCTCCGTGGCCCTGTCCGCGCACCCCAACGTGGTGGCCACATACCATGTGGACGTGTGCGCGCTGGGGCCGCCACTGCCGCCGCACCAGCAGCAGCCGCTGCCACCAGTTCCCCCGCCGGCGAGCCCGCCGGGCAGCCAAGGGGCCGAAGGAGGGCCAGGGGCGGGGGCGGGGGCAGGAGGAGCGGCCCCACCCGCCGTCACGGCCGCGCCCTGCTGGAAGATCACCCTCATATCGCAGGTGTGTGTATCGGGGACCCGGGCAGGGCCGGTGAGGTTGAGGTTGGAATTGGGGCTTTAGGGTGTCTGCTGCCGGTGGTTGTTAAACTTGACACGTCACTGAGGAACCCCATCCCTAACCCTTAGCCGCCCACCCAGGGGATGTCCTTGATGGAATGCGGGAATTTTGCACACGAGCACTCGAACAGCAGCTTCCCGGTGTCGAACTGTCGAGGGGGGTCTGCCCGTGCCTGCGACTTTGACGAGAGGGACCATGCGCTCTGTGCAGCCGGGCAGGGGACTGTAACCGAATATGCGGTCACATGCTGTAACGGTAATCGTAACAGTAACGGTGAACACCAAACCGCCCAGTGTGCACCAAATCGATGCCCTGGTGCCACGACGTCCTGGTGTGTTCTTGCTGCTGTGGAGACACACACACGCGCACAGAGCTTCCCTAAAGAACAAAGACAATAGGTTTCCCTTCGCCAGATAACTCCAACCCCGATGTGCCTATGTGCTGTCCCTGTTGTTTCTGCTGCAGCTGTGTGACGGCGGCAGTCTGCGCAGCGCCCTGGCCTCGGGTCTGCTGGCGAGGTGTGTCGCCAGCAGCGCCCAGACCCGAGCCGGCAGCGGTTCGGGGGCGGCCGTCACCCCCGCCGCCGCCACGAGCCCAGGGGCAGGGGCGGGGGCGGCTGCAGCACAGGGTGCTGCGGATGCGGGCGGCGGTGGAGATAACGGGGATGTCGTACTGCACTCATCTCCTTCCCTCGGACAGCCGTCGCCGCCGCAGGAGCTACAGCCCCGGGTGCTGCTGCTGGTGGCACTGGATGTCGCCGCCGGCCTCGCGCAACTGCACAGTACGAATGTCGTACACGGTGACATCAGCAGCGACAACGTGCTGCTTGCGTCACGGGCGGCTCGTCCCGGACAAGAACGACGGGGCTTGGGCGCCTCCTCCACCCGCGGCTCCACCTTCAGCATGACCTCCAGCGACCAGCACAGCCGCGGCGACAAGCACCCCACGGGTGACGCCGGCGCTCCTTTGGAAACCTCTGGTCGTACACCGACCCATGGGTCATGGTTCAGTGTCTCGTCCGACGCGCTCGCCTTGCTGGCGGCGCATCTGCCGTACAAGCAACCGCCCCGCCGGCCCCTCTGGGCGGCCAGCAGCGACTGGAGCGACGCAGTGGAAAGCGGTGAGGAGGGGGCCGCTGCGGCGGCTGCGGCGGCGGCGGCGGCGGCGCTGGGTCGGTACGGCTATGTGGCCAAGCTGTGCGACCTGGGCCTGGCGGAGGTGATGCCCCAGGGGCAGCGGGACCTGGAGACGGCCTGCAGGTGAGGGGGGACGGGTGTGTACGGTATGTGATGTGTTTAATGAGAAGCCATACCACCCAGAACCGCCCATGTCATGTGTGTGGTGTGTGTACTTGTCTCTGTATGTGTGTGTGTGTGTGGGGGGGGTGAGGACGACGTGGACGAGGCAACTATGGGGATGCGGGGAATGGGGTGGTAGTGGCGATAGTGTGGCAATGTATCGTGTGGATCGAGGGGCGGTTGGATATCGGACGACATGTGCACGCATGGCAGAGATGCAGTGCAGCGCAACAGCGGATTGATGGTGCAGTTCCGGCCGGCCATGAGGGATGTGCCGTGGATGTGTTCAAAGTAAGGTGCGAGAGAGAGACTTGTAACCCTGTCCCCCCGCCCTCCCCGCTCTACTGCGCCGTGCCGTGCCATGCTGTGCCGTGTGCCATGCGATGCCACATCATACAATGCCGTACTGTCCCCACTCCCCAGGCGCTCCTCCGCCTACTCGGCCCCCGAGCTGGCGGTGGCGGGCCGCCTGGGCCCCGCCAGCGATGTCTACTCCTGGGCGGTGCTGTGTTGGGAGCTGGCGGCGGGGAGGCCGCTGCCGGCGCTGCTGGGCAGCCCGGCGGGGGCAGCCGTCAGGGCCTGGCTGGCGGACTCTGACGGCGCGGGGCCGCTGCCTGGCCAGGAGCCGGAGCCGCCGGAGGGACTGGAGGCAGCGGCGCTGCCGCCGTCACTGCTGACGTGGCCGCCGTCCGTACCACACGCGCTCGTCGTGCTTGTGGGCGAGTGCCTGCGGGCTGACCCGGCGGGTCGGCCCACCGCGGAGGATGTCGTACAGCGGCTGGAGCACATCATAGTCAGCATGTGACGCGGATCACCGCAAGCCGCTCGCCGCTGGACGCCCTCTCGAAAAGGATGCTCTCCAGTGAAGACTGTGAGGTAACAGCCATACAGCCTGTTGTGCAGCTTGGGCTGGATGACGCGGATGCCGCGGATCGTGGGGTTTACAAGGGATACGAGTGTGCACGTCGGTTTGATTGATGAGTTTTTTCGCGCTTGTGCCATGCTGGTACGGCATCACTATTACCTTACGGGTCACGCACGGCGCGTCCTCTTTTGTGCCATACCTGTTTGGGGCCAACTACCTCTGCACCACCCCTGCACCACCCCTGCACCATTCCTGCACCCCTTCTCGGGTGTCCGCCGCTCCAATGCTCTGATGCGCCATGCCCCCCTACACAACACACACTCGTGCAGGTCAACGCCCAAGCCTTGCACAGATCTGGACAGCTTCATGTTGAGGCAGGTCGGGGCAGGTCGGGACGGAACAGGGCAGGTGAGACCAGGACACGGCGGGAGGGGCAGAGACGGGGGCAGGCCCAGAGCCCATCCATCGCCCTTGTCTGCAGCATGCCTAGAGCTTGTGGTCGCGGGTCGACCAAATATCGTCGAGGTCCAGGGTATCCCGGTATATGGTGCCAGGCAAAGCAGCGTGGCGGGGGTATCTGGAGATGATCGGCGCTGTGCGTGGAATGGAATTAGGGTTTAGGTAAGACCGGGTGCGGTACACCGGTAGTGAATGGAGGATGGCAGGCCCTGGCAGGCCCTGGCAGGCCACGGAAGGCCACGGAAGGCCACGGAAACGAACTGCTTGGTTGTGGGGTTCGCGAGGAAGGACCTCCTGGGCGTCCAGACCGCGCTGTTTGGTAGGGTGTGAGGAGGGTGTGGGGGGGTTTGGGGGGGTGTCGCCGGCGGGGCCCGGGTTCCAGAATCGCAACCCCCAACCGCTGACCGCTAACCAACCCCTCACGGAAACGAGAGGTTCGTGCGCGAGTGCGCGAGTGAGCGAGTGCGCGAGTGAGCGAGTGCGCGAGTGAGCGAGTGCGGCTCATCTGTCAGCGACACCGTCCAAGCTACTTGCCGGCACCGCTGTGGAGTGCCGGAGTGCCGGCACCGCTGTGGAGTGGGTGAGGGGGGCGCACCGTGCGGGTGCGCAAGGTGGTGCACAGCCCATCGGCACTTGGTGTGTACGTTACAGGGTGTACGGACAGGGTGTACGGTATGGCTCCATTCGCCTCTGGACACCCTCCGTATTCCTCTGAACCTGGAAGCTTGGGCTGGCGAGGCCTCCAGACCTGACCACCATCCAGCCATTCGGTGTGCAGAGGACGCTGGTATTCTCTGTGTGTGTGATGCGTTGATGCCATGCAGCATCTAACCGGCCCTACGAGTCAATAGTGCCGTGAGTCGAGGTGGCCCATTGGTCAGTGAGAGGGGTGTGTGATAGAGAGAGATAGAGATTGCGACGCGTCATTACGGACGACGTGACATCCTGTCGTACGAGGGCGTATGTGTGTTTAGAGAAGAGACCCGCCCGTATGTGTGTGTAAGAGAGAGAGAGAGAGAGACAGAGAGACAGAGAGACAGAGAGAGAAAGGGAGAGAGAGGGAGAGTGCGTGTGTGTGTGTGAGAGAGAGAGGGAGAGAGCGTGCATGTGCATGTGCATGTGTTTAGCGAGGAACCCGCCCTCACCTTCCCGGACTCGCGCGATGTCATCCCCCGGAAACCGGCAACATCGCAATATACCGATACCAGCAGGGGAGCCTGTGTGTTTAATGAGAAGCCCACCCAAGCTGTGTGTATTCGTGGGCTGGCAGGGCGTGCGTTCGTGATATGCGACGGGCGCGGTAGTGCCCAACAGTCTGCCCGTGTGCAGGTGACGCTTGTTGTGTGTCTGTTTCACTGTTTGGTGTAGCGCCCACGGCTGGCACAGTCGCGGCCGCCGCCCCTCGCCCTTCACTGCCTCACAGGGCTCTCGGAGTCGGGCCCCCGCGCGCGGCATTAGAGAGATCCCTGCGGGGATGTATTCCGGTGGGGCCTCAGCGTCGGGCTGCAGGGAACGTTTGATGATGATTTTTGACCGCTGGGTTACCGCTGCGGGTGGAGCTGGGCACCTTCTCGCGGGTCGCTGAGCGGGTCCGCGACTGCTTTCGCAGCCGCGATGAATCGCTCATCCAATTTAGTGTGAAGGGAGCGCAGCGGGCATCGGACCGGGGCTTGGAGAGGGCTATTGACCTGTTAATTTTTGTGTTCGGCAAATGACCCGTGTTGAATTGATTAGTGATGAGCTTGCTGGGAGCCGCGCTGGGGTTATTTCTTCCCAAGGGCTGATTCAATGGCGGTGTGCCCGTCGTCGAGGCTGGTGGGTGTTATTTTTTTATTGACGTGATCCGAGGCGGCAAGGCCCGCGCCGAGGTTTACGTGCGTCTGACGCTGAGAGAACATAAAATACAAGGCAGCGCGCGCGGCCTCGCGCGGCCGCCGCAGAGACCTGCTGATGAAAACCCAAATCCGAAAAGCCGAAGCGCACCAACTTCTGTCCTCGGCCACGTGAGGATCACCGGCGCAAGCTTCCGCGTTTGGTTGTTGTTGTTCCATCATATATACCCGCCGTGCGGTTTCCTCTCTTCTGACGCTGACGTGTCACCTGAAGAAGGCCGCGGCAGGAGATGGTGATACGGTGCTGACAGGCGCGGCGGGCCCGTCCGGGGGCCTCAACCGCGCTGACAGCTCCAGCCCACCACCACTCACAGCCCCGCCCGCGTGCCACCACCTGCCACACATCCCGCGTCACACGCATTCCGCGTTCTCGCACTGCGACTAACCGCTACGGTACTTGCCGCCACCGCGCCATCGTGTTTCCTCACCGCACATCATCCGACGTCGTCCTACCTGCCCTTCCCTGCCACCTGGCGCTGCCGTAAACTCAACGTCCCGCGAGTCAGCCGCCGCAGCAAGCCAAAGCAGCAATCAACCATCGCAGCAAACAGCAAAGCCGCAGCCCGGTGCGTGGAAATGGCAGCCAGCGAGGGCGATGATGACCCCGGCAGCAGCGGCGGCGGTGACCGAGGCGCCAGGAGTGCCCCGATCGCCGGTACCGATGCGGTTCCGAGGCGGCCGCTTCAGAGCCCGCGGGGCCTCCCGGGCTGCCCGCCCCTGGGCACCGTCCCGCCGCTGTTCCTGCCCAGCGGCGGAGTCGGCCATCGGAAACCCGCGGCTGAAGCCCCCCAAGCTGAGGCTCAGGCTCGGCCGCGGCTGCAGGCTCCGGTTCCGGCAGCCGCTGGCATGGCGGCCGTCGGCGGTGGCGCGGCGCCGACGACGCCCGGCCAAGCTGGCGCAGCGCCGACGCCGACACCGGCCCGAGCCCCGGCGGCAGCGCAGGCGCCGTTTCGGTCCCTGCAGCAGCAGCAGCAGCAGCCGCAGCCGACGCCCCAGCAGCAGCAGCAGCAACAGCAGTCGACGCAGCGTTGCAGCCCAACTGGCCGGCAACGGTCTCCGCCCAACGGACCGAGCAACGGTATTAACTGCCGGAACAGCACCGGCAGCAGCGACCAGCCGCCATTTGGTGCCGCCGCCGCCGCAGCAGCAGCGCTGTACGACACCGGAGGTACGGCAACCGACAGGGGCGGCAACAACCGGAGTGACGGGCGGGATGCGACAACGGCGAACGGCGGCGGGTGCGGGAGCGGCGGCGTTCGACCCGTGGGTCATTGCGACAGTCGCCAACGTAACGGCGTCGGCAGCGTAACGGCGTTTGCGGCACCTAGCAATGCGCCGCGGGCGGCAAGCGGCGGGGCCTCGCAACCGCTTAGACAGGGCCCTGTCGCACTCGCTGATATCCGGCGACGAGCTCCGTACGGATGTGGCGCGGCGGCGGCGGCGGCGGCGGCGGCAGCTGGTGGTGCTGGTGGTGCTGCTCCTCTCGAGGTCGAGGATAACGACTGCGGATACGTGCAAGCGGGTGGACACGCAGCTGTTGCAGCGGCGGCGCCGCGGCCGCTGTTCGGCATCTCGCCGCCGCCGCCGGCGAAACGGGAGCCCGCCGCCGCCAGCGCAGCCGTCCGCCGTACAGGCAGCTGCATCACCCACCTGAACTTTGTGCGACGCACGGGAAGCGACATGGGTGATCAAAGCCGGCCGGTAATGCGGCGGAGCTTCAGCGGAGTTGGCGGCGGAGGCGGCGGTACGGCACACAACGGCGCGGTGGGCATGGCTGCACAGCCGGTGGCGCATGTGGGTGGCGGCGGCGGCGGCGGCGCGTTGCAATTCCAAGTTGCGGCGACGTCGGATAAGCCACTTCGACAGTTGGCGGCGGCGGCGGCGGCGGGCGCCGACGCCGATGCGGATTCTGCGTCGGAGGACGTCGATACTGATGACGTGGATGCCGATGTCGGCGCCGGCGCGGCGACAGCTGCATTAGATCCTGTTAACGGGGGGGTTGTTGCTGACACGGCGGATGTTCCTGCTACTGCCGCAATGGCGTGGGCGGGAGTGGCGGCTGGGGTGGCGGCGCGCGACGGAGAGGCCAAACGTGGGGAGGGTGCCGCGGAGGAACGACCCACGGGTCTGCCGCAACTGATGTCGGCAGTTGATCCCAACGACCCCAACCTGACCGCCATCCTGGCAGCGCTGAAGGTGGCGGCCAGTGTGTCGCCTGCGTCAGTACGACAACTGCTGCCGTACACGGAGTTGGCACATCCGATATGTCACGCCCCTCAGTTGGGCCCAATCATCCAACCGGCGGCGCAGCCGCAGCGGCAGTCGCGAGGCCACGACTCGGCGACGGTGGCGGCGGCGGCGCCGCCGCGCAGGAGGGGCAGAATACGGAACGAGCAACTCTTCTCGGATACGGGCGAGTGCGGAGATGCCGTACTGGCGGCCGCGCCGGCGCGGAGTCTGCAGGGAGGCGGCGGCGGCGGCGCCGCCGCCGCCGGCCGCCGTCGCCGTCGCCCTAGCCCCGCCTTCGACAGCGAGGCGCCGCTCCCCCCTGGACCAACCCGCCGAGCCACCGCCTCCTCCGTCACCGCGGTGTCGTACAACGCCGTTGATGGTCATCAGGACCCAAGAAGAGGCCTCGAGACGACAATGACAGCTGCGACGGCGACGCTGACGGCGACGCCGAGGGTCGTACAGGGCGTACCGCCGCCACATCAACAACCGCCGCCCGCATCGCTGCCAATCAACCGCCCGCAGCCCCCCCTCATGCACCCCCGGCTCCAGCCGCGGCTGCCCCTGCCGCCACTGGCGGACCCCCTGCTGTCGCCGCCGCCGCCGCAGCTGCCGCCGCCAACTCAGCAACAGCCGCTACAGCCGGCCGCCGGGTCAGGCGCCGCGGCCACGTCACCCGCCGCGTCGTCCGTTGCCGTTGCCGCACCCGCTGTGCCGTACCAGCCCCGTGCACCGGGCGCAGCACCTGCTGGCGCGCCGGCGGCGGCGGCGCCGCCGCCGCCACCGCCGCTGAGGCCATCGTTCCGCGCGGCGGAGCACGAGCCGATGTACTCCAGGGGCGCTCCTTCCGTCGTCGCCCCCGGGGTGGTAGCCCCTGGGAGCACCAGCCGTCCTGCGGCCGTCGACGGCGACGTCGCCGCACCCGGTGACATGCCCCGGAGGATCACGCCCCCCGAACTGCTGCCCCACCACTTCCCGTCCGATGGGCCTCGCTTCCCAGCGCCGCCGTCGGCGTCAAGGCTGCAAGGTGGCGGCGGCGACGGCGGCGGCGGCGACGGCGGCGGCGGCGGCGGCGGCGGCCAAAGCGGTGCACCTCCGCTGCAGCCACAGCCGCCGCAGCCGTCGGGGTCCCCATCGCCGCAGGCGCCGACTGCCGCCGCGGCTACAGCCGCCGCCGCAGCCGTCGCCGCGGCGGCGGCGGCAGCCGCCACGGCCGCGCAAGCGACGGCGGCGGAGCAGCCGCGCCTGCTGGCGTGCCTTGCGCGCATGTGCGCGCAGCTGCATGACGTGGCGCGGCTCAGCACGCAGCACGCGCGGCACGCCGTGGCGCTGATGGCGCCGCTGGTCGTTCAGGTGACCCATGGGACTCTCCAGGGGGGAGGCTCGAACTGGAGTAGAGGAACAAGGGTGACCCAGAAGGGCAGAAGTGGTCCACAATACCCACCTGCGTTCAAAATTGGCTGGAACGGGGGTCGGGGGCACACGGCGGCGCCGTCGTGGTGGTTTGTTGTATTGTCGTTGGTCGTTATCTGACCCATGGGTCAACTGTCCCTGAGTTCAGTCTCGAGCGCGGACCGTTACGGAGTGCGGCAGAGGACGCCCCAGCCCCCAGGTCCTCTGCCGTCGCTTTCGAGCCGTCCTCCGCCGCACTCCAAAGGCCTGCTGGTCCGGCACCCTTCCCTTCCCTTCCCTGGGTGAAGCCACGCCGCGCCGCCGCGCCGTTCACACGGCCGACATGTATGGGTGTGCAACCCACTCGTCACACTTTTCACCGCATGCCTCACACTTCAACACTTCTCCCCTCACACTTGTCACCTCACAACCCCCACCACCCGCGCCCCCAGGTCCAACTGGCGGTAGCGATGGGCGCTTCCCCCTCCGCGCTCTCCGCCCTCGCCCGCCACTCGCCACCGGGGCCGCCTCCGCCTCCGGCGCAGCCGCCGCAGCCGCCGCCACAGCCGCCACTACATTCTGGACAGCCACATACCCAGCCGCCACCGCAGCAGCCGCACCCGCAGCAGCAGCAACAAGTGCAAACCCCAGACCTCGCCCCAGTTCCGAAAACTCAGCCCCAGCAGCAGCAGCAACAACAACACCCCCAGTTTCACCACTTTGCCGCAAACAGCCATCATCCGACATCGCTTCAGCCGTCACCCGCCGGGATGCAGCCGCCGCCGCCGGCGCTGCCACACCCACCCCCTCACCACCAGCAGCCGCACCCGCCACTCACGCGCCTGTCACCACCACACGGCTCCTGGCCCATGCCGCCGTCGCTGCCGCTGCAGCACCTCCTCCGCCAACAGCAGCTGCTGCAGCAGCAGCAAACACCGGCGGCGGCGACGGCGGTGCCGCCGCCGTCTTTGCCACCGCCACCGCCGCCGCCGCCACAGCAGCAGCAGCGGCAGCCAGTGGCGCAGGCGGGCCCGCTGCAATGTGCCGTACAAAGCCAGGCGGACCCCGAACCGCTGCTCCAGAGCAGTCCTGGCGGGGCCGGCGGAGAGTACGGCAGCCGTCACGGCAGCTATCAAGGCGGGGCAGCAGCAAGAGAGTGCGTCCCTCACGAGGTGGGGGGCGACCCACATCCCGGCGCTGCAGACGACGCGTTCCCGGCGGCCGCCGCCGCCCTCCTGACACCCTCACCGCCACAGCTCCCGGCAAGGAATGTGACGGCGGCGCCAATGGCGGCGGTGGCGGCGGCGGCGGCAGGCGCGGAAAGGCGCGCGGGCTGGCCCGTCGGCGGCGCCGCCGCCGTGTCCGCTGCAGCGCCAGCGGCGGCAGCGGCGGCAGGCCCGGCGGTGGCGGCGCGCGGCGTCAAGCGCAAGGCCCCGGAGAGTGCGGCAGACGCTGAGGCTGGGGATGGGGCGGGGGTGGAGGTCGAGTCGGATCGCTGTCGCAGCGGCAGTAGCGGCAGTAGCTGTGGAGCCTCGGGCGCCGGTCGGTGCGGCATCGCTCCAGCAGCTGCCGGCAGCGGCGGCAGCGGCGGCAGCGGCGGCAGCGGCGGCAGCGGCGGCAGCGGCGGCAGCGGCGGCAGCGGCGGCAGCGGCGGCAGCGGCGGCAGCGGCGGCAGCGGCGGCGGCGGCGGCGGCGATGCCCGAGCGGACGGTGTCCGCCGTCGGCTCTCTCCGTCGGAGCTTGATCTTACCTCTGGGGGGACTGGCGAAGGCGGCGGTGGGGGCGGCGGCGGTGGCGATGTGCCGGCGGGCGGAGCGGGGCCTGCTGGTGTCGGGGCTGTGACCTGGGCGGGGGCGGCGGGAGCGGCTGCGGGGACGGCAGCGGCAGGGCGTTGCAAGGCGGAACCGACGGCGGAGGAGGGTCCGACCGGCTTGCAGCTTGGGCCGCAGCAATGGCCGGCAGGCAGGGGATGTCAAAGCGCCAGGGAGGGTGGCGGCGGCAGTCCTGGGGCGGGGGGCCAGGAGGACGAGGCCGATGTCGCTGGCGGCAGTGACGGCAGCGGCGGCGGCGGCGAGGCTGCGGGTTGTGGAGAGGCGGGTGGAAGGGGGTGCGGAGGTGGAAGCGGGAGGGGGAGCGGGGGGCGCCTGGCGCGGTGGCGGGGGCGGGGGCGGCGGGGGAGGTCCTGGCGGCGGCGGCGGCGGCGGCGGCGGTGTTAAGCTGCGGTTCAAGATGCAGCGGCTGCACAGCAACACGCCCACGAAGCCCTGACGGGCGCGTGGCAGTCGGCTTGGTGGCTTCGCTTGGTCTTCCGTACAATTTGTGCAGGGTTGTCGTACATACGTTGACCAGGCTGCGGGGAAATGGGGGGGAATGTGTCAGGCCTCTGGGTATTGAGGCCCTCCCCTCAAACGCACGGCTGATTTCAGCGTGTACGGCATCGGACACCCGGGGGGCCGGGCTGTGGGCTCGGCCCGTCGTACGCGGGGAAGGCCCCGCGCCTCGATCTCCATTCCATTAGATGTGGTACTGGCGTCGGCATTGCCGTACTTGTGTTGGCAACCGCAATTTGGGGGTGCAGAGCAGGGGGGGGAGACAGGATAGAGACCCTAGATGCCGCGGAGATCTTTCTCATCCCCGTCCCCCTCTAGATCCCAATCCGAGATCTACGATGGTCAAAAGACAGATGCAGCCAAATCCCGCACAAGACGGACGATGACCACGCCACTGTAAGACATAGTAATAGTAACCGTTACAACATATACGATGTTTCTTATGCCCTGGTCTGGCAGGATTGGGTCTCATCGTGCCACGCGGTGTGTGTGTGTGCGTGTGTGTGTTTTGGAAGACGGGTCGTGGAAGTAAACACTGAGGCCCCAGCGGCGGTGGAGGACGGCATGTACGAATTCCGGGCACACGCTGGGCGTTGTGGGTTGTCTGTTGTACGACAACAGCAGGGGGCTCGATGGTGGGAAACACCGCAAGGGCCGGGGGGGGGATACAGCGCGGGAGTGCCGTTTGGGCGCGCGGCTGTGCGCTGGCTGTATCTAAACTGTCGTACTATACGGCAAAGTACTGATGGTGAGCATGGCGAGGCGCGACATCCGTACATCGCCGTGGACGGTACGTACAACACGGCGGGTCAGGTGGTACCATGAAGTTGCTGTCGCCCGGCGTGCTGTAACGGGCGGCCTGCATCTCTTTCTCTCTTTCCTCGTCTTTCCATGTTTCTTTCTCACTCTCCGGCTTCACTGCTCCTCCAACTCTCCCTCCCTCACCCTCCCTCACATCAGCAAATCAACTCGTCGGAGACACGGAGCACACGGCCGCAACTCCCTCCCCACCCCACCCCACTCCACCCCCGGGTCACAGCACGGCGGCATTTCGGTTCCGGCCCAGCCGCCCCTCAAAGGCGCCATCGGCCCGCCTCGCGGTGGCGGAGCGCGGCGGGGAACGGGAAGGGGGGCAACGGGGGCGGCGGATGCCGGGTTGCAGTGGCGTGCCACGTGCCAGACCCCCCCGACCCCCCCGACCCATCCAACAGGGGTGTGGTGGTGGGGGCCGCCGGAAGGCAGCCCCCCGTACAACCGCCAGCTTCTTCACCTGTCCAACCGACAACGAACCAACTGACGAATCGTCCAACAGATGTCAACGCGGCCGCCGCGGCAAACCTCTCCTCCCCCCACCCCTTCCCCCTCTCCATTCGTCTCCCCGGAGGGGGTTGAGGCGGGGGCCTGTGGGCGGGAGGAGAGGGAGCGCCGCTTCATGCCCCGAACCGGCTGCAAGCATCCGGTAGCAATACGGGCTCGTACTGCCGCAGAGCAGGATATTCACAGTCCTGAACAACTTAGGACCGAAAAAGAATCCACTGCAACTGCTGCCACTACCACTGCTGCTACTACTGGAGCAACTGCCACTGGTCCAGCGTTTATTTCTGAAATAAAACAACTAGAGTATTAGAGGCCAAAACTTTGGAAACGTTTTTATTCCCCGGAACGCCCCCAAACCAAGCGAGATTGGATTTATGTGGCGCTGCCTAGAGCCGGACATCTGCCCTGCCAACTGTTTGCCAGACCCAAACGCCAAAAGGGCCTGTGGGAATCTGCCGCCGGCGCCGGAGCGATTGCTGCATCGCACACCCCTCCACCGCCCAAACACGCCCCGATGTGTCGGGTCCCCGACGCCGGGTCACCCTGCCGTACGCATCCTCGGTGACGCCGCGATCACGGTACACACAGGCCATCAAGGCTGAGGTGGTGGCCTCACGGCCCCCCTGTGGGCAACCCCCCCCCACACACACACACCGCGAACCCCTGGAGTGGCTGTGGCAGCAGCGCCCCTGCTGCCGAAAAATACTGAGCCACTCTGGAATACTTCCCGGCCTGCCTCGAAGGTTCTTATTTCCTGGCACCTGCTGGGCAGGGCCCCACAATGCTGTGCCCTGCCAACGATTGTACGGCTATATTCGCGACGTGACGCGAAACCCCGCGGTATTGCATTTCCCCGACATTGAAGTTCCCCGGAATTGTATTTCCCCCGTTTTTGAAGACAGCCATTGAAGATATCCACACTGCGCGGTGAGTCCGTGAGCGATGTTTCCCGACTGCCCGACTGCTCGACTGCTCGACGTGCTAGTGCCCCTCGGGGCCCGCCAGCAGCTGCATCAGCCGCTGGTAGGTGCACACCGCCCGGGACAGCGAGTCGGCGCGGATGCGCTCGTTGGTGCCGTGGATAAGGCCCAGGTCGCCCGCGGTCTTGTTCAGGGCGTACGGCACGAAGCGCAGCACGCCGCCGCGTGCCAGCGAGCCGTAGTGCTTGCTGTCGGTGGCGCCGGACACCAGGTACGGCACTACGGCAAGTGGGGCCTGGGGGAAGGGGGGGGTCAGGGGGAGGGGGAGGCGGGGAGGGGTCCCAACGGTGTACGGGAAGGCCCCCGGGGGAGTAAAGGGCGGATGGCGGCGCTTCTCCACGCGGGTCAAGCCGTCACGCTGACCCGCACCTCCCATGGCCCCGCACCTCCCGGACCCCGAGTACCCGGAAGCTAGCCCCCTCAACCCTCAACCCAAAACCGTCCCCACTCCCCGACCCTCTCCCCGACCCCCCCCCCCCCCCCCAACACACACACGGCCAACGTCGGGCCCGGTCAGACATGTAACGATACACACACGATTACAGATACACACACGGGGCGCAGTTTTCTTTTCACACCTGTCCCTCCGTCTGCCAGGTCTCTCGGATGGCCCGACTCAGCATCTTGAAGTGACGGCCCTCCGCCGGAGTCACCCGGGAAGCCGCCCAGGCGCCTCCCTGGCGCCATATCGGTGCCGTTGCCGGTGCCGTACAGGAAAGGTTTAGTTCAGGAGCGATGCGGGAACGGGACAGGACGAAAGGGGGGGCGGGCGGGCGGCTTGGAGGAGGAGGGCTACTGTACGGCATTTGACGAATTTGTATTTGTGGGGGGTGGGTGCCGCTCTGCGGCTGTCGGTGCCCACGTCGGCGGTGAGTTGGGTTTAGGGTTTGGGGACCGGCGTCTGTCTGCCCCTCCGCCTCCTCCTCCTCCCCTTTTCCCTCCTCCCCCTCCCTTTCCCTTCTCCTCCCTCTTCTCCTCCTTCTCCCTCTCTTCTCCTCCGCCGCCGCGAAAGACCACCAAATCGATGACTGCCGATGTTGGGATGAACGAGGACGGCGAAGCGTTGACTCATGACGAAAGTAGCAGGAGCTGATGCGCTCAGATGGTGGTTTGGATTGTAACTCCTCCTGCTCCTCGGCCTGCTCCTCCTCCTGCTGCTGCTGCTGTCCTCACCGACCTCAACCTGCCGGCATCCCGTCCCCCCACCCCTCCCACTTCCCCTGCCGGCCCCCCGGCCAGCCCCCTCCCCCCTCCCCCTTCCCCTGCCGCCCCCCCGGCCAGCCCCCTCCCCCCTCCCCTCCCCTCCCCCTCACCTCCTGCTTGATCCGCACCTCCGCCCCCGCCAGCCCCGCCAGACGAGCCGCCCGCTGCACGTGGGCCGCCACATCCTCCGGTCCGAAGCCCGGCAGCATGCGGCTGTTGAAGGTGAGGTGCGCCTCCTGCGGCAGCACGTTGTCCGCCACCCCTCCCTGGAGCCGGGTCAGGGCCAGCGTGTTGGTCACCATGGAGGACGTCTCACGGCCCGTCACCCGACGGAGCAGCTGCGCCACCAACGGCTTGAGGGGCCTGGCGGGCGGTAAAAAGGTGGGCGGGGGCGGGGGTGGGGGTGGGGGGCCCGCGGGTTTGGATGTAGAGGCGAGGGCGGTGTGGGTGCGGGGGAAGCGGGGGCGGGTCTAGGCGTGTGTGTGTGTGTGTTTGGGGGTGGCGGTGGGGGTGGGGGAGGAACGGTGGCAGGGACGGCTTGAGGGGAGGTGGGGGCGTGGGAAATTGCGGTGTGGTAGTTGGTTGGAGAATGCGGCAGAAGGGACGACGCGGCGCCCGTACACCCATACAAGTACTCACTCCCCTTGTGTCAATAAAGACTGCGACACCGCCATACCCCCCTCCCAACACACGCACGCGGAATGAGGCCCCTCCCCCTCCCCTCCCCCTCCCCCTCCCCCTCCCCCTCCCCCTCCCCCTCCCCCCTGCCCCTCCCCTCCCCCTCCCCCTCCCCCTCCCCCTCCCCCTCCCCCTCCCCTCCCCCTCCCCCTCCCCCTCCCCCTCCCCCTCCCCCTCCCCCTCCCCTCCCCCTCCCCCTCCCCCTCCCCCCCCTCCCCCTCCCCTCCCCCTCCCCCTCCCCCTCCCCCTCCCCCTCCCCCTCCCCCTCCCCCTCCCCCTCCCCCTCCCCCTCCCCCTCCCCCTCCCCCTCCCCCTCCCCCTCCCCCTCCCCTCCAGGGGGGCCCACCTCACCCTCGGCTAGCGCCCACGAGCAGCGGCCGCATCCACGTCGGCGCGTACGGCACCACGTGCAACAGCATGTCCGTCACCGGCGGCTGTAGCACCGTGGGAGTGGGCAGTAGCTTGAGCGCGGTGCTCAGCCGCCACAGCTGCGACTGCACATCGGAGCCGTCGACGGGAGGCATTGAGGAGTGGCCGCCGGGGGAGTGGAGGGTCACTTGCATCGTGACGTAGCCCTGCGGAGGGGGCAGGAAGGGGGGGCCGGACAACCACGACCCATTCGGCGTCTTTTCGCGATTTCGCTGTCTTTGTTGACAAAAAGAGGGGGAAGGGGATAAGCGGAGGCGGGAAGGGGGCGGGCGGGAAGAGGGGACCTGTAAGCGGCCACAGGGAGGTCAGAGGGGGGTTGGGGGCCGGATGGGGCGGAGCGAGCAGCGCATGTGGCAGGGACGGAGGGGGGGAAGATGGTGGGGAAGTGTGAGAGCTCTCGCCTTTGCAGCTAGGGGCAGGTGGGGGCAGCTGGAGGCCGTCAGCCCGACCGCGGGTCAGCAGGGCAGACGCCGGGAGTGCCGTGCCTACAGCTGCGCCTGCAGCTGCTGCTCTGAGTTCCCTTCCTCCTCCTCACCCCCCACCCCCACCCCAAACAGTGTGTGTGACCTGCACCTGCCGAGGTGCACCCCCACTGCGGTGGCCCCTCCATTCCCCGTCAGTCAAGTGCACCCCGCCGTCGAGGTCCCGGTCTCAGAGGGGAGGACCCGACATCCCCCCCCCCCCACACACACACACACACACGGCCGTCACGGGCGCCACTCGGCCCCTCGCATGTCACGCACTCCTGTTCTGCCTGCTTAAGAAACACACGGCCGTCAGCGCAGCCCAGACCGTCCGCCCCACCAACGCACCCCCACCAACGCACCCCCACCCCCAACCCCACCCGGGCACCCACCTTCTCCGCCAAGCCCACCATGGCCACCGGCCTGCCGCTGATGAAGGGCCTCAGTCCGTCGCTCAGCACCACCCCGCCCTCATCCACCACCACATCCAGCTCGGGGTACCTGGCGCGGAGGAGCTCAGAGGTGGCGCGGGCGCCGTGCCAGCCGCCGATCTTGGGGGGGGGGCGGCGGAGGGGCGGGGGGAGATGGGGGGGGACGGGAGTGGGGGGGACGGGAAATGGGGGTGTAGGAAATTGGTAGACATTTCAGTGGCCGCGTAGGGGGGGTCCAAGGTGCCGTGTAAGAGGGGGCGTAGCGAGGTTGACAGTTTGGAGAGACAGAAAGGTGGGCTCGGGGGGCCGCGGGCGGGGTTGCGGCGGCGAGGGGTGAGCCGACTTGCGACGTTGCGAGCAAGGAAAGACGGGCGAGGTACGGTGGTGAGGCGGCAGCGTCTCTCTGTGGAGGAGGGAGGTGGGGCTGGGCCGGGGGTAGGGGTTGCAATGGGTGGAAAGCTGCGGGGGTGGGGTGGGGGGGGGTGGGGTGGGTGGGGTGGGGGGGGTGGGGTGGGGTGGGGTGGGGTGGGTGGGGTGGGGTGGGGTGGGGTGGGGTGGGTGGGGTGGGGTGGGGTGGGTGGGGTGGGGTGGGTGGGGTGGGGTGGGGTGGGGTGGGGTGGGGTGGGGTGGGGTGGGTGGGGTGGGGTGGGGTGGGGTGGGGTGGGGGGGGTGGGGTGGGGGGGTGGGTGGGGTGGGGGGTGGGGTGGGGTGGGGTGGGGGGGTGGGGTGGGGAGGGGTGGGGTGGGGTGGGTGGGGTGGGGGGTGGGTGGGGTGGGGTGGGTGGGGTGGGGTGGGGTGGGTGGGGTGGGGTGGGGGGGGGGGTGGGGTGGGGTGGGGTGGGGTGGGGTGGGGTGGGTGGGTGGGGTGGGTGGGTGGGGTGGGGTGGGGGGGGGGGGGGGGGGGGGGGGGGGGGGGGTGGGGTGGGGTGGGGTGGGGTGGCGGACATCCGTCATCCTCCCCCACCCCGGCCCCCCCGCGCTGCGGCCCACACCCGCAACCCCCCCTCGGCAGCTCCCACCTGCCCAAACCCTAGCTGTCCCGCCCTTCCCCTTTCCCCCCTTCCCCCCTCAACCCTCCAGCCCATAATCTCATCGCACGCCATGCTTTGTCAACCTCCAACCCCTCCAACCCCCCTCCACTCGCCCCCCCTACCCCTACCCCTCCACCCCCCCCTCACCCCCCACCCAGCCCCCCCCTCAACCTGCTCGCGGCCGTCCCCCAGACCTTCTACTTCGCGCGACGCTCCACCCACAAGGATATGCTGGCGATCGTCCACACCCGCCTGCGCGATCCCCCCGCCGCCCCGCCCGCCCCCGGCCCCTGACCGCCCGCTCCTTCGCCCCCGCACCGGCGGGGCGTCGGCGGCTGTCCCCTCAACGTTCCAACGGGCGCTGCTGTGTGACGGCGTGGGTCTGTGTGACGGCGCGGGTCGGCTTCGGGCCCCTGCTGGGTTTCGTTTGCGTATGCCCTCCGGGCCGGCGTCGGGTTTCGTGTGAGAGTGCCCTCCGGCGCGCGGCCTCCGGGCCGGCCCGGCCGTGTCGCCCCCAACCTGTAACCGTTACGACGTCTTCGCCTCCCCGCCCCTCTCTCTCCCCCCGCGGCTCCTCACCCCGCACCGCACGTACCCAACACAGCCCGCCCGACCGCCCTAGGCACGCCACCACGCGGCACCCCACATGCAGGGGCTGCCCCGCTACGACCGGGCACGGTGGGGAGCCATGCCCCGAACTTGGCCCGCCACCCGGTCGTCCGTCCCCGCGTCCCTGCCCCATGCTTGCTTCCCCTGTCGTACATGCCGTACCTGTCGTACGGCCTCCCGTCCCATATCCCACTCCCCCTCGTCCGCCCCGTCCTCTTTCGCGCCGCGCTGCCGCCCCGCCATTCTCGCATACTGCTTTCTTTTTTATGTTTCCGTTTGTCATTCCGTACTGTCGTTGCCGCGCCCACTCACTCCGTTCCTCGGCTTCCCTCCCTGCATCGCCTTGACCTCGGACATCGCTCGCGGCGCGGCTACTCCTTCTACCACCACAGGTCGGTAAAGTATCTGTCCTCTCCGGGTTGGGTCGGGTTCGCATTTAGCTTGCTGCTGCACCGGCGGCAGCGCGGCCGCGCCGCCACGCGCCCGCGCGCGGTCTCTATCTTTCCGTTGCTGTGCAGGTACCGCACCACGTAAGTATACTGAGTTATGTTGGGTGTGCCCGGGTTCGTTCTTCGGGTTTATTTCTTTTTCAATTTAACCCCCCCTCCTCATCCCCCCCTCACCCCCCCCCTCGCACCTCCTCGTCGTGTCCGAAGGCGAGCAGCATGGTCCGCTCGGGACTGAACCCTCCGCCCCCCTCCCCCTCCCCCTCCCCCTGCAGCCTCAGCAGCCCGCTAACCGCCTCCAGGAGGGCCGCCACACTGAACTTGATGTCGGTGGCGCCCCGGCCCCACACGTACCTGCACCACCGGGAGGCAAGCCGCGCCGCGGGTTGGGCGAGACACGTCGGTTCGTGTGTTAGCAAGGAGAAAAGCTGAGCCGGTTCGTGTGTGTGTGTGTGTGTGTGTGTGCCGGGGGGTGGGGGGTGGGGGGGGATCACCGAGACAGCCACGGGGCCAGGGACGTGTGTGTGTGTGTGTGTGTGTGTGCGTGTGTGTGTGTGTGTATCTGGGTGGGTGGGTGGGCTTTTGGGGTGGGAATACTGCGGAGGTTGGGGGGGTGGGGGAGTTAGGAGCCCGCCCTCGCCTGTCCCCTAGTCCCCCCATCTGCCGACCCGCCCCTCTGGCGTACACCGCCCTCACTCCCCCTACCCTCAGGACCCTAAACCCCTCCCCCCTCCCCTCCCTCGCCCCTCCCTCACCCCTCCGCGATCTCCCCCGAGAACGGCGGGTGGCGCCAGGCGGTTTCGGAGCCCGGTGTGACCGGCACCACATCGTAGTGGCTCACAAACAGCACGGGGGGCAGCTCGGGTCGGGAGCCCCGCCACGTCAGCAGCAGGCTCAGGCCGTTGATGCCAACCTGCAGCGGCAGCAGCAGGATGAGGGAAAGGAGGGGAGGGGAGAGGGACATCCGGGTGGGGCAGGGGGGTATGCGGGTGCGGGTGCGAGTGTAGTACAACGAGCAACGTGAGGGGGGCTGCGGTTCAGGCGGTTTAGGGTGTTTGGGGGTTAAAGCGGTTTAGGGTGTTTGGGGGTTCAGGCGGTTTAGGGGGGCAGCGGGTTGAGGGGGGCGGGGGCGGGGGGTTTCGCGGTCTCGATCGACATTGAATGGGGGGGAGCGGGGTCCAAGAAGGATACACGGCAACACGGCAACACGGCGGCGCAGCTCTGCGTCTGTGTCTGGGCAGTAAGCTGAGCCGAGCACCGAGACCTGGGCCCTGTGTTGCCGGTCACGACTGCTGCCGTACCTTCTCCACCTCGAGGCGACTCCAGACGAGCGGGTACGACCGTTCAAGGTACGACATCATGTCCTGAAACACCTGTCGCACGAGTGCCCCGCGAGGCGAGGGAACGGGAGCAGGGACGGCAGGGTTACGGCAGGGTGTGCGGGGTTAGGGTTTTGATGACCTCTTGAGGGCGCGAGGGGTCATTCGCGGGGTCGTTGACCGGCTGCCGTCCCCGAGCATCCCTCTCACACATCCACACACATCCACACACCCCAACACAAGGGAATCCACGTCCCCAAGCGCCCAGTTGTTGGATCCAGTCCGTACACAGTACGGCACCTGTGGGTCATTGACGTGCTCCTCCCTGGACATATTGCTGATGCTGGGGAAGGTCAGCAGCCCCCGGAAGCGGTCCAGTGCCGCCGCCTCGTCCAGGACCGGACCTGTTGGAGATGGGAAGGGGGAGGGGGGGAGGGGGGGAGGGGGGGAGGGGGGGAGGGGGGGAGGGGGGGAGGGGGGAGGGGGGAAGGGGGAAGGGGGGGAGGGGGGGAGGGGGGAGGGGGAGGGGGGAGGGGGGAGGGGGGAGGGGGGAGGGGGGAGGGGAGGGGAGGGGAGGGGAGGGGAGGGGAGGGGAGGGGAGGGGAGGGGAGGGGAGGGGAGGGAGGGGAGGGGAGGGGAGGGGAGGGGAGGGGGGAGGGGGGAGGGGGGAGGGGGGAGGGGGAGGGGGAGGGGGGAGGGGGGAGGGGGGAAGGAAATTGGTAGACATATTCAAAGGAGGGGCGGGGGTGGAGGGGGGCCGGGGTTGGGAGGGGAGCGGGGCGCCACCGATAGCGGGCCAACTCAAGCAATGTGATCACTTTTCGCCGCTACTGTGGTACGATGTGAGGACACGAGGGCTGCTGGCGCGGCGAAAGGGTGGTGGTGGTCAAGTCTGCGGACGATGTGGGCGACACGGGGGGGGGGCAGTGTCGTGACGACGTGTCGCGGGCTGGGCTGGTCTCGGTAACCCACATGTGAACGGCTCGGGCGCTTCCGGCGGTTTGGCGAACTGCAATGAGTCCCGGTAGATAAATGCCAACTGGACCAGAAGCGCAGCAACCAGGCCCAGGAGACCTAACGATAATATTTTCGTTAGCCCAGACATTTGGAGGTTTATCGAAGAGCCGGGCGCGAATGATGTACCGTAAACTTGGGATCAATCGACTTGAGATACGGTATGTATGAGTGCGTCGCAAATGACGCAGCTGGCTGTATGTTCCTCTAATTTTATGAGGGCAGTATCGTTTTCGCAGTTTACGCAGCTAGCTATGTGGTTCTCTGATCATTATTCGTACGCGGCGTTAACTGACGACCTTACGGCAGAGGACCTCCAACTGCCGCCCATATCATCCGCAATTCGGGGACAGCATCCGGCGATGCACTCTCTGGCAAATAGTGAGAAATTCTGACGCTGCAAACGCTCAGAGGCCGGTCCTTGCCGACCTTGTTGGGCTTGCCGGGTGCCACTGCTTGCTTGCTCGACAGGCTGGCGGTCCCCGGCTTGCTTCTTGACACGGGCACGATTCTCGACACTTTCCCTATCGGGACAACCGGCCCAGACTGCTCTTTTGCTAGTGCTGCTGCGCTGAGGCGGACAGTCGTTGCAGGTCGTTGAAAAGAAGCGCTACACACAGCAGCACTTGTACATTCGGCGTCAGAGGTGACTCGATCCCCTCCGGGCAACCTCCCCGAAGGCCATCACCTCCGAAGGGCACACACCGACACCGACGCCGAAACACCGACACCCTCTCCCGACCCCTCCGCCGCATGCGATGCCCCCGGCCGCGCGCCAGCTGTCCGTACATACGGCACATTCAAGGAACCCCTCCGCCGTACAGGCTACGGCAACCCGCAAAACACCCTCGCCACCGCATGGCGCGGGCGGAAGCGGGGGAAGACGGCATCCAAAAAGCTCACTGATGACCACCAAAGGGGCCACGTCATAGCATTTACCATACCACGTCATCCAATCAAAAAAGGTCTGTGGGTCAGCTGCTAACGTGACGTTGCGTCCCGCCCCACCGCCTTGATGATGGTGGGTCCAACAGCTCGCCGTCGTCGGTCCGTATCCTGCACCTGCGCCTGCACGCCGCCCACCACCCCTCCGCCGCCCTACGAGGTCACATCCACCCACCCAGCAGCGCCTTCATGCTGCGGGATGGTGGCCATCAGGCCACACCACCTCCCCGGCTCAAGCCCCCCCTTACCCCCCCTCCCCCCAGCAATTTCCTGTACCCCCACCCTTGCCCGCTCCCTGCCCCTCCTGCAGATGTCCTCTTGCCTCCCCCCAGGCCTCCATGCCTCCAGCCCTACAAGTGGAACTTGAGCCGCTTGTCCTGTCGCATCCGGGTAAAGATCTCCAGCACCTGGGCAGATATGGGCGGATAGGGGAGGAAATGGGCGGATCGCGTGCAGGGGCATGGTGGTTGTGGTGGTTGTGGTGGTTGGTCCAGGGAAACCCTGGAGGGCCCGTTCCCCGGGAGGTGGAGGGCCCACCCTCACGTGGTATCCGCGGGTTGGGCCGGAGGCGCCGGCCACACCGTGTGTTCGGCTGCTGCGGCCGCTCTGCACCACCCCACCGGGTCACGTGCCCCCTCTCTCCCTCTCCCTCTCTCTCTAACCCTCAGGTAGGGCCGCGGTTCGATGACAGCCCCCGGGGCAGCCGCCCGGCGGTTCCCTCCCTCCCCTCCCTCCCCACCCTTCCCCACCCTCCCTTCCCCACCTCTCTCACGCACACACCTCCCTCTCGGAGGCTCAGTGCCCGTACACACACACACACACACACACACACACACACACACACACACACAGTCGTCGGTTGCATTGCTGGACACGGTTCTGCTTATTCGCGGCTCAGCTTTTCTCCTTGCTAACACACGCACGCACCCACCCGCCCACCCGCCCGCCCACGCACCCACGCACCCACCTGGTCTGGGCTGGTGACGACGACCGGCCCCACCCGCACCGACTGGTAGTTGCCCCCGCTGCTGGGCTTCACGTCCACACGCGGCCGCGAGCCCACCACGTCCTCCACGCACCGCACCATGGCGTCACGGAAGTCCTCCCCGCCGCTGCCCACCGCCGTGAAGAGCCGCTCGGAGGGGTACTTGTTGACCTGAGGGGGGGAGGGGAGGGAGGGGAGGGGGGGAGGGAAGGGGAGGGAAGGGGGGGGGAGGGGGGCTGAAGGGGGGTAGAGAGGGGTGGAGAGGGGAACGGCGCGGGGCCACGAAGCCTGCAGCGCGTGTGTTTAGAGAAGAGACCCGCCCGACCAGCGCGTGTGTGAATGTGTGTCTGTCACAATGCCGCCGGGGTGGGCTGCGGGCAAACTCGGCAACAGCAGCGGACGGGACGATGGGGATGGGGATGGGGGACAGCGGAACGAGCTACCGAGACCGCCTGTGGGTGTGGCTGTGCGGCACGTCAACGCCAGGTAGGCGCACCTTGGCGTCCACTCGCCGCCATTCGGCCCACATGTCTTCCGGGGTGCTGGGCGCGCCGCCGGCTGGCTGCGCGGCCTGGGCCGCGGCCCTGGCGGCCTGCACCTGGGCGGCCTTCTCCGCCACCTCCTGTTGCGTGTCCCGGAGCACCTCGGCTTTGTCGCGGCCGTTGATGGCTGCGGGGCACAAGATGGGAGTGCGCCGCATCGTGGATGGTTGATAGTTTGGATGTTTGGGAGGGAAGCTGGCGATGGGTGGTCTGCCAGCGGACGCCGACACGTCTCCCATGTGTGGTGGAATGGCTTGGAGGATTCGTTGGGTAAACGGTACGAGGCTTGGCGTCGGGCTTACTGGGGATTTTGGGAGATGCTTCTTGGCTCCGCTTGGGTTGGGGCTTGAAGCCCTTGCGCAGGGCGCCGAATCCCGTCGGGCCTCCGGAGCACGACAGGTCGCGGCCGCTGCTCGATGGACCGTCTGCATTTCCGCTTCGAGCAACAGTCGTCAATTGACGTGACGGTTGTGCAAGTCGTCCGAGTTTGCCTAGTTGGCCTCTGCAAGTGAAAGCACTGGCCATTTTAATGGGTCAATAGATCAATTGATTGCCAAAATGAGATTTAAAAATGCAAAATGATCTGATCATATTGAGTAGAATGCTGCCGACCCTTGTATAATAAGCGATGATCAGAAATTTTACATCGGTCGCTCCGGAACCTCCTGTTTCTATGGCTTCGGTTCCTCACACACATTACACTTCTGTTCCTGATGGTCATCAACCTTCTTCTCTTCGTAAGTTAATCTTCTAGATATCGACGTATTCAAACGTTGGCCGCGCATAATGGATCGCGGCTTCCTAAGCGCCCCTCAGACCGCGTGCGGGTCCCGCCTCGCGCCTCTGCGAGCGCGACTGCACCCACCATCGCAGCGCCTCGCCCAGCGGCCCCAACACCGCGCCCCCAGGCCCTTTCAGATCACCTTTGCCGGCCGTCACTCCCGTTGCGGGGCAACGGGCCCCCAGGGTGCCCCAGGCCCGGCGACATCGCACCCGGGTCGCCTCCTCCGCGCCAGTCAGCTGCCCATCTCCAGGTGGGGTGGGGTGGGGTGGGGTGGGGTAGGGTGGAGCAGGATGGGCCCACGGGGGTGCAATCGGACATGTTTAGAGCAACACAACACATGTTGATGTGTGGGTCCGCTGTGACGTCCTTGGTAATAATGTGCATGTGTATGTGTATGTCTGAATGTGCGGGGTGGGGGAGAGGGGGCGTTGTGCGGGGTGGGGGTCAGAGCATTTGGTACCGGGGGCCGAGGAGGAAAGGCAGCCGGGGAGGCAGGGGGGTAGCGGCAGTGAGGTGGCCCCGAGAGGGGGGTCTCCCTTGCGGCCGCCTCTTTCGTTGCTCACCTGCTCTCCGCCTCGCCGTCGCACCCTCATCAATCTGCCGGTGAGAAGGCGGTCGTTTGCCGTTGGCGCCGTTAGCACGACCGCAATCGTCGCGGGCCTTATGGCGGCGGGCGGAGTGGCGCTGGCGGCCAGCGTCGCGGCGGGGGGCGGCGGCGCCGCCGCCGCCGGCGGGGGCGACCCGCGGGCTCTGACGCGGTCCGGCATGGACAAGTTCCGTCGAAATCAGGTGGAGGCTTCCGTCGAAGACTTCGACAAGGTCATCGAACTCGCGCCCGCCATGCGCCCGTGAGTGCACTCGAATAATCCATAAGGCCCAGGGACCTCACACCGACCCATGGGTTGGCCGCGTGGAGGGCGGGCCTGGGCCTCTGGGTGAGCTGGGTCGGGGATGTACGGCGGCGGGACCTCTGCGGCGGCAGCGCGGGGAGGGCAGAACGCGGCAAGGAAAGAGTCGCCGGGGGGAAACGAGTCGCGAGGGGAAAAGAGTCGCGAGGCGAAACGAGTCGCGAGGCGAAACGAGTCGCGAGGGGAAAAGAGTCGCGAGGGGAAAAGAGTCGCGAGGGGAAAAGAGTCGCGAGGGGAAAAACAGCGAAGGAGGGGGAAACAACACAGCACAGGATGGTCCGACCCCCGGCTGTACGGCCCTCCAGGCGGGAATGGTCGTTCCGGAGCCCGATCTGTACCGCGTTCCCTTAAATGTTCCCGTACCCGGGGGACCTCGGCCGACCCGCTCTACCACTCAGGCCAGCCCAAGACCTTCCACTGGGCCCCGCCCTGCACCCCTAAAAGGCCATCTGCCACCCCGCCTCATCCCAAACCCCCCATTCGGCCCCCCCTGGAGGCCCGCCTTCCCTCCCCGTCCCTGGAGCTCTCGGACCCCCTCCTCACACACATCGCACGGGCCCTTCCTCCCTCCCGCCCTCCTCCCTCCCGCCCCGACACCGCTTCCGTCTCCGTCTCCGCCTCCCTTCCCCTCGCCCCTCAGCTACATGTGGCAGCGCGGCCTCAGCCTCTACTACCTGGGCCGTTACGCGGAGGGCGCAGAGCAGTTCCGAGTGGACGTGGCCGTCAACCCCAATGACACCGGTGGGCCGGGGGGCGGCTGGCTCGGGGGCTGGGTGGCTGGGTGTGGGTGAAGGTGCTGTACGGACAGAGACTGTACGGAGGGGGGCTGTACGGAGGGTTGATGGAGGGGGCCCTTGGCAGCCCTCCGGACGCATCACACACATGCATGACCCGGCTGTGCTCCCCCCCTGCTGTCAATCAAGACAAACGAACCCCCCACACACACGCCCCACCCCCCGACCCCGCTGCTCGGGTTTCCCGCTGTCTGGTCGGTTCCCTTGCACTTGCATGGTGCCGCCGGTGGTGGCGCGGCTGCTTTGCTTTCACTTGCGTCTCAATCTTTGCCTTTCAGGAACCGATAACCATTACCGTTGGAAGGTATCTGTCGCCGGGCTGGGCGTGTCTCGGCGGGTTTTGTTTTAGCATCCTCGGCCCTCTCCGGCCCCCCGCGGCCCCCCCCCCCAATTTCCCCCCGGCCCTCCCGCCCCTGCCCCGCTCCCCCCTTCAGAGGAGTCCATCTGGACGTTTCTGTGCGAGGCCCAGATGGTGGGTCCCGATCAGGCGCGGAAGCAGTTCCTGGAGGTAAGCCGGCTCGGCGTATGTGCGCATGGGGGTGGGGGTGGGGAGGGAGGGGCGCGGGGGGGGGGTTCGCGGTTTCGCGGTTTCGCGGTTCCGCGGTTTCGCTGTCCTTTTTGACATAAGGAGGGTTCAGTCATACGGAGGGCTACAGCCCGCGGGCACCGGCTTGCTAGCCTGCCCGTGCAAAGCGCAAGACTTGCCGCCGGGACGGAACCGGTAGAGGTAGAAGCGTAGAACGGGGCCAGGTAGAGGTTCAGCCGGGAAAGGCTAACGTGTGGGTGTGTTGGGCGAGGAAGCCGGGCGCCCATCCCATCCCTCACCCCGCCCCGCGCCGCCCCACTCCATCCCCCCCCCTGGGGCCCCGAACGACCCGTGGGTCGGCAGGTGGGCCGGGACCCACGGCCGGTGATGCGCGCCGCGTACGAATGCTTCCGTACCGGTGAAAACCCCGACAAGGTACGGCATGTATACGGCGGGGAGGGCGCTGCGAACCTGCAAGCAGTCCAAAAGGCCCTTGGGAGCAGGAGGAGGAGGAAAGGGTTTCTTCGGTCAGATATGTATTCTAGGATTTGTGCCCGTGTGGGGGCCGTCTGTGCCCGAACGGCCGTCGCGGCCGGCCGGCTCTCCTTGTCGTACACAGAACAATACACACACGTGCGCCCTCCGTACGGTCCCCAGCGGGCCTCCTGAAGTCCTGAATCCCCCCCATCCTCAATCCCACCACCACCACCACCACCCCGTGCGCTTTCACGCCAGTTCTGTCCCGCCCTGCCCACAATCTCCCGCCACGGTGTATGTACGGCACAGATCATGGCGCAGGTGGCGGACAACGGCGGACACGACTCCTTCTACGGCCTCCTGGTGGGTGGGGTGGGGTGGGGTGGGGTGGGGTGGGGTGGGGTGGGGTGGGGTGGGGTGGGGTGGGGTGGGGTGGGGTGGGGTGGGGTGGGGTGGGGTGGGGTGGGTGGGGTGGGGTGGGGTGGGGTGGGGTGGGTGGGGTGGGGTGGGGTGGGGTGGGGTGGGGTGGCCCCTTGGGTGTACCGATTAGTTGTTGGCGGTGGCACCGCCACGCGGCCTCATTTTTCACTGCCATGCAGGTGCTTCGTCGCGCTAGTGTTCGAAGTACCGTCCATTGGATGTGCCCGGGTCCGTTCTGGGATTGGTTTCTTCAATTTTGAACCAGTGTTGCGGGCTTCCTTATACGCCTGCAACCCCCCCCCAACCCCACCACACACATACACACACGGCCTGGGCGGTTATGGGTGGGCTTCTTGTTAAGCACACGAACCCACACGCGGGGGGCTCCCCCTCCCCCTCCCCCTCCCCCTCCCCCTCCACGTATCGGTTCCCCAATCCTTACCCCCTCCCCCTCCCCCTCCCCCTCCCGGTTGCTGCAGTACGTGGGGCTCTGGCATGAGGCGCACGGCCAGGCTGCGGAGGCGCAGAAGGCGGTCACGGCAGCCGTACAGACGCCGTACGCTCGCCTGTCGGGAGACTACATGGCGAGTCTGGCGAAGGTGCACTGCCAGCGGCGCGGCTGGCAGGTCTAGGGGCGGCAGGGCTAGGGCTAGGGCTAGGGCTGTGGAGCTGGGGTTGCGGAGTTTTGCAGCTGCGGCGTTGCGCGGATTGCGAGTTGGGAGTCCGCCCACCCGTCCGCCGCCCGCGTGTGTGCTGTCCGTGACACGGGAGTGTACTGCGCTGTGCCGTACATGGCATCGACAACAGTCCGTCCGTCCGTACGAGCGGGAGGATCTAGGGTTTTCCGGCCGGGGGTGGGGCGTGGGGCGGGGTGGAGCTGTCGGCGGGCGCTCTTTGCGTCATTGCAGACCTGGGTGCACCGCGGGTGTGCGGATGTGCGGGTGCGGATGTGCGGGTGCGGATGTGCGGGGCGCCCCCAAGCCTGGCTTTGAGTGCTGTGTGTGGGGGAGTGGGGGTGGGGGTGGGATGGCCCATAGGGGGCTGGGTGCGGGGCAGGCAGTGCGGAGCAGGGCGCCGAGGATGCCCGGATGACTGATGTGGCGTAATGTCGTACGGTACGACGTTCACTGGACCGGGGTTTCACTGGACCGGGGTTTAATATCATTATTGATCACGTTCCGGCTGCCGCCGCCGAGCCCCGCTATTGCCTGGTCTTGAATGCCCCGTCGAACCTCAGCTGAACTCCCTCCTGCATCCCGGCGTCCCTGAAAACTGAACCCATGAAGAGCATCCTCTCATGTTTCAGGCTTTACAGAATAGAAGAGGATAAATAAAACCCGAACGATGCAGCCCTAAGCCTCCGCGCCCTCTCGGGCCCCCCCCCCGCGGATCTTGATGCGGCAGACCTGGCCGCCGGAGGGCCGCCATCCCCCTCCTCCTCCGCCGCCGAACCACGGCCCTCTTACGTGGTTCAGGGATAAGGGGTGATACCTCATGCCGTACAATGCCGTACATGCGCCCACGAGGGTATGTTGGTCCGCTCCGCTTCGCCGCGCTCACCTTCCGCAGCTTCCGTGAAACGCATTTGCGCCCGTTGGCGGCGACCTCGCGCCTCCGGGTCAGGTCAGGTCAGGTCAGGTCCGGGACTTGGACTGCACGTGGCGCTGCAGCTGCGGTTATGTACGGCAGCTGCCGCCGCTGCGGATGCGGCATGAGCGGGTACGGTATTGCCCGAGCACGTTGATCGAACACACGGACACACACACACACACGCGGCTCAGTTCTCTTTTACACACGCACACACACACACACACACACACACAGCACCACAGGTTCCTGAACTGCGCCCGCCTTCCGAATGGGCCCTCAGAGGGCGGGCCCCTTGGAGGGGTCCCCGACCCACCGCCCCGCTCAGCTCACGCGCCGGCTCCGCCCCCGGGCCCCCGGTTTGCCGTTGCCGAGACAACCGAAACGTTAACCGACCGACCGAAGCAGTTGGAGGTCGTTGTTGTCGTACCCGTGCGCGTCCGCAAGGATGCAACGCAGGAAAACACATTTACGGCGATGTCGTACGGTACTGCCTGGGCTCATCCATCAACAAAATATCAGAAATGTGGAAACCGCATTTAATGATGCAGAAATCCATGTATACTCATATATATATATATACTGCGTTCATACCCCGTACAACTCGCTCGTGCTCCGCCACGCGGTTGTGGACGGGCCCCCCCGGCCCCCCCGGCGGCCCCCCGTGTGCACGTGGGTGTGTCGTACAGTCTTGCCTTCCCTTCGCCTTCGACCGGCGAGAACGGCAGGAGAGAGAGGGCCGTTGGCTGCCGCCCCGCAGCGCCCACCCACCGCATCCCCTGGCGTCCCGAGGCCGCGGCCGACACGCCGCCGCTCGTTCTGGGCTTCTTTTCCCCCCTCGGGGTCACCCCTCGCCCGCCTACCCCTCCTTCCCCGTTCGCCCCTCCGCCGACCCACGCCCACCATCCGCGCCCGCCCGCACCCCAAACCGGCACTCCGAGCCGTCCCACCCACAGCAGGGGAACATGCAGCCCCTGGACTGGACTGACCCGCCAGTGGCTGTTCCTCTCGCCGTCCCTCCCCCCCTTGGCCTTGTTCTTGTGGCCTGCTCGTTCGTTCCAACCCCTTCGTGAGCAGTGCTGCATCATTCGACCACCTCCATCCGCCGCGGGCCACGTCCCTGGGTGACGGTGTGTGTGTGGGGGGGGGCACGGCGCCCACCGCCCTGGCCCCCCCAGTGGCGACATCCCCCAAGGGGCTGTCCACCCGACCGGATCGACTCCACAGGACGTCGGGCGCTGCCTCCGCTACCTCCGCTGCCGCCGCGTCGCCTACGCCCCACTGTCCGTGCCCGCCGCCGGTCGTGCCTCCGCCTCCGCCACCACCCCCGGACACGCCACGTAGGCCCTCAGCACCCCCTTCGCCGCCAGGTGCCCCAGCCAGGCGCCCACCTCCCGCGTGACAGGCAGCTCGCGGAACAGCGTCGCGGCGCCCTTGTACGACAGTACGGTGACTGTCGTACGACCTAAGTCGGCCCGCACAGGTACCAGCCGCAGCGGCCCACCCAGCGGCCCGGACGCCGCCGCGGGTTCTGCCGCACCCGCCGCCGCGGATGCGGATGCGTGTACGGCACCCTCAGGCTGCGGCAACCGCTCCGCCAGGCTGCGGCGCAGAGTACGGCGGGGCGCGCAGACCGACGGGTCGGGGTCCAGTCCGAGGATGTCGAAGGCGGGGTCCAGGCGGGGCAGAGCGGCCTGCAGGGCCGCCAGCGCGCCCGGTATGAAGACGGCGTCGTCCTGCGTGGCGCGGCGTGGCACGGCATGGCATGCGGGGAGGGACGGCGTTGGTCGCGTTGAGCTGCTTGCTGGTCGTTGCGTTGGAGGACGTGATGAGTGGCTGTATTGACAGAATGGATGGACGTTGCAGCGGACCCCAAACACCACAAAAAGGGGTAAACAGGGCGGTCCAAGGCTCATGGGTGAAAACTGAAAAAGGAGACAGAGACAACTGAGACACACCCAGCCCAGCCCAGCCTCGGGCTCTGGGATTGCGATTCGGGGTTTTGCGTGTGCGCCCTCCCCTGGAGGAGGCAGGCGCGAGGGCCCACCTGACTACCCACCCACCCACCCAATCAAGCCCTACCCTCCCCTCCCCTCCCCCTCCCCTGCCCCTCCCCCTCCCCTCCCCTCCCCTGCCCCTCCCCTCCCCTCCCTCCCCTCCCCCTCCCCTGCCCCGCCGGTACACCCCGCCTGCTACCTGGAGGACCATCAGGAGGCGGCGGCGGCGCTCCTTGGGCGGCACCCGGTCCCTCGTCATGGCCACAGTCCAGTTCTGCCACACCGCTGCGTGCGCCGCCGCCACGACCAGGGCGCGGCCGTCGCCGATCACCTGCTCGTCCAAGCTCAGCAACGGCGACGGCGCCGCCGCCAGAGCCGCCCTACCGTCGTCGCCGCCGCCGCCGATGCCGATGCGCAGCGCCGCGGCCCTCATGAGCCCATGCGTCCAGGTGGCTAGCGGCCGGGCGTGGGTTGCGGGCGCCACCCGGCGCCGGAGCATCAGATCAACGATGAGCGCGCGTTGGGCAGTTTGGTCGCCGGAGGCTAGGGCGGCGGCGATTTCGCGCTGCTGGGGGTCTGTGGATGAGCATGATGCGCGGCTGAGCAGCTGGCCGCCTTGCTGCGCCAGCACATCGCACAGGCCCGACGAGGAGGACACGTTGACTGCGGTTTCGGAGCTCGGGCGGGACGAGATCACGTAGACATCGGAGATGAAGGGCGCGGTTTCCAGCGCAGCGTGCGTGCCGGGCCGCCAGAGTGGAAAGGCGCGAGTGTGGATGAGGGCGCTGAGTACCAGGAGTATGCAGCAAACGATGACAGTCGTCCTGCAGAGGACATCCTTAAGACCAGGATGGAGTCGTGAAGCCCAGCGTTTTAAAAGAGGCTGCAGCTCTTCGGGAACGGGAACCACTAGGGGCCCTCCTGGCATTTTGTTAATGATCACTTACACATGTGTACAGAACATTTCAAAATGGAAACAACTATGAAAATATTGCAAGCACATGGCACAAGTATGTGGACTGCGTGATACCCCCAAAGATTAAATTTCCCCAAGTTCCGAAGGAGACGGTTATACAGTTAGCACCAATCACGACCTTCCGGGCCCTTCAGGGCTGACATATCAGGGGATTGAGTGGTACGCGATATGGAACGTTCTTATTTCGCCAAGGGTCGTGTGCAAAAAGAGACTTTGAATGCGTTCCGCACCCCGCGCTGGTCCGCACGTGCCTACGAAAAGCAGGGAATGGTTCAATTGCTTGATTACTTGCATTCTGATGACTATCACGGATCACTTCACATCACTACAGCTTGGACGTATCCTTTGAGTTAGGTCGCCTCCCTCCAGGACTGCTCGCTCCATGCCCAAGCCCCAATCCAGTGCTTGGGCACACGCCGTTTGTAAACGGTACAGGGTCCAGCGCGGCGGAACTCCTGGTGACGTGTCAATGCAATCCAACTTTCCAAGTACGGCAAGTCCCTGGAGCTGGCACGCCGTCGCATGGCTGGGCGCGGAATGTGGGGTGCTGCCCAGGTGGTCTGTGATGGGTGGACATCACAGCCCCTTTTCGTCAGGGCAGGCCGAGGGGACGGGCCACAACAACACGCAGCGCTGGCACCGGGGCGCGCAGCTGCGGCGCACACAGCCGGCCATCCACGCCAGCCAGCCCATCCGTACCAAGGCAGATCGGCCGCGTTTCAAATCCCGTTGCTGCCTCACCGGCGCTGACAAACCCGTAGGGTGCCAGCCAGCCAGCCAGCCAGCCAACCAGCCAGGGGGGAAAGCGCTCGCGCCGGCTTCAGCACCCGGCTCCGGCGCACGTGGAAGGCTCCCGCCGAGCCGGCGCACGGCGGGAGCCTTCCACGCGATCCAGGATCTTCACCGCCGCCGGCCGCACCATGCCCAGCTTTCCGACAGCGATAAACAGCGATCAACCATGCCGGCAAGGCGTCGGCCTCCGTAGGTACTGCTGCACATCTGCCACACCGTATCCCCTGGCCTGTCCTTTCCTGGCCAGCCAACGAGGGGTCCGTCCAAACACAGCCAATCTCGACCACGTCGCGGCGGCGGACCCGTCGCGCCGCTCCAACCGTCCCTTGCCGCACCCTACCCGACCCGTTGTCCGACCCGTCTCCGCCGCCCTCACCGCATACGGTACCCCCGACGGGCCGTCACTCCGAAGGTCAGCGCCGCACTCGGGGTCAGGATCGGGCGCCCGCGCCCCTGTGTAAAGTCAGTCCGCCAATTCAAAAGTCCGGGCGGGGACCTATGAGCTCCCTGCAGCTGCTTGCGCGGTGCGGTGCGGTATGCCCGGATGCGGATGTGGCGCGCGTCCGCCGCCGCACGACCCGCTCGGTGACCGATCTGTTTCCCCCGCCGGGCCTGTGCGACCTGGGGCCGGGACCCCCGGTCTCGCGCCTCCCTAGGGCCTGAGTCGGTGCAGGGCTTCCCCAGGGGCCGAGTCGGCCTCCCGAGCGCGGAGCTGGCGGATGGGGGCGAGGGGGCCGGGCGGGCGTGAGGCACGTAACGGCACACGGCGAACCCCACGACACACACACACGCACGCGGGTCTACTCGCTAGACACACAACCACACCTGACACATCCATCTATCCACCCGACCAACCACCCATCCATGCATCGATCCGTCCACTCACTCACCCATCGATCCACACATGTGTACACCACACGCACATTCTTAGAGCGCCCAGTGCGCCTCCCACCTCTTTCCTCTTTCGATACGCCAGCGACGACAACACCGTCGAATACATACACACGAAGAAAACGCCCGGGCGGGTCTCTTCTCTAAACACACACACGAAGAAAGAAACGGAAACGTCTGCGTGCTTGCACCGGGGCCGCGCCTCCGACATGGATGTCCTCACAGCACCAGGTGGTGGTGGACGTGTCGTAACACGTCCAGCAACGTCGGGTCCGGTGGGGTCACACGCAAGCGCGCAGTGCGCGTGCTTCCATCAATGCGCATGCGCAAAATCATCCCACAGAGTGCTCTCGTGATGCGTCTAAGCCTTAACTTTTCTAAGCTATGCGCGCCCTGCAGTACGAGTAGTACGAGTACGGTACAGCGATGTCCGTCAACCCACCAACCATGGATGAAGCCCATCACAAGTCCCCCCCGGGGGCAACACAGGGACATGCTCTGCTGTAGGTTAAGAGTCACAACCGACCGTCACCCTCATCCAAGTACATCACTTTCCTTGTACACCCAAGTACATCATGTACGTCATTCGAGCAAACACAGTTGGACAGCCGATCCTGCCAACGGACGAAAACGCAACCCACTTGTATAATACGGTACGAGTGCGAGGCTACTCGCCGGAGTACGACACACGCACATGCAGCACGACAGCAGTACGGCGAAGGATTTCCTCGACCCCCGCCGGGCTGTGCGGGCGCCGAACTGTTGTTGATTCCGCTTCCCAAGGGTGGGCGGGCGGGCGGGGGGGTCCGCCACCGGCGCGCTGCTCCGCCACCCCCACCGCCGCCACCCCAATGCCCGGACCTGACCTACTTGCTCTTTCCATTCCTGGGACAACCCCCCCTCCCCTCCCCAACCGCAAGCGCGTCGTCCGGGTTCCGCTTGTTCCCTGCGTGACCCTCCCATGCCCTGGTCGTCGTCACCCAGAACGGAACAGATAACGGAGCTGGTTCCCCAGCGGGTGCGGGGTTGGTGATTCACCTCCCAGGCACACACCCCCCGCCCGACCCCCGTGCCCGACGCCCTGTTCGCATTGGCACGCTCCTCGGTTTCCTGTCCGGCTTGGTTTCCTCCCTCGATGCTCCCCTTCGCCACCCAGCCCCCGCCGAGCTTCCCCCGCCGATCACCCCGCCAGAGCCCTTCTCCCCCTCGCCCTCCCTCTCCCCTTCCCCCTCCCCGAGCGATAACGAACCCAGTCGTGCACTGCAGCAGTCGAGCGGCCTCTCACGGAACTCTCCGGCCACAATCCCCACAAGCTGAAACTACCTCATGCCTCTCACGCCTCTCTCACACGCCCAAACCTGTACACACACACGCACACATCCGAACGGAGGTCTCGCGGAACACACGCGTGCACCCGTACACACGGGGCGCACGCAGGACCCCGTTCCCCAGAGCTACCATCGTGTGTGGCTGGCGCTGCCCGCGCGGGGGCCTTTCCAAACCGACTCCCAACCCAACCGCGCACCGCGTCCGTCCGCACACTCAAGCCGCATGCGCGGGGGTTAAAATGAGGCCCCCTGCACCCTGCACGAGGGAGGGGACTGCCCGCACCCTGGCGGCGCCGCACCCGTAGGTCCCGGTTGGGTGCGCACCAGGATTGTGGACAGCGAGAAATCCCAGCTGCCACCGAGCCCATCCAACGGCCGCGCCGGGCGGTGGTGTCACGCGCTTCGTTCCACGTCGTAGTAGATCGGCCCCCAGCCCCCCGCCCCCCGCTCCACTCCTCTCATGATGTGAAGAATCAATGCCATGCCCCCTCCTACCACCACCGGCGCCACCACCGCAAGGGTGCGACAACTGTGCTGTGCCTTCACTGCCCTTCACAGCTGGCAGGTTCTCCTTGCGGGTTCTCCTGTCTAGTCCTACCCTTCCTGTCCCGTAGCTTGAGCAGAGAACGCATCGCCACCGCCATCGTCCGTTCGCATCTCTAGAGTTCCTAGATCCTCCTCCACCTAATATCTTCCGAGGTCCGTCCGTCTGTGCGCCGTCATCAACCCGCCAGTCCTCCCCCAGCCCCCGAAGGGCACCCCGCCTTACCGCCGCAGCAGCATCAACAGCCGCCGCAGCCGCAGCTGCGCCGGCATGGGCTGGATCACCAGTGGCAGCGCCCCGCCGTAGTGCTGCGCGAACACGTTGAGGCACTCCGACCGGATCTGCATGCAGGCGGAGGTCGACGCAAAGGCTGAGGCTGAGGCAGGGTGGGGAGAGAGTGTGCGAAGAGAGCCTCGCACGAGGCAGGGTACGGCACATCGCACATGGCCATGGCTGCCATCGCGGGCAGCTTGACGTTGACCAGCAGCGCAGGAAGAACCGACTGGAAAGGGGCATCTGTGGCAGCTGTGATGCTGCAGCAGCCGGGTGCACCCCTTACACGCCTCCCCCCATGTCGGACTCGACCGTGTGACGCCCGCCGCCCACCCTCCCTGGCTCACCGACCCCGGACGCAAACATCCCCCGGACCCGCCCAAGGGACAAACCGGGCGAGCATACCTACACACTCCCCTGCCGCGGCCCTCCCTAGACCCTACCTCCCCCTACCTCCTACCCAGCCGCGGTTTACACGCGGTACACCGCCCACCCTGCCGTCGCGGTTCCTCGTTCCCCTGCCCTCCCC